>NW_019775422.1:25086-169462 GCF_001039355.2 Lingula anatina | reverse complement strand
ATTTTTTTTTTTTTTTTTTTTTTTTGTAAATAACCTCAGTGTCTTCTACCATCATGTTGTGAACACATGATTCAGCACCTGACTCCAAACTACTGTGAATAGAACTGGATATATACATGTACTATTAGGTCTACTATAAGTTCCACAGTCAATAAAATGAAAATGTTAGATGCAGTGTCATTGAATTATCATTGATCGCAGTTAATTTGATTAAACGTCTGACACTATTCCCATAGATACGTACTTCAAATTGTTCGTGGAATACTACAGAAACAAAAACATTGATTTAATTTTGCCTGCATATCATGGAATTAAGTTCGTGTCTCAGCACCCATTGTGTTAGTTGAACTTGCTAGTTCAATTTCCAATGGGGACATTGCATTTGCTGCACCTGGCGGAAACAACATGGCGACCTCCGTACGCTTGCTGCAGACAGTCTGAAAAAAATGTGTTCGTTTACATAGTTTTTAACACCAGTGAGATGCGGTTATAGTATTTTGCAAAAAGCTCTTGCTAGAGCAACTACAGTGGAGATAACAAGATATCACAAAAGGCGCAGAAACTATGCCTTTATTTGGACGGAAATCAAGTGAGATTGTTTGTCAAGTTGAATTCAAGTTTAATTTAAAATCACAACATGTGTTTGACTTTGGTATTTTAGTATAACGATTTAGATTGAACCTCCGATATTCGTTATTGCCACAGATGTAGATTTATTTTCACTAATCAAATGCAGTCATAGCTCTTTGTTTTAACCCATTAAAAGCTGCTACTGTTGGTTATGTACAATGAGGAAACTAATTTTGCCTTTGAATTTATTGAAGAATATATGTTATCTCATACTCGTTTATGCAGTGAGTGGACATAAACCAAATGGTATAATTTTAACTGGATTATATGCTGCTATTGCTTTATATTACTCCACCACATCATAGCTTTCTTGTAACGTCACTCTCTCAAGCAAAAGAAATTATGATAGTACCTACATTGCTACTTCCATTGATTGGTTTAGAATGATGATTCAAATTTTTTTTTCACTTTTGGCTCCAAGTATTTAAAGAAAAGGTTTTAGAATTAACATTGAGTAAGTATGTTGCATATCTTGCTATAATTGGGGTGGGGGAGTACTGTGCATGTGAGCAAAAGTGCAGGGACCTAAGGGGATGTGACCGAAAAAATTACATTGTCAATACCAAAACGTATGTAGGTTCCCTTTTGAACAACTACTGCGGCTTTATAAGTCTTTGCTCATTAATTTTATGTACACAAATGCTATACTTTTCACTGATATGTATTTTCCCATATAATCATGCAATCAAATACCAGTCCACTGATAAATTTCTAGACCCTTAGTTATGAACTCTGACTGTTATCACATACATTATCAGTCAACTGTCAGAGTTTCAAGGATACAACATACATACATACATATACATACATAAAGCCTTGCTACTGTTTATGTCTGGCTCACTGTCACATAATCGCTTCCTGTTTTTTCATTCTAGCTAAATCCAAGGGAGATAAAGCTACTACAGCTAAAATGCCAAACAAACCATCTCCTGTACAGGGTGCTAAAGAGATAACTGGTACGGCATCTAAAGCTTACCAGCTACAGCGTAGTCCAACATCACCAAATGGAGACATAGGTATACAGCAAATATAGAAATAGTACCTATTAATCTCTTAACTATGTGCTATGTTTTTTGTTCTTATGTATTTTTGTTAAGATTTAACCATAATAAATAACTATAATGCAATTTTGTTAGGTTGTTAAAATTGTTTTTTCAATGCATGGGTCACTCATGTCATGATTTACCAAAAGGATAATATTGTCAATTGCATGGAAACCATAACTTTAAATTAGAGAAATATGCAAGATGCATTAAGTTTGTAAATTTGTAATGGCTATTTTTCATTTGTTTTTCATGATTTGGTAGCTTTTTTTTTTTCTGTATGGCTGAAGTTCCAAGACAGACTTAGTTGTACTCTACAGCAGCTTTTATATAAAATTTACTAATAAATAAGTTCATAATTCGTTCTTTAAATGATTCTCACACTTACGTTATACTACTAACATGATTTTATTTGAAGGAATTCCTGATAACCCTCTTAAAGAACCTAGTGGTTCTGTGCCAAAGCCTATGTTACTTAGGTCTGCCAGCCACATAGATAACACAGGGGGAGATCTAGGTCAGTTTATGTAGAGGTTAAAGAGTTTCGATAAGTCTTTATGTGCATTTTCCCATATATTTGATTTTTTAGTTGAATTTTTTCTGTTTAATATAATCCTGCAAAAATTTGCTTGAAATGCTTTTGACTGTGTTTGTAATCAATATTTCTGGAGAAATTTTCATTGTGAAATAATTCAGTCTGTAAATGTAGGACAGATTATATATATTTAACTCTTACAGCTTTTAGAGATATTTGATATATTCTCATGCAAATAATGTTATATGAAGGCTAAAACATACTAATTATGGTGTGTTTGCTTTATTGCAGGGTTTAGCTCTCAAAATACAGATCCTATAGTCACTTCTTCCCGTCTGTCGAAGACCATTCATGAGGTGCTACATGACAAAGATGCCTTGGCTTACTTCATTCAGTTCATGGATTCAAAACATGCAGTTCATCTCATCAAATTTTGGTTAGATGCTGAGAGTTTCCAGGCATCTTCATATAGCCGAATTAGAACTCACTCTTTGCAGACACTGAGAAAGAATTCCACACTGGAACGGTCCAAACAACCACCAGCTGGTTCTGGTGAACATGTGCAATCAGAGGATGATAGCAATAAGAAACCACAGCACAAAGCACAGGACACTGATTGTGCTAACAGTGAAAGGCAAAAGTCGGATACGGATTATGCCAAATCCGGAAATGATGTGCAAACAGTAAGTGATACTGTAACAGGACATAATTCTAACAGTGATGAAAACAAAGACTGCAAAGATGCAAAAGATAGACTTGGTCATGGTGCTCAGGGGGAACATATTCAGCAGAAACCTAGTCCAGGAAGGATAACTTCGAAGGATAATCTGGGAGACAAACTCAGGAAAAGTGAGTGTCTATATTCCTTAACCGAATCTGTGTAATTGATAATTTGATATCCATTGTTTTCAATGAAAAAGAAAGAAAAAAAAGAAAATGAGTCATTCCTATTGTAAAGTTTTTTTAAGCTTTAAGGTATACAAAAAATTGCATTCTGCATGTATTCCAAATACTTGTCTCATGATGCTCCACATCCTGTACCAATAGAAAATGAAAAAAGAAAATGACACATTCTTATTGTAAAGTTTTTTTTTTGTTATTATTTGAAGGTATAGAAAAAGATGCAGTCTGCATATATTCCAAATACTTGTCTCATGATGCTCCACATCCTGTACCAATAACTGAGGAGCTTAGAAATGAGGCCATTAGTAAGTTGTTCGTTTATGTCATTGAGTCCATGATTCAATCATATTAAAAAGAATGTACATTTATCAGACAACTGATGTAAATACCCTTGCAGTCAGATATTATTGAGAAATTTTGCAGTATTTTCACATCTGTTAACCTCACACATCAGATTTAAGATATTACATCATGAGACTTTATGTGTTAATTTATTAATATTATAACAAATGATTTGACTACAATTTTGAAATGGATATGATAGATGATATAAATAATGGCACTATCTAACTTCAGGCAAAATTTGTAGAGAAGATGGACATGTAGACCCTCTTTGCTTTATTCAGTGCCAAGAAGTAATACTAGGGATCATGGAAACAGAGTAAGCACATACTAGTAGATATTTGAACATCTCCAGAGAAATAAGCACAATAATAGACTGTATTTCAACACAACTAAAGAAATATTTGAAAATAAATTTTTTGTAAGCTTTTAATTTTATTAGTTGCTGCCAGCAGTTGCTTGTTTGCCAGTTTTTTTGGTCCCTCCTTCAGCTAGTGCAAAATCCTGTCTGATTTTTTTTATTAAGTTTCCATTAGAAAACACTTATTGTTAGTGAAATTGCAGGTAAAAGCTTATAGTTATCTTATTTATAAATTTATTTTCAGGTATTTTCCAGAATTCCTCAGAAGTGAATTTCACTGTAAACACCAGATAGATGTTTTAACAAGTGGAGATGTGTACTTGGCAGATATTTTGTACAATGACACTGCTATGTTTTACTTTATGGAGGTGAGAGAGTGATTATTGCATGAAAAATGATAGTAGTAGGCATATTTATTTTTATTGGGACATTATAGTATGTACATTTACAGGAGCAAATGTTCATACAATTCAAATGTTATTCTGAGTGACCTGAGGAGACATCATGATGATTTCAATAGGAAAAATTGTGGATTTTACAGATAGTGTATTTTTTAATTAATAATTTCTTAAAATTAGATTATTTTTATTGAGTGGTAACAATAAATTAAAAAGCAGGCTGCTCTTAAGTTCACTTCTATGCAGTAAAAGCACCACAAATGCCATGTAGAAATGTTTTTTTTTTTTTTTTTTTTTTGTGATTATATTATGTATTGGAAAGCTTGATAATTTTTGCCCATTTAAAAGATCAAGTAATTTCAATAGTTAGGTGCAAGTATCAGTGTGTGACTGTTATTCGTCTTTCAAGATATTTTCAGAATATTTATACTTATATCTGAGTTAATCAGTACAATGTGTAATTTGAAAATGTAGCACCATTGCAACTTCATTCAACAAATTGTTAATTTCAGTATATGGAACAAGAAGGTGCCATGGATTTGCTGCAGTTGTATCTGGCTCTGGATAACTTTCAGCAACACCTAGCATCCCAGCATGGGCAGTATGATGGGCAGGAAGCACAAGCAGATGCCATGGTGCTATATGACAAGCAAGTTTTTCTTTCTTTTTTTTTTTCCAAAAGAATTATAATGGTAATGCCAGTAATGTTTTAACTTGTGAGTAAATACCCTTTTTTATTTGCTAAATAGTCCAAAAATTGAACTTCAATTACTACATAAAACAGGATTTTCCTCACTGTATTTAAAACATAATGCTATGTTTTACAGCTAAAACAGTTTGTAAGTCTTCAATGTCTAGTTGATTTATTTTTTCATGAATATTTTTTTTCTCTTCAGATACTTTTCCTTGCAAGCTACTTGTCAAGTTGGGTTTGATGATAAAGTGCGGTTTGAAGTTGAATCCAATATATGCAGGGAAGGTGGTCCTTTGCCTGATTGTTTTGCTTGGCCAAAAGGCATAGTCTTTCTATCACTAGAAAAGGTAAGCCTAAAAGAAAGCAGATTATATAAATTATTGTACCACCAGCGTTNGCATATTTTGAAAATTCTTGTTGATTGCATTTTTACAGCTTGTCAAGCACAAGACTGGTGGCTGTGTTCCTTATTTTGTGTATGTGGGGGTCTGTACGAATGCGCTTGCTCCAGCTGGTGGTACAATATTCGGAGGCGGTATCGCCTCTCTGATCCTCTAGTTTGTAATATAAGTTTAACACTATCAGTTTCTGAAGTTACCCACAAAACAAATACATAGTTTAAGCCTGGAATTCACATTATATGATGAACTCTTTGTTAATATGATACACAATTTTAGAGTGGTCTTTTGAAAAAACTGGTTTATTTAAAAAGATTGATCCCTGAAAAGTTTAAAATCACTTATATATTTTTTCAAAAATTAAAGTTAATTTTCTTTCCAGAACTATTTCCCACAATTTCACAAGAGTGAATTGTACTACAAATACTTATCTGAGTTAATCAGTACAATCCAAGCTAACCATGATCAAGTCCCGCAAACTCGTAAGAAACGCACTGGTAATTAAGTTTTTCTGTACTTGAGTTCGAAATTTTTGTCTAAATTCCTATGTGGTTGTTTTAACTACAACAATTGCATGCCTCCAAACACTTAAGCAAGTTGTGTGTTCCAAAAGTTTAAGAAATTGATGTATAAATTTATATATCTTTGTAATGCCCAAAGTTAATTTCAAAAAACAAAAGTTAATTTTCAAAAAATGAAAAGAATAAAGAGATCTCTTTACAGTATTTTTGACATATTTAATATGATTAGAGAACACTAGAGATTTCTTATATGCATTTTGTCACTTTCTCATTTAGGAAGTGATGCTAGTTCAGACACTCACAGCATTGGTAGCCATAGCACAGGAGGGGATGTGAACACAAAGAACACACTTCTTGCCACAGGGTCCCAGCAACAGAAAGCATTTAACAAATTCACTGATGATATACAGATAGATTTTAATACACTGAACCCTGATGTACCCTTATGGACAAGGACAAATGCCAAGTTAGTTGAGATGTATATGACTTTCTCGTCAAATTAGATGTAAGATGGAATGATAGGCCAAATTATTCCAAGGAGATATTTATCAGTGGATCGTTGTACTTAAGATTCCAAGATAAGATTGTTAAATTGTTTAATTATGGGAGTTGACGAATTCATCCTATTTACATTCAAATTTTTGACTATATTTTATTTCGTTCAACAGTACTATGTCTCTTGGGAAAGTGGATGAATTTGGGCAGTTTGTCTCAGAATTTGAACCAGAACCTGACCATGACAAAAAGAAAGGTAAGATCAGATTTAGTAATATACAATGCAAAAGGAGCAATACAAGTTTGAAGATTTATTAAACATATGATGATAATGATGACAAAGTTTTAGAACTCGCTGCCCCATGTTTTGCATTTCAAACTTGAAAGAAACTGTTTCCTTTTTAGAGTCAAGATGGAGAAAGAAGAGGAAAGAAAAAGACAAGGTAGGAAGTGATGGAACAATGTATTAAACCATTTTTACCACAACTGGCGCTTCAAACAATAGGATAATTGCACTAAGTCTTGTGTTTTGCATTCAGGCTTGCCTGTATTTTCATATGCTTTGGTGCATTCATCCTATTATTCGAAGCACAAATCCTGATAAAAGTCAGTTACAACTACTTGATGCCCACCGAATGCGGCTTACAAGAGCAAATTATATTTCAGCTGTGCCTCAATATAATTATACTCTTGTATGTCACATACAGTGGACGACTCGTGTTGTAACTAGTACATTATTTAGCTTCTTCTTGAAAGATGCATAAAAAAGCAAGTTTTAAAGCAATGGATGTTATTTTAGATAGAAATTGAATATGTAATATCAACTTCATTATGCTGATGATGATTCCTATGATTTTGTTCTTTTCACTAGGCTCAGGAAGACATGGCATGGCAGATTGCTCAAATGATTGTTAGAGACGTTACTGATCAGAATAAAGAATCCACTCCAGAAAATCAGAAATCAGGGAATATTAACTGAACCACAGGTAATAAATGGTATTTTTTGTGAAGAATTCAAGGTACAAGTAAGGTCTCATTGTTAATTATCTATAGGTAGATGGTTGATTAGCAAGGAATGTGGGATATTTCAAATATACATGTTGCATGAATTTGAGCTCATAATAAGATGATAATTGGAAATGTAAGTTAAATTGATATTTTATGTATTTTGCACCAATAATCCTGTCCCTATTGTTTTGATCAAATTTTTTAATATTGCCCATTGATGGATTTCAGACTTGCCTTTGAGTTATACATTGGATCCATATGCAAAGAAGTAACACCAATGATGCAACATGAATAAAACCCACCAGAAGTTCAGAGAGGAAAGACCTGAGAACTTTAAATAGCATCTTTCTTTGGCCTTGAACTAAAAATTCCTCCTCTGGACATTTTAAAACTAGCAATCAATTTCACATGATATCCGATTTAAAATGTTTTGTATATTTATCACGGTATATGTATATGAAATTCCAGCCATAATACACAAGTGTCTAGTTCAGGTCTAAAGATTAACTCACTTTTTAGGTTATTTTATTATTGATAGATCTCTAGTTTGTTAATTAGCAGACAAAGACTGAAGATCTAAAAGTAATTGTTTTGATTTGCAATTGTAGTTCAAGTGGAAATATTTTTGTATTAAGTTTGATAACTTGTGATTGTACTGATTGTTCAGTCTTGTTGTCTGTTTTCATTACTTGGAAGACAAGTAACCAACATCAAACACCATCCAAAACAACTTGAATTAATATTACGCATATCTGTTAATTTTGTTGTCTCTTCCACTCTCTTAAAGTGTATAGGCAACTTAACAAACATTTATTTTTCTTTTACGTAAGATTTTGCCATACATCGTATGAGTATGTCATGATTATAATCAATACAGGACTTCATAAAATTTAGAAATTGGCATTACAGTTAATGTTTTTTCCCTGCATTTTTTCATTACTATTATGAGTTATAAGCCTGTTTGAATTTAAAAAAAAATCGTAGTTGAACATTCAATTTTCAGGACAAAAAGTAGCTATTTGTTAAACAGCTTCTATAATATAATGATTGTTATTGTTAAGACAGTGTTTTGTCATTTGTGAAAGGTACATTTAAAAAGTAACTGTGATTACTTGATGTGTAATACACGTCATAAGATGACAAGAAGAGTGAATGAGATTATTGCTTGTACCATGTGCTAATGTTGATATTTAATTAAAACTGAATGATTATAAGAATATGAATAGATATAAAATTGTTATAAATAAATATTTGTGTTTTTATATTATTGCTTTTCCTACAGGAGGTTGATCTTGGGATGGGGTGGGAGATCCCTTTTAAAGAAAAGGTCAATTTTGCCACCTTGAAAATGGAGAAAGTTTCAAAGGCCCAAATTGAACTAAGACATTAAAAATTTCCTAGTCAGTTTGTTCCCTTTGGATCTTTTCTGGTCCATCGACTTACTAAGTATGTATGGAAGAGCCGGCATAAAAGGAACATTTGACTCAGTTTTAAGATAAGAACTGAATTCTGACCTATGTCATTCCACCATGAGTTTCAGAGATTACTGAAAATTGACCTTTATTATCAGAACACCTGTCTATTTCCAAACTTCTGGAAACTTGCAGGCATGATAATAACAGAGGTTATGTATACTCACTGCTTTAGGTCCAGCCATCTAATATATATAAAAAAAAATGTCCATTGCTGACGACATAAGGCTGTTCTTTCTCTCCCCTTTTCTCGTTAAATTTGTTGCCTTTCAGACCCGTAGGCAGGAGAGGTGATGGGGAAGGGATTTGAAAGAACCAACCTAGCTTATGGCTGGCAAAAGATAAACTCTCATAAACCAAGTTTTGGTCTAGGTTCTCTTCCAATTTTTCAATTTGGGTCAAAGAAGGAGGAAAAAGACTAAAAGACCTGTTTTTTTTTTTTTTTTTAAAGAAAAGAACACTCCTTTGAAATTGCTGGCTTAGTGTCTTTATATTTGCAAGCTTTTCTGTCTAGTTTCTATTTATGTCTATCCAATCATGGACGTCTCATTTCCTTTAATCTGTGCCAATCAGTCAAGAAAATTACCCTGATATTCATATTATACGTTACTGCTAGTTTCTGGCTGTAGAAGAGAAAACTAGGTACAAACTTTGTCGGAATGCAGTTTAGCATGGCCCATAGTGCCCCCCCCCCCCCACCTCCTCCTCCATTGTTTGCTTCTTGACCCTTCATTTAAAATCTAGGAAAAACTACCAGACATGAAAAAGGAAAACTAACAAAGAGATTATTTTTACTTAAAAGATATCAAAAGGGAGATGAGGTGGTTTGGTTGATTTCAGTAAGAATACGTCAATAGAACGTCTTTCAAGGGAATTTTCACTCTTTAATGTTTGGAGGGAAGAATGTTCGTGTTGTACTTGCAGACGATAAGAGAGAGTAACTGTGCACGGAAATTTATGTAGATCTACGCTTCCTTAATTCGGCAGGAAAATGACTTTCGCACCTATTTTTAACAAACGAAAGAGGCCAAGACAGGCTTTGCAGTCAATGGAACATAATTTGGGTATTGGAGCTGGTGAGAAAACACATTTTGTTTCATTGTAACAAATATTTTATTACTTGTGAAAAACACGGTAGATTCTACTTGTGCAGTATCACTTCAGTAAAATACACACATAATATAACTAGATGGGTTATATATAAATGCATAACGTAAATGGTTAAAAATGCAATCTAAATCACAGCATTGATATTTTATATTTCATAAAAGGTGAAAAAGAAATGAGGCCATGGGCATCAAGTGGCCAGGCATATATGCAGAACAATAAGAGCCAAATGGCACCTCAAAAACAATATAAATGGCCAAATACTGACTATTTTGGGGAATTGGAAAAAAATCAAGGTAAGTTGATAATTTCAAGTTGTTCTCAGAACCTAAACTGGATATTTTAGTTCACCATAAGTTACAGGGAGATAAATAATCATGTAGATAAAAAATGTAATGCACCAATTTTTATAGTTGCAAGGCTTATATGTTTTCATTAATAAAACATTTTGAACTAACAGTAGTACTGGGGTATATATATATATATATATATATATATATATATATATATATATATATATATATATATATATATATATATATATATAAAGTAAAAAATAAAAATAAATCTGTTGGCATGAACAGTTGGCCATACAACCAGAAGGAGTTTTATACAACAGGATCAAAGAAAGAAAAGCTATGCCCAAGAGACCAAATCAGGATTGATGCCTTATCCCAGAAAAACAAGTTCAACAATGAATGACTTAAAGAAAAATCCACCAACACAGGATAGAAGGTACAAAACAAACCACAAAACATTTCACAGAATACATATTAATTCAATTTTCATTAATTTTTGTTTCCAAAAAACAAGTTCAAAAATGAACAACTTAAAGAAAAATCCACCAACACAGGATAGAAGGTACAACACAAACCACAAAACATTTCACAGAAAACATATTAATTCAATTTTCATGGTAACATTTTTGTTCATCAAATACAGTTAATTTTTTCACTTATTTGAAAATACATCTTTTTTTAAAATTCCAGATAAAGTTACATTGAAAATGCATTTTCCCTTTTGGTTATACAATGTGTAGTTTGTTTCATTCAGACTTGTTCCAAGTTCATATGGCAGTAAGCAACATGTGACAAAACATGATGGTGGTGGTGGTGGGCACCCTGTTCACCCAAGTCCACTAAAAGGACAGCAGCCATATGGTATGCCTCATATGCCATCTGAGTATGGAAGGCCACAAATTCAACCCAGTCCACAGAAAAGGCCACACTCATATGGTTTGCCATGTATGCCACCTGCAAACAGAAGACAACAATTTCAACAATTTGCTCAACAGGTATGTGCCTAAATCTAATGCAGCTGTTATGTAAGCATTTACTTACAGTAAAAAGTTGAATTGTGGTTTTTAGGGGTCTTAAGATACACAGAATTTTAATAAAACATTTTATTTCTATGAAAAGATTGATGATCTTTATGTGAGAAATTGTTTGAGCTAAATGTGCAGAAAATGTTTAAAGATACATACAAAGTCAATTTTTTGTCACAAAAACCAACCAAATGCCAGCATATAGTTTCAAGTAGTATAACTGAGAGAATTACCAAAAGGCATCGTTTAATTTTACCCGAAAATGATGTTTGAACAGATTTTTCTGCTGGCATTCTAAGCTGTATGTCAATGGGGCAGGAATGTAGGTCACGGAAGTAGGTTAAATTTACAACCATAAATTTAAAGACAGGAGCAGTCTAAAGGTCTTTTATGGCTGATCGAGTGATCTATTCAGTTTATATCTTGGCATGTCAAATTTATTTGAGTCATATAAGAATCAAGTAGAAGTGGTTTACATGTGTTACTGGGAATCCACGCACCACTGATGCTCGGTTCGTATGTACCTTTAACAAATAATTTGATGAAGGATTAATGCCAGTAACAAGTTTTTGTTGAATACATGGCCCATACTGCCATTGCTTTCTGAGATTTTTTTCTAGATGGCCTATGAATGTAACTAGCATTACTTTTTCTCATATTTAACTAGACACCATATGGAAGCCTAGCTGCAGTAGAAAATGAAGCAGTTGATACCAAATTGTACAAGCCTGTTCAACCTGACACAAGTTTAAAGATCCTAACTGCCACCATAGAAGGCATGAAGCATTGGTCACAATATAAAAAGGACATTCCTCTTATCTTTGAAATATATGGTAGGCTGGTAATTTCTGTGGTTAAGTTTTTATTATGCCATTTCAAAGGCATAGAAAACTATGTAAAACATGGAACAATCTGTAATTATATTAACTGATAAAACATTCTATTATTTGTGTGTCTGTGTTTTTTTTCTTTTTTCTTTTTTTTTTTTTTTTTTTGCTACATGTAAACAGTTCTGCCCTTTTCAGCTCATCTGGACTCCGCCATATCTTCGACCCCAGACAACCTTGGGAAAACATTTGAAATGAAAGACTGCAAGCAGAGAATTTTATGCACATTTTATGAAATAGTAAGTGAACATCAGCGGCAAATTGCCACAAGTTTTATTTCATACCCTTTTCACAGTGCTACTATTACATTAATGAGTAAGCTGGTAAGAATATTTTATTCCTGTAAAATTTACCTAAAAGGTTGAAAATAATAAAAAAAAATTCAATATTCAAAATAATGTTTTATTTATATTGTTGAGTTCAATGATTATTTGTCCTTTCATCTGTCTTCTCAATATGGCAACCAGTATGCACATTTAATGACTGACTTTTAACGTGTACAAATATCGATTTAGGACCGCCCCCTCCCTAGGTTGATCAGGGGACAATTGCTAAGGTACATTTCATTCTTTGAATTAAGTAGATAATTTTTGTATTTGTTGATGAGAGGTAATTTCACAAGGTAAACAGTTCTCTCTTCAGGTCAAGTGACTGTGTCAGTCCATATTACTTATGATAATCATGGAATTTCTCTTTCAGTTGAGAACAATGAAATCCTTTAAATGTTAAACTTAACACAGCACTTAAATTATGTTTTCTTTTTTAGGTGTGTAGGAAGCCTCAATAATGATGGAACTACATTTAAATGTGTGTCAGTGCGTCCAGCCCTAGATTTGGAAAAGAAAGTCATTCAACAAAATATTGCTGCTGCTGACAGAAGTATGCGGAAAATAGTTGCTCAGATCAAGAAAAGTCAGTTGTAGAACTAGGATATAGATATAATAAGGACACAATAACTATAGTAAAACCAGAATTTTTTTATGTACTAAAACGAAGAAGATATCATTAGCTTTTTATTCAGTCTTTTAATTAACACCAAGAAACTTGACTTTTGTTACTTCATTAACATCCAGCTTCAGCTGTTATAAAGTGACAGTAACAACAACAAATCCCTTAGTATTGGTCATCTGTGAACCTTTCCAGAAAAAATATAATAATTTCTAGAAATTTAGCAACATTATGTGCTATTCTGGAAGTTTTCTCTATGCATTAGGCTTATGGTCACAGCTGATCAGTTGAAAAAAATTGAACATAGCCATGCATTTCAAATTGGAATGATATCCTTATCTGCAGTAGAATCCAATTTTGAGACTAATAATTATATTCCAAGGCTTTAAAAAAGTATAATACTAATACCAGAACTACGATCCTATCTCAACATCAACCAACTCTTTTGCCCACAGACTAGTGTACACAGTTCTGGCAATATGTCTTTGTGTAGATTTTCAGTTCCTGCCACAATTGGCAGTTCCCACATGTTGCTACGAAGTCCCCACCATTAAGTCTCAGACAGACGTTATCATGTCTTCTGACTGGTGTCTCTTGATCTGTATATTATGCCTTTGCTTTTTAGTTCTCTTGCTATCCCTGGTGGCAACCGTCCAGTCACTGATACTGCATAGCATCCTTTCACAAAACGATCTGAAATTCATATTTACATTGCAGTATTATTCAAATCTATCCTGTCCTGCTACTTTTATATATTTATATAACTGGAAAATATTTGAAAAACACTGCAGATGTGACATATTGAGCTAATTTTGAGACAGACTGATGGCATAAAGCATTGGTTGGTTACATTGGTAACTTGTGATACTCACTTATCCTCTGCCACTTGGCAACCCAACTGTCTTCATTGCCCATTTCTGCAATTAACCTACAAAAAATGAATAATTGTTAAATCTTTAAAAAAAACTACTTTGAATAGTAAAAATATCTACATGCTTAAGTCCTACAACATAAAATGTACTTCAATTTACAATAAATTTCCTATTACTTCATAACTATAAATTAAATACCAATCATTTTCAGAATTAAAACATAAATTACAACTTACAGTGACAAATAATCACAAACTTACCCATCAAAACTTGAACTTGTGCAGTCGTATACAGCATCTCTGTTATTTTTCATGTGCAGGTACTCCTCACAATTGTCACAGCCATCACGCTCAAACTGCTCAAATGTCTGAAAACAATAGGGAGCAGAAACAAATGATTAAATGTTTTTAAAAGTTATATCGCAGACAGTGAGTATTATAATCATGCTTAAATTCGTAAGATGTTATTTAAAATGTTGTAATTTCGCTGTATGCAGCCATGTAATATTTTGTGCAAGGCTTGAACACTACTCACAGTTCAGAGACAATGGCTCGGCTAGCCACGAGCAGATGGAAAAGAAACCTTTGATTCCAACTACTTACCTTTACAAGAGAACATAATAAACATGCTCTTAAGTTTCTCAGGTCTTTTGGGACGGTCTCCAATGACATATCTTCCTTAATTTCAAACCACTTTTAAACAAACAGGATGTGAATATACCTCAAAAGATGCTTGCCTGACCAAAGAATCGTAGTATGTCATCGATGCTAATAACACATTAACCAAGACGAGATTGCTGATGGATAATAAGGTGCGCAGCAGGGCGTAGTTTGTTTACTCGCCTTAGCATTTGTTAGCATGCCCCTGCACGGACACTGTAAACGGCAGAGTCCTACAGATAATATAGGGCTGATTTTCTAGTGAACTCTAGTACTTTGCGTGGTATAACTAAATTGAAATATTCAGAAGATTGGAATGGTGACCCCTTGTGCTCTTCATTTACTTTTCATGGATTTTTGACAATATTTCTCGTATTTTATTGTATTCTATGGGTCTGCGTGATTTAAAATGACATAAAGTCATATTTTTATGTTTAAACATCCTGTAAAGCTACTTATCTTTTTTAATTCAGACATGCCTATCTCCCAAATAAACCTAATGTTGTTATAATATTTCCTTCAAAAATGTCACGATTAGTTTAGAACTAATTTATTTCAGGGACGGGTCGACCAACGATTCGCGAGTACCAGAAAGAGACGAAAATCCCGTATATAGAATACCTTCCAAGTATCGTTTAGCTAGGATCCAACATAAGATATAAGCAGAGAGTAAAGAAAGCTAACATTACTGGGAAGAAATATAATAAATATTAAAATATGAAACGGACATTTAATACAGATTGGAAGGTTTATTTGGAAGTAAAAATTTTGTTCTTTAACTGCGCTTTATAATATAAACAAAATTATATCATTAAATCATAAAACTAATCAAGTAATTTTAAGAGCCAATTTTAATAAAGATATCATATGCGAAATTTCCTTGAAAGAATTTTACCCAACTCATCATTTCTCGACCCGTTTCTGCACTTATATTCGCTGTTTTTATGTCATTTTTAATTCAATAATTAAGTTTTAAATGTTTTCCGTAAGGTTAAACCCGCCAGTCGACATCAAGTACTACCTGAGGGGCTTTATCATTTCTATCAATAGTAAACATTTAGCACTGTAAGCAGTTTTTAGTTCTTGTGCATTTTACCTCATCAGCCCGTGACTCCTAAAATTCGAAATTTATTTGAATGCCATTTGTCTCAGTGCGTGCAGAAGTAGCGAAATTGGGACTTTTCGAAAATTTGCGTCTTGGAGGAAAGGCAGACAACGGATTGGGACAACTAAAAAATTACGGTTATTCTTAATATCTCCTGTATCCCGTGCAATATCATAATCAATAAACGATAAATGACTAATGACAAACGCAATATATAGATTAATTGATATTTGGCCAGTAAAGAACAATTTTATTTATGCCAAATCCAAATTAAATTTATATCACTTATCATTTATTTTTATATAAAAGTGGTGCATAGTTCTGAACAGTTGTAAAGTTATAAGTTCTATATTTGTAGTGAAATGAACAGTTAGTTGCACAGAGATGACTGCTTCAAAATAAATCATAAAAAAACGGGCAAGGAAGTAGTGAAGCAGCTGGCGGTTTGCAGCAGTCCTCTAGCCATTGTCAACGATATTGCGGACGCTGCTGTTTGCTGTCAAGGGACCCATCTCCAGCTGTTCTTCCGCCGACACCTCCTGTCATAAGAAAACATTGAATATAGTCAGACAATAAAGTATATCTCAATATCACATGAATGGAATGTTTTAGTGTACGTTTACAGAATATACTTCCCAATTTTGTAATTTCATACAGACTTTCACGGCATGTGGATGTATTGACTTATTATATAAATACACAAATTCCATAAAGTCCGTCAAAGGCACCCTGAGCTTCAGAGTTAACTTGACACTAACCTCTTCACTATAGCCTGTCTTCATCGTGTCAAGGTATCTCTGAAGCTCAGGGTGGTCAAATGTCACTCTCAGCAATAAGTGAGTATTTGCTTTGTTAGAAGATGACAGTAGTAAATAAGGCGTATACGCGGGCTTTTACCTGAGCAATGTCTAAAATGGGAGAGGTGACCATATCGGTTGGAAAATTATTCACGTAGTAGTCACAGAGCCAGCTGCATTGATATAATATAATATAATATAATATAATATAATATAATATAATATAATATAATATAATATAATGATCGACAAAATTGTTTAAGATAGATCAATATATACAAACGGATAAGGTGAACAGACTAAAATAGAAAAAAATAAACACGTGAAAATGAATTTAAACAAAATTATAAAATAAGAGAGAGCACTGAAATAAAATCGTCAGCTACAATGAGATCTCAAAGCAACCAGAATTAGAAAAAAAATTCTACAATATTCGTACCGGTGACTTAAAAGACCAGTCATGCTGTCAATTCTTTGGTCTACGTGGCTGAAACGAAATAGTGAGAAACAGTTCAATCAGAGTAAATAGTTCAATGTAAGACCAGTTGTGGAGGAGGGAGGACAAAAGTTAAAACGATTCAGTGCATTGTGTACATGTATCTCAGCCAGAACGATGCTTATGTTGGTTTAAAGTTGTCCATGGTATTTCATAGCTATGGAAAATATCTAAAGCTAATGTTTTGAACCAGAATAACCATTGCCTGTCGTCATACTATAGTATTACCTACCAGACTAATCTGTCAATCAGATCCCTGAAGGCTTGCTCTGTATCTGTGTAGATGATGGTGCCTTGGAGGATTTTTCTTCTGGCTTCTGCTCTAGTTGGCAGTTCAGTCCAAAGTGGGTGTCTAAATAAATTGACTAAAATTATTCATGCTTTACAACACTCCCTACTATTATAAAATTCTAAAGTATTTTTTGGAAAAATTATTGCCTACATTCTTATTTTCCTGTTCATACCACTAGCAGCTCTAAAGAAGGAAGGGATGTTATTTTGGCCTAATATTTTCTGTCAGTACCATTGGCATGAATAACAGTTCAGTCATTATTCACAAAACTGTATCTTTTTTTATTACCTTCCCTCCATCAATTCAAAAAGCATGACACCCAAGGCGTAGTAATCGGCCCTCCACGAGGCGGTGCCACCCCTCAGTACCTCTGGTGTCATGTTTTTATAGAGGGTGAAGTTCATCAACTCCACCCCATGGATACTTTCCCCGGCTTCGTTTAGAGGGTGAACGGACCCTAGATCACACTGGAAGAAAGAACTCCGCATTTAAAAATTAAATAAAAAAGGGAATGTTCTGGTTACCAAAATGAAAGTGTTCTTTACATCCAAAGTCTTCTTTTATTAATGTAATACAAAATTATTTTTTACCAGTCATTACGTTTTCATTCAGATTATTACACATCTGTGACACATGTACAGTTATTTTAGGGTAAAACCGAGCTTTAGCGAAGAGCGAGACAGTATCCGAAATCAGACCCAACCAAGGAACGTTATAGCTAGAACAGACTCTGACCAATAATCTAAAATTATTTAATCAGATAGACAAACTGAGTTACAACAAAGCGAACATCGTACCAGTTTAGGGATCCCGTGTAGACTAATCAAGACGTTGTTCGTTTTTAGATCAAAATGGGCTACGTGCCGTTGGTGCAAGTGCCCAATAGCCATACAGACGCACGTGGCTATATACTTCACCATCTGAAGAGGAACTTTGTTCCTAAGAAATAAATTATAGCAACTGTCAGTATGTTACACTGTATTTTGGTCAACAATTAAGGTAAAAAGTATTTTGAACAACGTATTTCTTATGAAAAAGATATTTTTAAGATCCATCAAGATAAAAATTAGAGAAAAATGAAAGGGTTATTAATAGATAAGAAAGTCACATAATTACTTACAAAAATCTTTCACAGTACTCCTGGAGAATTTCCAGGTCCATAGGGCATAATTCCGAAAGTAGAACTGGCAAGCCAGGTCGAACGTTAAAGGAGTGAACTAGTCTGGAACGGGAATTTCTCATATCAGACTCAGATAAACTACACAAATATATATCGGGTTGACGAAAAATTTTGAATCTTTACAGAGTTAAGACTCATTGTATGATATATAATAGAGATTTTACAGTTACCATTTATGACGTTTTTATCCGTCCAATATGTTCTTATATTCATGAAATTTATGTTATTGTGAAATTTGTTGATAATTGTAATCAACATATTTTCAAAATTGTTCGTATTCAACTGATAAAGCACCTTAAGATAAATTTGCTGTCTATTCTCTTCATGAAAGAAACTTCACTGTAGATGAACCTTGCATAGGCCTCAGAGGTTGGCACCTTTAATGCTAGGTTGTTTTTGAACTGAACGTAAAATATTTCGATCGGTTAGTGGAAAGTCACATCCGTAAATAATAGTTGCAAAGATAAAAATGTAAAATTAGTACATGATTAATCACTGTAAACATATATTGTTGTGCTGCTACTGCTTTAAAAATCTAAAACTATAAATACTGTCATGCCTGTGTGTACCAACGTTACAAGTGCTACCATTGCTACTCCCGTTATCCCAGTATCACTTTTTGTTTGTTTTGTCATGATAAGTTCAATACCTTGTACACTGCACCGAACCCTCCACCTCCCAAAATCGGAAGCATCGTGTCTTCCTTCCAAAAAAGAGCCCGAACCTTTAAAATTGAATAAAGTGAAATTGATAAAAAAGTGTAAAACTGTAGATTAAAATTCGTTTAAATCTGAGCATATCCTCGATATGAAGTAATTGAAATCTCGTTCCTCGTTATCAGGACTTACGTTTTAAATTTAATATTCTTGACGAGTGAAACTATCAAAATTAGTAAAATAGATACTTAAATAAAATGGCCCGACTACTTCTAGAACTTAACTTAAAGATGCCACATCGGAATCTGATTTTGATTAATAAGAAACAAAGTAATAAATAGCTGTACTGGGGGTTATGTACAGATCTAGATATATTGAAACCAACAACCGGGTTTTCGATTTTTGTTCTGCTAATAAGCAATATCTCACCTCGTTTTCGAGTCTGAATATTTCTCTGTGAAATATATACATGTAACTGTATTTCATGCCTAAAAAGGCCATATGAGACGCAACGATCATTGTTAATATCGTCTATTTTACTCAAAAGAAAATCGCCGTATTCACTTCGCTTGCGCGCAGCATTTCTCCAATAGCTTTTGTGCTGCCTAGTAACGTCGGCACGGGCCAATGACGTCACAATATGTTTTGCCTTTTAAGGATATATCTATCACGTGAATTATGCATGCGCCCTAAATGGAAATTTTTCAAGATTCCGTTGACGATCTTCTTACTTTGTCTGTGACGGTCTTTCGTGACTGTCATATAAATTTTGGTGACAAAAGATGCCATGAGACTATGGTCGCCTTGTTTTACGGCGACTTTGTTTACGACACGTCCGTTTCTTCCGAGCAGTGGGAATGGAGGAGAAAACGACCTATCGCTGTATAAAAAAAACAGAAAAGAAACAAAGAATATGAACTTTACATGCAAAGGTCCTTTCAGCCAACTTAGGAAAGGGAATTTCCGTGGATCATTGATGATGGCAAGCCATTTTTTCCAATATTCTGATTTTCCTGTTCAAACTACTCACATTTCATTGTAGCCCAATAGTTCATCATCAAAATTGAGCCCATTTTCACGATGAGCAGTTATGAATAATGCACATAATGGATGTTTTGTTTTCTTACCTTCCCTCCATTAATTCAAACAACATGACACTCAAGGCGTAGTGATCTGCTCTCCACGAGGCGGCGCCACCCCTCAGTACCTCTGGAATCATGTTCTTAAAAAGGGTGAAGTTCATTAACTGCACCGTACGGATGCTCTCCCCAGCCCCATTTAGAAGGTGAATGGACCCTAGATCACACTGTAAGAAAAAACGGGGTGTTTGGCCTTCCGTTTTAAAATATGTGTTGCGCATATTCCAAATGTTCCAACATTTTAGAAAACAATATATATATTATGAGCTCACTAGTTTGGGATCCCTTGCATACTGATCAGCACGTTATTTGTTTTTAAATCAAAATGGCCTTTGTTCTGTTGGTGCAAGTGCCCAATAGCCATACAGACGCACGTGGCAATATAGGCCTACTTTACTGTCTGAAGAAGAATTTCTTCCCTAAGAAATAAATCAAAGCAACTGTCAAAATGAGATTCTTGTTAACATACTGTATTTTTAAAACACATTTAAGAAAAAAAGGATTTTTTTTATCAAATAGCTCAATTCTTGCAACTTGTACTATTGAACAAGATAAAATCAGAAAGATGTGAAAGAACTTCTTTAAGAAAGAAGAAATAAGAACTGCTTACAAAAATCTTTCCCAGTACTCCTGGAGTATATCCAGTCCATTGGGCATAGTTCGGGTACCATGACGGGAAAGCCTGGTCTTACATCAAACGTGTGAGTGAGTCTGGAAGCGATATTTCTCACATACAACCGATAGTTTATATTGTCATCAAATACAACACACAAAGACACATACTGTATATATTTATATTGGATGTACGGCAAATAAATTTGTACAGAAAGATGTTTCATCGTACTGTAAAATATAGGTTGTGAGATTTCAAAGTTAAGTTAAGGGGATTTTCATACATCCTTTATGTAATTTTACATATGAAATTTAACATTATTACCATTATGAACTGATTACAAAAAGTAGTCGATAATGATTGAAAGCAAACGAAATGCGCCAAACATTTAAAAACAACGTACTTTATTTACTTGGCTTATTCTACAATGACCGCTGGCATTTCATACAAGTGTAAGTTTACATATTAATCGATGTTTGAATCATTAGTATCCAACTGAAAAAACACCTTTAAATGAAGCTGCTGTCTATCCTCTTTATAAAGAAAACTTCATTGTATATGATCCTTGCGTAGGCCTCAGAAGTTGGTACTTTTAATGCAAGGTTGTTTGTAAACTAAATGTGAAACATTTTGAACGGTTAGTAGAATGTCTTATCAGTAAAAAAAAAAGTACAATAAAAAGTTAATTAATTAATTAATATTCACCCAGGTACTATAGCTCAGTTGCTATTGTTTAAACTAAAAACTGCTACTACCATGGACGTATTACCATGCCACTGCTACTGTCGGTAACTCCCATTATCACCTTTATAAGTTTATCTGGGTGATTTCAGTGCCTTGTACACTGCACTGAATCCTCCACCTCCCAATATCGAAAGCATCGTGCCTTCCTTCAAGAAAAGAGCCCAAACCTTAGATATTTAGATAAATCAAATGAATGACATTTGGCTTCGTTCACATGCAATGTCTATTTTCTAATTTCTATTTTCTATTTGCGCTATCTTATGATCACGGTCTGTGCCCTTAATATCCCGCCGCGTAATTACTGGCAGCGCGAGCCAGTTACTTATAGTAACTTATAGTAACTGGCTCGCGCTGCCAGTAATTACGCCGCGGGATATTCAGGCCACAGACCGTGATCATAAGACATACCGCAAATAGAAAATAGAATTTAGAAAATAGACATTGCATGTGAACGAAGCCTTTGTTTTTCTAAAAGTAAAACCCCGATTAGTTCCAACACTAAACTTTGAAAGCGCCACATGAAGCCATGCTTTGATTAATCTCAAAAAGCTAATAATTTTTTTTCTGATTAATGTAGATTAATCATTAATTTTATGTAGATATACAGAAATCACAAGCTGAGTTTTACAGTACTTTTGAGTTTTTCAAGAAAGCAATTATTTAGATCTACCTCGTTTTTCAGTCTAAGTATTTATTTGTGAGAAATATACATGTTGCTGCATTCCATGCCTAAAAAGGCCAAATGCGACGCAATAATCATTTTTAATACATTTAACTCAGAAGCAAATTTCTGTACTTTTACAAGGACATATATATCACGTGAATCATGTACGCGTAATTTTTCTGTTTTGTGTAATTTACAAATGTATTGCAAATCTTATATTCGTTTTATTTATTTAACTTCTACGCGGCTAAAAACATGACAAATTAAAATTTCATCCATGGCCCCCACATGAGGTTATCTAAACACAGCATGCTGAAAATTAATCTTGTGTGAAGGCAGGTTTATTTCTGTGTTGTGAAAAGCCATTGCCTACCGACGGGAATAAGTTGCTCACTCTCTTATCTGTGGTAAGGGATATCTCAAAATGTTTCTGTGTTACTATGGACAAAAATTCCCATGTTTACCGACTTTTCGAGGTATACCTCATTCATTTCACCTTGCTTCCAGGTAAATCACACAGAGACAATAAACATTACTATCATATTTTTCAGTAGGCACTTATGCATAGAATAAAGCACAATTCTTGAATTTCCGCGAAGATTGCGCAGTTTAAAACTTTCGAACGTGACGCCATCTCTGCGTGCGCGATCTGTCCTGAATAACTTCTTTGCGACAAGATATGAGAATAGTCCGAAGAATTCTATAGCGAGCTGTATGACAGTTACAAATTAAAGCCGTAGAAATCTCGACATCAGCATGTGATATCCCACACGTAGCAGCAGGATGGGGAGAAGAGACCAACAAAATTTTCTCTCAAATTATTACCCCCTAGCTGCTCGAGGAGGCGTGTCAGGCATTTAAGCTGATTCCACTTTAGCGAGACCAACCCAGCTAGTACGATGTATGAATTTGGAATGCCATCTGGGCTTTAATAATGTTATTAGAGGTAGCAAGAAAAATTGATGTAGGGGGACCTGGCCCTTGTCAAACTTTTTTGCTAAGAGAGGACACGCTCTCCTTCCATAAAAGATCAGACAAAGCACCATTTTCCAACATCCACTTTTAGTGTCTTCATGTTCCTATCCCTTTCAGTTCTTTTATCCATCACATACAACTATTTCTCATTTAATGTATATGAAATCATTTCAAACCCGTGTTGGCGCTCGCTGCTAGGCAAATGAAAGTGGATAGACAAGTTCTGTACACGACCCACGCATCAACACGGCCACGATTTTGTCCCATTTACATAAAATAACGTTACATTACAAACAACAGATTTTAAAATTACATTTTTCCATAGCGATTCCAAAAAGTGCACCACTATTGCAAAGAAATGTATAAGTCACACAGAGATTGATTTTTAAGAGCTCAAATTAGGAAGTTTTATTTATCTCATTGCAAATTCAAGGTAACAAACAAGGAAACAATTTACTGACCGCTGTAATAAGAACACAAATAACTCAGTAAAAGATATTAATGCGTTAATTCATTAATTTAAAACCAAATACAAGGTGAGAAAAAAAGCAATCAATCTGTTTACTGGCCGCTGCAGTAACAACGCAAATGGCTTAGTTAAAGATAATTATGCGTTAATTCATTAATTTATTCAACATCAATCAATTATCCAACATGAAGATGATGCCTTGAGCAGGTCCCAGGTGAACATTGCTCAGGTCCACTGTGGTTCCATTTTTGTAGTCAGTGTTGGCCAAGTTCCCAGACGTGGCCACCACCAGGCCTTTCTTGGGAACCAAACCGTCGGCTGTCCCACTGAAATTAGTAACATGTTTTCTTTACGGAAACGATAGAAAAATTGTCAATTGAATTTATCACACTGAGCTTCTGTCTATATATACTGAATTATACCTCAGAAAATTTTATCATTGAGTAGTATTGTAAAATCAAATAATATCTAAAGCCAAACAACAAATAACAAAATATGAACCAGTGAAATCAATATCTCATGCCCCCTACCTTAGAGTCAAGGCGCCTTCAGCCATGTCTCCGAAGTTGAAGAAAGCCAGGAAGCCTGGGAACCCTTCTGCTTTGCGGAGGAAGCACAGGATGTTCTCTGTGACCACAGCAAAATGAAGCTTCCCAAAGAGAACGGAGGGCTGAGAGTGCAGCTTGGCCACCTCTGTGTACACCTCCAGTGGAGTAAAACCAGCTCCAGTACTCCCCTGGCCCTGAAATTTTGACAATAAATTTCTAGTTAGTAACACCATTACACAGTAATAATTGACCACTGAAAACATGTAACAAAATGTAAATAGATTTTTTAAAAATAACATGCAGCATAAAAACAGCAGATGGAAACATGTTTAAATTCAAGAATTAAGTTACAGTTTTATAGGAGTTTTTGTACAATCTTGACAGTCCACAAACATTACCTTCACATTATTTTCCTTGTAGTTCGATGCAACAGGCAGCCAAGTGGAACTGAATGTAGTGAAACCAGAGAAGTTACCACTTGTCCACTGCATAGGGGAACGCTCAAAGTCACGAGTGAAGTTCACATAGTCTGCCTAAAACATAACAAAAAAAATAACACATTCATTAAAACAACTTTTTGAAATCAATTCTTTAATCAATCAAAGTTTGATTGAAAATCACCCAGTACCAGAAATGATTCTATGATCACAAGTAGGTCAAATTTTCAGATTACATGACCTATGATTTTATATCAGATTCCATAAAACCCAATTCACTATAAATATACCAACCTCGCCAAAACTTTTACCAAACTCGTCCACTGTCTTGGCAAATGGGACTTGCACATCTTTCATGCCTATTTCTTCACCATAGTAGGTAAAAGGTGTTCCTGGTAGCATCATCAGAAGCATGTTCAACACATTGACGTATCTTTCTCCCTTCCTGTCAGCCACACGATGGCTGTTATGATTGCCAAGCTAAAAAATAAATTCTTGCATTAAAACAGTTCTCTTTACCTGAATAAATGATTTTTGAGAAGTATACATATAGTATTGTGCTAACTCAAGAAAACATTTTCCTCAAAACATATTCCCATCCAACATATGAGAAAAATATTATGTATATCAAATAATACATCATCTAAAAAATATATTCACGAATAATAAATAACACTGGCAAATACACACCACCCAAGTAGACCAGGCATCACTTGGTTTCTCAATCATCCAACTGCTGATCAAATTATGCAGACATCTGGCCTTGCAGTCCCTGTCAATCGACAACAAGTTGAAGTTCAGCGGCAGATTTGCACCCTTGCTGTTGTTGAAGTTATAGAACTTCACCATCTCATCAATTGGACCATAAGCCTCCGTCAAAAGAACTCTGGAAAAGAGAGGGGAAAAATTGAAATTGTAGTCACTTAAAAATGGTCCATTTTTCTAAAATACCATGGAGATACCCAGTTTTTCTCGTCAAAGATGATACCTTTCTGTATTAGAGCAAGTGATTTTACATTATCTATTAAGAATATTACATCTTTCAACCACCATGAGAGTTGAAGACACTCACCTGGGCTTTTCGGAGGAAGTAGAAACATCATCTACAATGGCCTGCCACTTGGTAATCAGATCAAAAGACTCATTTTGGAAAGTAGTGTATAGATGTTTCAGGGTTTCATAAGATTCCTAAAATACCAATAAAATATATGTATTGGTACTAAAATCAGTTCATTCTTGAATCATGCTTATAAGGTTATTTGAGTGCAACCAGGAGGGGAGGGGGGGGGGGGGACTATATAAACGTTGCCCCTGGTTCTCCTGTACTACAAATAACATTTCTTTTAAATATGGCAACATTTCTATTCTCCATTACATAAACATCCTTTATATTATTTCCACAAACAGAAAATGCTTACAAATATATTAGATAAGACTGGTTTCTTTTGAACACTCACATTAACAAGGCCAGGTTCGTTGCTGGCAGGTTCGTCCTCGAAGCTCGTTGCTTCCACCAGATGTTCTGCTGCATTCACCACCATGCCATCAACACCTTTGTTCAGCCAGAAACGCAAGATGTCCTGAAAGATGTGACCATTTTTAAACAGAATAGAAATATTTCCCACTGCCAGTTCAATATTTCCATCATACAAGAAATCACCACTACACGTCAATGATATTAATGCATATTGAAAAATTACCTTTACATAATTCTTTAGGAGTCGGTCTTTTTATCTCCTTATGGTAAAATGTAGATTTACAGAAAAGTTGGAATCATCAGAGAAAAAAAAAAAAACCTACCGCCATTTCCTTCTGGACCTCTGGGTTTCTCAGGTTAAGGTCTGGCTGGTCAGGCAAGAAAGTGTGATAGTACCACTGCCCACGCTCTGGACTCCATGTCCAGGCACGATGACCATAACGGCTCAACTAAAGAACAATACAGAGACTTCATTTCTGAGGTAGTCAAATAGCTGTCATTGGCCCAATTATGTCAAAATTATGACTACCGCCCTAAAAAATTACATATCTAAGAAGTCTATTTTCATCTCTCAAGTCTTAGTATCCTCAGTCAAATAAACACTTGTTAAGTATCAATCACATACCCAGTTGTTTGGAGGTGTACTTTGCCCACCCCCAGAGTGCCAGATGTAGTAGTCATCATACTTGGACTCATTCTTCACACTAGACTGGAACCAGCTGCAGTTCTTGCCAGTATGGTTTGGGATGAAGTCCATGATGACTTTGAGTTCTGTCAATATAAAATATATCATTCATTAAAAATAAATAAATAAATAATATTTTACGTACAATAAATCCATCTTTTTAAAATATCAATAAAAAAACTTGATACTGAAGCAGGAATTTTATAAATATTATTTCCCTGAAGACATATATCCATACCTTTCTTGTGTGCTTTTTTCAGCAGATCATCAAATTCTGCCATGGTTCCAAAAACAGGGTCAATGTCCTTGTGATCAACCACATCATAGCCTCCGTCCTTCATGCCCGACTTGTAGATAGAATTGATGTAGATGGCTCCAACCTGGGCAGATAAGAAGTAGTCCAGCTTGTCACTAATTCCTGAAAAGAAAATTATCAAAATTTAGTCTCTTTAATTTACATATGAGTGTTGTCTTAACAAATCTCCTAACAAATAAAGCCAGATTTAGGGATTCAAGACTAAAGGTGTTCTATGGTTAATTTAAGGCTCTATTCCCATAGATTTTAGATCAATCTATCCCCGCGGGGAGTCTCACTAGATTACTGTCAGATAATCCGACTTAAATGTCCGTCCCGCCTACTACAAGCTGTGAGGGGGTAATTAACTTTCGTGTCCGCCCGGCTGACAGCTATTTAGCGTGAACCCCCAGGGAGTTAGGTCGATCTAAGCTATGGAAATGGGGTGTAAGACAACTCATCTCTACAATACCAGCGACTAATACTACTACAAAACAGTAGAATTGGACTTTTAAAATCATTATCAACAAATAAATTTCTAATCAACCTACAGATTAAGAAGTTCACACATGCTTTTATGTGCTATTGAAAGTGATTATAAAAAGATTGATAACCAGCAACTAGTAAAAGACTATTGTTATTCCCTTAAAACAGGAATCATGACAATTTTTAGTTTTTGTTTCTATTCAAATATACTTCCTATTGAAAGTACATGTCCAACAAAAAGAGAATTGAGAAGGGTGATTATCTATAGAGGACCAACAGGTGCAAAAACATGCTGCCTTATTTAGCAGTGCACTGGTCACTATCTCAGTTCAAAACCAGTAAGCAGTCAAATCACAGCTTGATCCATGATCAAATAACAAGCTGAAAGGTATCTTTATCTTTCAGATGAGGAGGTGCCCTCTATTCAGGGATATAAATCTGGCTTGGGTTACGAAATTGAGCTCCATGTGAAGAATATCATCAATACACCACTCTGCTTCAAGACTATTAGATTAGATTAGATGTGGGAATACTATCAGTCTGCAGTGGAGCATATGATTACCTCCCTGGACTGAGAAATATGACTCAGGAGAAGCTAACAAAGGCCCATACATGCATATGCAAGTAGCACTGAATGACCACTAGCAACAAAGCAAATCAATATTTATAAACAATACCACATGTGCATATGGAATGTACAGCATGTATAAGCTCCAGTAAGACTAAGTGTAGTTATATACATGTTGAACACAGTAGAAACATACTTTAACAATTTCTTGCTCTAAAAATAAAAAATATTATGTTAGATTTAGTAAGACTAGCTGTGGGTCAATGCAAATATTGATCTGGTCAGTCTGGTTAAATGTATTGGGAATAGTATACAACTGTTCAATATGAAATAATGCTTAGGAAATATACAGTACCTTTTAAGTCACCGACTCCATTGTCTCCTTTTCCATCCAAGAAAGATTTGGGATACACTTGGTAGACGGTGGATTTGTGATACCATTCAAGGGGAGGCCTGTACGGACATTTTGGTGCGATGGCGATGATGACAATGGCAGCTACCAGCATGGCCAGCCATATCACCCAGAATGAGATGAAAAGAACATAGCGGACCTTCACCCAAAACGGATCATCTGTGTACTTCATTAATTCTTCTTTGTTCAACCCAACAAAGGCGTCGACCGAAGCACTATCACTCACGCCGATTTCAACTTGGGCTTCATCTTTCTTCCCGCCGTTCACAAATTTCACCTTAGAGTCGTCGTGAAGATCGAGATCAACGTCCGAAACTTCAGCAACTGGCTCGGTCTTGTCTAAATCAACTTTTTCTGGTGTCTGATCTGCCATTTTCAGTCATAAAATTCGCCAAAATCAGCTAGAAACCTCTGAACACGCTTAACACAGATGGCTTCCCTTCGTAACGTGGCTGATGAAATGCCACTTGCGCGGGCGCACCCGTTATATTGACGTCACACTATATTCTAAATACGCACTGCTTGCCTAGATACATGTACTGTATAATTTAGCCTTTTGTATGCATGTCGATGTCATTATTTTTGCGTCATTTTTATGAAACTGTCAAGAAAAAACGTTTTTATTGAAACATAATAACCTTTTAACACACATGGAAGAGAGGGTTTTTCGTACTAGTATTCTTTTTCTCCGTTTTCCCTCGTTTAGAAAAAATGTTCCCATGCAGTAGGCCTAATATCATATTCCATGCGTATTTGTATAGATTTCTATAGTTGTTGTAAAGTTGCTATGATTAGATAGAGAGCCTGTAAAATGTAACTTGTACACATTTTAGTGCTCAATAAAGATTTTTTTTTATTATTTTATTCACAATGTCGTAGGCTGTCTAGCATGTTGGATGATAGCCAAGTTTTTATTAGGACCCAACATATATGTTAGATCAAAGGTTTTTATCACTCGATCCCCCGACAAGGTGTCACTTGAATTTCTTTCGTCAGACTGAATTTCCATTCATAAGCTTTTCATTATTTAAAAAAGTCATCATAAACATTATCGATCATGTCTATTGAATTAATTTTTATTATGTATGTACTGGGGGTACCTGTTGTCCATGTTGTTTTAAGTTTTATTCATGATTTTACTTTATTGAAAACAATTATAACAAAAGAAAAATATTTCGATAGTCTTATGTCCGTCCGTGATTGTGAAGTGTACGGCATATCCAGGGGGAACCGACGCGGCGCGTGCCTAGAGACCTTTATTTCAGTATCCTCTTTCTCTCCTCGAAATCACATATATACAAGCGAAACGATACTAAACAAAGCAACACAGCTACTTTCCCACCACTGTGCTGTACATATTATAACAGTAAAAATGCCCTAATTTATTGATTGATTTTGCTGAGGAAAAAAATCATCTTTGCCCCCCCCCCTTAGTAAAATCCCACTGCGGTCAAGGACCGGCTGCCTCGCTTTCATTTCAATATGTCTGCGCCCATCTGAGAAAGCGTGTTGCTATAAAAATGTACTGTTAATTGTTTATTTACAGGGACGTCTTTACAATGCCACTAAAACGAGCTCTGAGTGAAAAAGAACCACAGGTAGTGCTTCGTAATACATTTCCAAATAGAACTATATGTGGCGCCATACGTTCAAACAGCCTAAGATATAGTTTTTAAATTTATAGTGTATTAATTTGCCACGGAACGTTTGGCTTCGGGTGCTTTATGTTTATTTAAGGACTTGTACATACCCCGGCGCAAGTGATTTAAAGAACATAAAAAACTTCCAAATTTTAATAGGCATTATATAAAACATGGATGGGTCGAGCAATTATTATCAATTATTATGAGAAAATTGCATATTTTCCAAGGAAAATTTCGATTTAAAGGTTAGGATACATGTACCTTTAAGCATTTACTTTTGAATTGAGTAAAGAGGACTAAAATTTGGTTACACTGAAGTGATTCTCAGCTTTGAAATTATAATTTTTTTTCTATATCACAGGATTCTGAAGAGAATGGATCTTCAGATGAATCAGAGGATGAGGGAGATGCATATGACATCTCAGCAGCCATGTCCAATATCAAATCCAAACAGAAAAACTTGAAGAAGAGTGAACAGGATAAAATAGGCATGTTTAATTTTACAGAACTATGTATTTGGTTGAAAATACTTTCAAGATATTTATGCTAGTGCAATATTTTTCTAGATAAAACTAAACCACTACTTTAAGTCAATTTGCATATTGATGTCCGATCCTTTAAAGGTCAGAATGGTGCTACTGCTCAGCCACCACCGAAGATGAGGAAGGTATCTAAAGAGGTCTTATATAAGCAGCCCACCAACAAAGAACTGAATGAACTCAAGGAGGCAGAGAATCTGTTCCATTCAAGTCTTTTCAGAATGCAGGTATATATTGCAAGGTAGTAGAACTGTCTGTCCTAAATCAGAGGAAAAAGCAAGGTAGCATTTTATTAAATATACAGTTTATGATTCGCAAAGCTTATGGATTTTATATGACATTAAAACTTAAATACTGTTAAGTATACTGGTAATACCTGGAAATGGTAATTGATGTTCAATTTTGCAAAGGTCAAAATGATATTGTAGAAAACCCGAAATGTATGAAGAAGCTACACATCAAGTTCATTTTTTGCTTTTATTAGATGATATATAAATTTTATTTCATTTTATTTTTTTTAGATAACTGAACTATTAAAAGAAGTCATGCTTCAAGAGAAAAAGAAACACCAAGTAGAAGCATATTTATATAGTCTTAAGGATGCAATAATGAAAACACCAGGAGGAAAAGAACATGATGTAGGGATACTTAAACTAGAATGCTTATAAGTTATTGTAAACATTAAATTTCCAGCAATAGTGAGGTCATAATTAGTGTATTATATTTATTTATTTATTTATTTATTTATTTATTTATTTATTTATTTTATGCCTTAAAAGGCAAATAGATAATATAAATTTTAATTTGAGCACTTTTTATGTCTTAATTGTCTCCTAGCTATATGGCTTTGATATATTGATATTTTTTCAGCTTGTAAACCAGAAATGGACAGAAAAGAAAAAAATTAAAGTTCCTCTCATCCAGGAGCCATTCAGAGTAAAGGGAAAGTTCAAGTTCATTCCACCAAAATCAGTCAAAGTGGTTGGGAGTTTTTTACTTGGTGTTGCAATCAAGCCACTTGTTTCTGTTGATTTGGCTGTAGAAATCCCAAAGGTAAAACTAAATATGAAATTCTTAAGAAGAATTGAGCATTTTATGCTGTCACTCAAAATGATATCTGCATTGGCCTTTCATGATATAAATATAAAGCAGAATTTCCTTTTGAAAACAAGTTTCCAGTCTAATTGTGACAGCTTGATTTGGAACAGTGCTATTTTAGCAAACCATGTGATTGTGATTTGTAGCAACTCGAGCCATTGGGCATAGATCATGAGTTAAGACGATAACAACAAGGGGGCTGGATATCAGGGGATGTAGATTGGTCTCTCATTGTGAGCTGATCTTAATCACATGTTCAACTGGATGGCTGCATTAAAAATTTTTTTAATGCCTTGGGATGATCACATGTGTGTAATGTATTTGATAGCAAATTAGATATTTGAAGATTGAGTGTGACATTTTGCCTTTACAGCTTTGCATTCAGCCCAAAGACTATCTAAACCATAGATATTTAAGAAAGAGAGCTTTGTACCTGACACACCTGGCCAGCTACTTGAGCAAGCAAACAGATATAGTAGAAGATGTGAAGTTTTCATACCACCATGGAAATTACTTGAAGCCTATCATAATTGTATCACCAAAAGGTATTTTAGACATTTTAACAAGTGTTTCATTTTAACTAAATTGAGTTTCATCTTGTTTTTAATTTCACTTGTCTTTATGTCTAGTATTAAGGTAAAACTTTGATTTTGGATGATCATAATGAAAGTTTAATATTTTAGGTAAACTGTCCAAAAATGTCAAGATCCATATTCATGCTACTGCAGAGGATGGTGCCTTTAAGATGAACAGGTTTGACATTGAAAAAAACAACGTAAGGATGCAGTGGTTTAATTCAGAGAAGGAAACAGAAGGAGATGAAGGTAAAATTGATTCCTGAGATACCAATTTTAACCTTAATTGGGATTGAACTTGCTTGTTTAGAGTACTAAACAAGTAACCATGTAATTAAGGGTAAACTTTTGTGTTATATGCATCTTATCTTTTATATTCTTTATATTTGTGATATGAAATATATTTATGTCTCCTCATTAACCCATTTTTTGTGGTGTATGCTTTAAGAATCTGGCCAGCCTGCTACTCCCCGCTACAATATGTCAGTGTTGATTGATTTGGCTCTGGAAAAACATCTCCATTTCCTACATAAAGTCATAGAGGACTCTGCAGGTGTGAAGGAAGGGATTGCACTACTTAGAGTTTGGCTACATCAGAGAGAGTTAGATCAGGTCGGTTTGGATTTAAGTGCTTTGAACAGAAATTATAGAATGATTTTATTGCAGTGGAAGTAAAATGAGTATTTGGATGTCCTATGTTGCAGTTTGAATGAAAAATGTTAAAAAGATATTTTCACAAGCTCAGTCAAATCTTATGTTTAAAAAAAAAAAAAAATATATATATATATATATATATATATATATATATATATATATATAGAGAGAGAGAGAGAGAGAGAGAGAGAGAGAGAGAGAGAGAGAGAGAGAGAGAGAGAGGGGTGACAAATGATACTGAAGCGAACCTTTCTTCTTTGTATTGAAACATGCATGGTATATGTTGCTACCCCTAATTTTGCTGTTTTCTTTTCTCTGAATAACAGGGCCAGGGCTGCTTCACTCCATTTACTTTGTCCATGTATGTTGGATATTTACTGAAGAAGAGAAAATTAAATGTTGCAATGAGTAGCTATCAAATCATGAGAAACACACTTCTCTGTCTTGGTAAGCACTTATGAACAATATTAATATTTATGTACCACTGGTAAAATGTTTTAGAGAACATTAAGTAAAGTGAGATTGTGGGTTTTTGAATGAAAGTGCTTATGGTTGAATGAAAAAAAATTATTAATAAATAAAGATTGTGATTAAAAGACGTGAATTAATAACCATAATTATGTTATTCCAGCACAATCAGATTGGTGTAAGGAAGGAATCAGTATAGCCGATGTATGTGGTGTAGATGACCCCAAGCGACCTCACTTGGCCAACTTCCACGAGTCCTTTGAAGTAGTATTTGTAGACCCCACAGGCTACATAAATATCACTGCAGAAATGAGCAGACAGATGTTTAATAGAGTAAATATTATTTGTATTGTTTTTAAGGTAAAGGTGTTTGATACCATATCCCCCCATTTTATTCTTGTTAAAAAGCATGTTCTTTACTGTATATCTTTAGTTCACCTTTACATAGGTTTTTCAACTATGCTTCAAATGATACACTGACACCACCATGATATTTTAGGTGAAACATGAGGCCGGTCTGGCCATTCAAGTTCTTGAAAACAGTGCTGTTGACAGCTTTGAGGTCCTTTTCATGACACCGGCACCTTTCATCAGGAAATTTGACAACTTATTTCAGTAAGTTCCAACAGAGATGTACCCAGCAGTAATGTCCATAAAATGACGTTCAGGAAAAAAGTAACGAAGTGTCCCATGTGACAAGTAAAATGACTGTAAAATCTAAAATAAAGGGGATATATCAGTTTTATCATTTTTTTCTTAAATCCACTCTGATAGTATAACTTATTTCCAGTTTGACACACATAGAAAATCTAAAGAAAACAGTAGCAAGTTTCTGTCTTGAGGACCAGCTGTTAGATCGTGGTGGGAACTATGTGTCTGCATGTCTGCCCAGTTTGCTACAGTTACTGGAGAAAGCTCTTGGCAAGAGGGTGGAGCTGGTGACTCAGAAACCTGCACAAGCCAGTCAGGTATGGCTACTGTGTAAATCTTATTTTGATGGGTGGAAGAGAGTTTCCACCCAATATTTGTTTTTAAGATATTTTAATTTATTTTAGGGAAAAAATGTTGCTTACGTGTGGGCGTTGTTAAAATAAACCTTTGGTTGTTGAACTTTGGTGTGGGACTATGAGAATTGTCGACACTGCCCTGACAACTGCCATCTGCTTTGTTTTGACAAGGCAAAGAAAAAACCCAATGTATTTTTTTTTTTCATTTTCCTGGACCCCATAATAATAACAATACTACTACTAATAATAATGTACTCTGTAATTAATGTCCTAATAATTTGTTTGCTCCTGTAGTGGTCTATCAGTGAACCTCCACCATCATGGTCAGACCAGCCATCACTCACATTTGGATTGCTATTTAACGCTGAGTCATGCACCACCATTCTAGACAAAGGACCTGCTGCAGACAGTCCAGAGGTAGTATTAACCAGCAGTTTTTTTCGTAGATTTTATCTCTGCCTCCATAGTAATATCAAAATTCTAAACTTAGGTACTTACGTGTAGCAATAAATATGAAAATTTTAAATTGTTCATTTCTTAAAGTAGTGATTGGAAGTTGTATTCAGTTTAGATTGTTTTGCAATCTTTTAGTGTTATATGCCAAGTACTCTGGTCAAATTATTCATGAATTACCCATGATGTAAATCAGTGAAATGTGTAAAGGAGAAGGGACTTCTATCTTAACTTTTTTGTATAGTCAGTTTTTTTGCTTCATTTAGGCAAAGTCATTCAGAGAATTCTGGGGAGATATATCAGAGCTGAGACGATTTCAAGATGGCACAATCTGCGAGGCAGTTGTGTGGCCCAGCAAAACTTTGGCAGATAGAAGACTTGTGTGTGGTAAAATTATCAAACACATTTTGGTCAGGTAAGGATTTCATGGGAAGGTACATACATATGTAATAAAAAAGATGTCTTTGATTTTTTTCCTTGGTATTGTTCTGTTGTAAATGATACAATGTTCTTTAACTGTCACAAAGAAATGCAATAGAAACTTGGGGTTTACCTGTTTGAAAATAAACAAATGAGAGAGAGAGTCATTTTTCAAATTTATATCTCTTAGAAAGATGCAGGATTGAATTTGATGTTTACTCAGAACTGCAAGCTTTGGCACATTGATACAACTTTCATTTTTTTCCAGACATGCTGAGATTCCCCGTGACTCCATGCACTATACATGTGGTCAGCTGAATTCTTTATTATGTCTCCCACAACCTACAAATAAATCCACCCTGTTATATGGCACGGGAGAAGAGCAGAATTATAATATCACCAGAAGCTATGATCACCTTTGTAAGGTCCTGAGGAACCTACAGGACTTGCCTCTGGCCATACATACCATTCAGGGAACTGATCCTGTGTTCAGATATGCTGATGTAAGCTAACTATTAAGGCTTAAGGCATGGGGGGGGGGGGGGTGCGTGCGTGCGTGCGTGCGTGCGTGCGTGTTCATCTCTTTTTATTCTATTTTTATTTAAGATGTGAGAGAGAGAAGAGCTACAGACAGTAATAGTTGAAATCAGTATATCAAAACTAAGTAACTAAGTCCTGTAGTTCTTACAAAGAAACTAGAGGCATTTTATCTGCATGACTAGTCTTAAGTATATTAATAATAGAGAAATGTATTCCTCAGGTATTTCCAGCAATGCCAGCTACATTCAAAGCAGCAACTAAAGTAGTGGGTGGCAGACAGCTACCTCTGCCAGACAAACCCTGTCCTCCTTGGGTGAAATCGATGAAAGGTAATTCATGTTATAGATTTCCTTTTGATCAAAATTGTATCAGATGTAGATAAGATCAATTGTAAAAGATGTAGAGGAGTGCAGAGGGAACTGGTTCGATTGGCAGTGGGAACAACACAACTTTTCATGATTTTATGATCTAAATGAAATTCCTTCAAATCCATTAACATGACATTTTGAGCATTGTTCATTTTTAATTTCAGTGGTCTGTCTGTTAGAGGCCAGTGGGAAATGGCCAGAGGATGCCGAGGCAATCAGAAGGCTCAAGGCAGCTTTTCACATTCAGTTGGCAAACCTGCTAAAGAAACAGCATTCCATGACTAGCTATGCTAATGTTGACCATGTGGATGTTTTCAAGGTAAGTGCAGCTTTACAGAAAACAAGTTTAGATGAATACTTCTAGTAAGCATATTTTCACGCCAATTTTTACATAATGGAAACTTAAATGTACCAAAAAATAACAAAATAGTTTTATTGCTGTTTGTTTTAGGATGGCTTTGTGTTCAGAATCACCCTTGGTTACCTAAAAGAAATTGCCATGTTGAAAATGAAGAAGACTCCAGAGGGACTTGTTACAATGAGAGAAACTGAAGAATCATCAGCAATGGAAAAGGAGCTTGTTACACTCCCTAAGTTTAGCACTGCAATGCATGGGTATGTTTTTAAAAAGTGTTGCCAAAAATGATGCAAAACAGCCATTTTATTATGTTGTTTATTGGATTTAGGGTCTTATGATATGTCCCATTTTCCAATAAACATTTTTGCATTCATTTAGGTTAGCGGTGCAATTAATAAGTTTATTTAGGGTCAGTGATACGTAACCAATTAAATCAACTTTGAAATTTGCTCAGTTATACTATATATTTTACTCAGTCATTTTTGTCATTTGTTTCTCCAGTTTACAACAGCAGCACCATGCCCTCAGCAGTGTAGTGAGACTGGCCAAGAGATGGGTGTGTGCTCAGCTGTTAGGGGACCACATAGCAGAGGAGGCTATAGAACTACTGGTGGCCTATTTGTACCTGTGCCCGGCCCCCTTCACACCACCCAGGTATTGAAACATACGAATATCATTATATTTTATTACTATTATTTTTTTTCATATTTTTCAAGATTGTACAAGTTTGTTTTCATTTAAGCTAACATAAATTGAATAACAGAACAAATACCATTGTTTCAAAAGACATCAGTATTCACATAATAATTTAGGATATTTTAATATGCAGAAATATTGAAACCATACAATTTCAGGCTATGAAATGATATTGCAACCAATCTGTTATTAATCATTATTTTCTCTTTACTGTAGCTCAGTGGCTTCTGGCCTTATGCGTTTTCTCCATCTCCTATCAAACCATGACTGGTCCCTGTCTCCTCTAATAGTGAACCTCAACAATGAATTAACCAGTAAGTAAATATTGGGTTCGCATGTGATGTGATGGCCAAAATCATGATTGATAGAAAAAAACAAATTTTGTTATTTCATAAAGCTGCCACCATTTGTGTTTTCAATTTCACCATTTGTATATTCAAAGCATTTATAAAATATTTCATATCTTATGCAGATCTAGAATGCACAGAAATTCGGACAAAATTCACCAAGGAGCGGAGCACACTTCCCTTGATGTTCATAGCCACCCCATATGACAAAAACAGCAGCATGTTCACTAAACATAAGCCCACTGTGCCCATACTGCAGAGAATAGTGCTACTAGCTAGAGAATCACTCGCTGTCCTGCAGGAACAACTGATGGAAACTCACCAAATAGTTGATTTCAAGGTAAAATTTCTGGAGACATTTTTGCTTTTCTAACTTCAATTTCAAAAAGAATATATATATTGATTTTTTAAATTGTATTTTGCATTAAGTTCGAATACTAGATGATGTAGATGTTTATGAATCATAACAGGAAAAAGTAAATCTGGTACAGTAACTGGACTTTGATAATGATTACACAACAATTTGATCTGCAACTGGGAAAAGAGTGTTTGTGACCCGATAGGCTGGTCACGTGACTGGTCAGATGGCTAGATATTTGTGTAAAGGCCTCATCCCAGATATGGGAGAGATTAAATCTTGGTCCTAATTTGCGGTTCTTATGTGATATCACTCTCCTCCATGAATCAGAACAGTCACTTTCTCATTTATGAATCACATGAATAGGATTTGACACTCTTTTTATTTCACTATTTAACATTTTTTTCAGCAAATATTTCGCCCACCCTTGGATGCCTACGATGTTATTATCCAGCTGAATACCAAGAACCTGGCAAGACACTATCATGCTGTAGACACCACTGCAAAAACTTTCATTCCAAGCTATAAGGAATATAGCAAAGGAGGAGAGGAAGAAACCATGCCAGTGGTTAACTTTGACCCAGTGCAGATCTACCTCAAAGAATTGAGGGTAAGTTTGATATGTTAGGATATATCTGTTATATGTAAGGATAAGTTCAGTTATATGTAAGGATGTTAGTAACTATATGCAGCAAGCATTACAATTTTCAACATCGTTGTACTTTCATACAAATGAAATATTTTGGTATTTTACCTTTCATTTCTAAATAAAATTTCAGGAGACCTTCTCAGAATTTGCTCTGTTCTTCCATGACAGCCTTGGAGGGGATTTCATTGCTGTGCTGTGGAAGCCAGCCTTCTTTGAAACCCAGCCATTTAAGGCAAGTGATTTGAGTGTTTTCGTTTACATTGAAGGAAATGAATACTGAATTGCACATATTTTATGAAGCTCCAATCTGTCAATATTTTATTGTAGATCTACAGACATAACTGGCACCATACAGAACATTTTCTCTGAAATTTTATAGAGTTTTGTTAATGCATTACAAGATTCAGTTCAGAAAATATGGCAAAATGCATCACTGTTGCACCATTCTCAGCTTTAAATTAAGTGGATTTATAGTAGAACATTTTACATTAAAAAAATGTATAGTTGACCATTTTATTTGCTGCTAGTAATTATGAAAACAGTGGGTATTTTCAAAGACGGCTTCTTTTTGTTTCAGCTGTCTCACATTAATTGTCGAGCACCAGTCACAGATGGAGAAAACAGTGATGTCAGTCTCAAGACAAATGTTGATGTGATTCTGGAGGATTTTAAAAACATTGGCACTGGACTAGTTAGACACATAGAGGTGAAAAAGAAAAAACACTGATGTGCTCCTCTGGATTTTTATTTAGATTCAGCAATCTTTTCCATGACTTGTTACTGGGATAAAGGCATTCTCACCAGAATATCACAATTGAAGCCAGACATAATTTACCAAGTTGGTTATGGAGCACCATTAAAGATGCATTTACAGCCAGAATTTTGCCACAGAACCTGACCAAATGCCATCATATAGTTTCACATAGTATACCTTAGAGAAATGCCAAAGGACAACATTTCATATTTCTTGAAAAATATTTGTACAGATATTTTCTTTCTTTCTGTGCTATAAATATCACTCAGCAGTCTCATTTGAATATATATGACATTAAAATGGTTTATATGTGCTACTGAAAATCCACACTGGCTTTGTTAATTTAAAAGGATTTTTTCCTTTTCACTTTTTTTTACATAGTGTATTGGTTTGGATAGTGGGAGAAATTTACAGTTGACCCAGGAAAAATCTAAGCGGTGTTTTTATGCTCTATAATTGTCCATTCTGTGGATCTGACATCTCTCCCCCCCCCCCCTCCAGAGAAAACAAAAAAATCCCATTGAGCTGTTATGCTCATTGAATATCATGCTTACAAAGCAGCAAATTTCATCCACCAGTTTACTAAGACTTGCAGCTGATTATTTATCTAAAACATTTTGTTTGGCCCGTTTTAAATGGTGATTAGAAATAGTAATTAGAATGCAAATGTAAAAAAAATTTAATTCACAGGTAAGAACACATGCCAATTTGTCTAATACAGTATATTCAAAGGTATTTATTTCACAAATACAATAACCACGTAAAATTGCACACCTTACCGAAGGGAGATCTTTTTATCTTTTACCACAAAATATTTTATTTCTGGTAATTGACTGGTTTATGTAAATGTGTGATAGGAGAAATATGTTATCAAATGCAATATGTGAAAGGATGACTCAAAGCAGGGTTACGTAGTACAATTCCTTTTTACTCATTATGATATTACACGCATGTTTATTAATTTCATTTCAATAATATTTGCTTAAAAAATTGATTGATATAAAAAAAGTTCAAATATACTGACAAGACACTGCAATAAAAAAAATAATAAATAAAAAATGCCAAAAATGAGTCCATGAAAAAATTTGAAATGAAATTTTCACAAGAAATCAAAGTTCCCATCCAGCCTCTTCCTTCTTCTTACGTTCGGCCACAGCCCTGGCACGCTCCTTCACCTTCAACCTTTCAAGCTTTCTCTGCTTTTTAGTCAGCTTTTTAAAGTGTTTGGGATCAAGCCTAAATTCCATTTCTTTTTCTCTTATTTCCAACTTCTTCAGTTGTACATGAATGGCTTTCTGTTTTTGTAGCCTTAGGTAATATTTAATCTGTTTATCAACAGATATTTCTCTGTCCTCACTCCATTTTCTAAATGAATCTTCTTGGGCTTTTATATCATTTTCCTCATATTGTGGAAGTTCCTTTTCAACATATGATTTCGCCACCTCGCATAAATCATCTTCAGCAATTTTTCCTTCATTGGACAACTTCTGTGTTAAATCCTGAAATGGAATAAAACATCTCTGCTGATTTTAAATAATAAATATGAAAATAAGTATTTCACATGGGCATACATGCATATGTTCACATGTACCAGAAGCAAGCAAATTCCAAGCAAGTTAAATGCATCAGGATGTTTTACAGAATGCTAGCCTGGCATTAATGTGCCAAAGATTAATTACCATGACAGTAATAAAATACTTGTCAAGGACTCAACACTTTGGCTTGATCTACTCGGTCATTTTCAAAAAAAGTGAGAGACAACAGAAAATAAGGCTTCATTCACATGCAATGTCTATTTTCTAAATTCTATTTTCTATACCGGTATGTCTTATGATCACAGTCTGTGCCCTGAATATCCCGCCGCGTAATTACTGGCAGCGCGAGCCAGTTACTTATAGTAACCATAGTAACTGGCTCGCGCTGCCAGTAATTACGCCGCGGGATATTCAGGGCACAGAGCGTGATCATAAGACATACCGAAAATAGAAAATAGAATTTACAAAATAGACATTGCATGTGAAAGAAGCCTAACCCAGCTAGTTTTCTTTAGCCACCTGTAGCTTAGTAATAACATACAATGTCAGCAGAAATGTGGCTATCAATTTAATATCTGATAAAGAGGAATGTAAAAAAACTTCACACAAAACTATACTACCAACATAACTAGTCAACATTGTGAACTCACTGTCGTATCTTCAAACTATACCTTTACATAAATAAACTTTACTAAAATCTAATGCATCTTCATCTCACGAGGCTTTGGCCAGTCTATCTAGCACACAGCTGAAGCTATTCTAAATCTCATTATGGAATCTACCTAAGACTAGTAAAAGATTCATAACTTCATTTACGTAAAATACAACTAGATGACTAATTTACAAATTGCTATATATCATACCTTTAGCTCAGACAAATGCTCCTCCTTCATTTTTTCAGTCAGTCTCAACTTGTATTTTACATGCTTCATTTTCAACAGCCCTGGATCAATATCTGGCACTTCTTCTTCCCGTGTAGGAGCATTCTCCAAACTTTGGGTGAAAAACTCAACCTATTGAAAAAATTACATTAAACTTTTAAAACCATGTATACATCTGACATATTGGTACACTTTTAAATGAGACTTTCTTTCTGACCAAGAAATTCACAAACTGTTTTCTATAAATTACTGGTACATTCAAGTATTCTCTCAACTATAAAATCAGCTTATTCTTGGTTCTTCACGACCATCATGTTATAACATTTTCAACGTGACAATCACTGTAGTAAATACTTCTGTATTCCTATAAATAATGAATATACGTATATCGAGATTCTTCACTGGCTCTGTAAAAAAGTCTAAAATAGACACACAATGGATGGACTGTATTTTTCCAAAAGCACTTACTGCCATTTTTGATAAAACATTTTTGTCATCTGACTCTAGAATATTTCTCCCTAGCTCTAGTCCTTTCTCAAACTTTTGGTATAGGCCTAGCCCTAAGAACTTGCAGCTCTGGCTCATTAACTTCTGTTCCTCTGGCAACACCTGTCCAAGGGCATGAAAGGTTTTACCCAGCAGAAGCACATCATCTCGGATGTCAAAGTGATCATCATAGTATGGCAGAGAGATATAAAGTACAGGTCTCTGAAATGAGAGGAGTTAATTGGCACCAAAATGGAAATGAAATAAAATATTTGATGTCATAATTGAATGCTTACAAAAGCAAAGGAAAATTAAGTATTAAAATAATCTCTTATGCACCATTATTATTATTATCATTATTATTATTATTATTATTATTATTATTATTGGGGTGGGGGCTCCCCTTTTAACTTACAAATATAATTTTAAAAATAAATGCCCTCAAATGCAATGCAGTCTGCAGCTCAATGACTCAATAACTTATCAGTGCAGTTTTGCTTTGGCAAAACAATTTTCCAAAAGTGTCCTATCTTTCTTATTGGATTAATTTGTGCCTTCTTTTCCAAAGACTGATATATGGTAAGTTACAAAATGATATAAATATATGGTGCTTCACCTTGCAGAGCATAACCTACCAATTTATATTCAACTTCTTTTTCTTCTTCTATAAGTTCACTAGTAGCTTGTGATTCTTCCTCTAAAACAGTCTCCTGCTCCTCCTGTGGTTCAACCTTCACTACAGCACCATTTTGTAGATGTAAGGCACATGAGTATAAACACATAAGTCTGGTAGATGGATGACCCAGTTCATTCTGTAGCATGAACCCATAGCTTACCTTTGCTGCATCTAGATAATATGAGGAAAATGTAAAGAAAATATCAGTTTAATGCATCTTAAAATGGATGCAGCTGCACTGTCTTACACAAACATTTATTAAAGAAGTAAAAATTTATTGCATACTATTGTACATCTTTTGAACTCATTTTTGTACATTCAAATAAGAATAAGTAACAGTTCCATACCTGCATAGTTTTCTTGTTTTATCAGATGGTCCATAAGGATGTTGCCAGAGTAGTTGTCAGGAAAGACACCATATTTAAGCTGTAAAACAGAAGAGGTATAAATATCTAGTTGGTAAAAGTCTGACTAAAAATTATATTTAGAATTAACATTTCAGGCACCCTCTATAAACTATGTAGAATATTTACCAAAAGATACTTAAGGATATTGTAACTCTTTAATATCATCCAGAAACCTATAGTGAGTTTTTTCCTGCATCTAATTATTCACTAATGCATCTTATTCTATCTTTGTGCTGATTTAAAACACTAAAAACACCCATGAAAATATGAAATATTGGCATTTATGTTTCTCGTTACAATGTAAAAGCAAAGACAACTCAAAGGTTAAATCGTCAATTTCACACCTTTCTATTTTGAGGTGAGATACAATTAGTATTGGGAGAAACTTCATCCCTGAACAAGATTTTAACACAAAAATTGGCAGCATTGATCACAAGTATATGAGCTATAATCTTGTGCCATCATTTTGGTTTAAATGCTTTTGTTATGGAGTTATAAGCCCCTAATTACAGATTTTCATTAAACAAAGGCATTATTTTGCTTTATCAACAATAAAATCTGAACTAAGAATTTTAAGAAAAAATTACTGGTTTTGGAGTAATAAATGGTGCATTAAATTGGTGTTGAAACATTATTTTGCTTTATTTACGATAAAATCGAACTAAGAATTTTAAGAAAAATCACTGGTTTTGGAGTACTAAATGGTGCATTAAATTGGTGTTGAAACAGTGATCGTGGGTGCTCAGCTGAAAGAGAAATTTGAGAAACCAATTTTTCAGTTTTTACCCCAAAATCCCAATTATGACATCACCTGTAAGATGACATATGTCTAAATTTAATTAATTTATTCACTGAACACTGAAGATTTATCTATTACCCAAAAGAATGTATGTAAGGCAGTAAATAAGGGGTTTTGGGCAAAAGGTGACAATATCCTTAAGAGCCTGTAGTGATACATACCTTTTTACTTAGCATGCTCATGAGCATTTTTTCATTCTTCATTTCTATACAACTGCGAATGAGTGCATAATGATACGATTCTTTCGCTTCCACAGCTTCCCTACAGTGTCTGAACCTGTTTATAATAACAGCATTTGTATAATGTGCATGATTTAAAAATTGTCAAACAAAATATATACAAAACCCATATTTGATCAAGTATAACATTTGGCAAATTAAAATAGTCATTATGAGATCATTTAACTTGAACATTATTTTATATTTCTTGTTTCCATTAAAAACAAGACCTAGAATGGTATGTTTGGCAATATACAGGGTTGTCATTCCTTACATTTCAAAAAGCTCCACTGTAAATGGCAACTGAACTGGTGGTACTGAAGGCAGAACGTGGGCTAGCTGAAAAATAATGCAAATAGATGTTGCCAGAGGCTGCTGAATTTTCTAAAACATCAGCACGAACCCCAAGCATATGTGAAAATATAAACGTATTATGTATAGTCTCAGAAATATATATATATAAAATGGATTTTAAATCTTACTGCATACATTTCCTGTGGATCGAGTAAACTTTTTTTTATTTTTGCTGTTTTTAAAAATACTCACAATATCAATGTCTACTGCACTGACATTCTTTAGTTTTTGGTATTTATTGTAAATTTCATTCTGGAAAGAAACTGAAAATAAAAAAAAAAGGTTTAAATAAATAATATAAGACATTTCACATCCAAGGTGCATATTACTTATAAACCCACTGTACTGGTATATACACTAAAATAACATACTTTTGTATATAATGCCCAGTGACATTACATTCAAATCAGTAATTAATATTTGATAAGAAAATTTACTACTTTACAGAAAGTCTCCTAGATCTGATTTTACAGTTTTCAGAAATGTCTAATTGCACACCTGCATCAACCTCTCTCAGTGTTGGGGCCTGTAGATATACATTCCAAGCCTTATCACATCGGTATGCATCAGAGAGAATGGTCCTCTTTCCTACAATTAAAATAAAGGGGTCAATATAATGTGAACAACGGGTGTGTCTTTGAGTGAACGTGTGTAAATAGAACCGTATGGAGCCACAGATGGACTGCCTACTTAAAAGGCATACGACTTGAATAGTAGACCAATGCACAACACCGGGTAGTACTAGGCAAATTAGGAATAAACCAAAAGGCAGTCAAACTCAATTCTGTAGTGAATTTGAGGTATAAAGTGGAGATGTAAAGGACCCGGTATATCTTACAGCAATCCAATAAATATTACCGATATACTGCAGGCGCATATTAGTGTTTATCTTCCATAGACCTTCCAGTCTACGGCAGCACATGGAGGCCGCCATCTTGACCACCTCACCACCTGATACAGAGGACTATTTTTTACAATAGTCTTACAAGGCAGAAATGTATAAAACTATTCAAGTTTTTAAGATAATGTCCAATTTCAATGAAGTTTACAATCTCTTTGTTTTATGACTTGTATACCAAACCAAACTAACTCTTGTTGCACCACAACCAAAAGGGATCCTTCCGCCACACAACCGTGTGTGTGGCAATCAGGCCTAATGGTTGTGTCTACGTTACAGACGTTATTTACTGGAATACATTTAGTTGCAGCTTTAAACTTCCCTGTCAGTGAAGCTATGGCGATAATCGGTACATTTGTTATCCCCCACGGTGGTATTGCTTTAGATCCTTCCTATTTTAATACGACAAACGAAACAGCAAAACAACAAGCCTGGGAAGTTCATAAAGCCTGCGTGGATATTGGACATCAAATTTCAGAAAAGAAACCAGATGTAATATTTTTAAGCACCCCGCATGGAGTGTCTGATCTCAACAGATTTGCGTTTTATATGAACCCTACTGGGCATGGTTTTGCAGACACTGACAACTGTGCCTGCCCGCCTTGTTGTTATGAACTGACGGCTAATTTTGATGTAAATACCACTAATGGACTCTTAAAAAATCTGTCTGGACAGAAATTTGACGTAACTGGCTTGAGCGCGTTTGGCCCACCTGGGGAGAGCAACGACGCTTTCCCCTTGAGGTCAGAGAGGTGTTTCTTAAACTTAATCTAATTAATACTGCCACAAACCATTTGTAGATGGAAATAAATATCCCAACTGTCATTTGTTTTGATAATGCTACAATTAGGGTAATATAGATTACATAACATTTAATTGATTAAATTATATTGTAATTAAATTTATTAATTTTTTTAAAATTAAATTATTGAAATTGATCCCAAAATGATGCAAGTTGTCTTGGAAGCAATTAATTATATGGAAAATTATGCATTGGGAGATTATTAAAAACGAGGATATATATATATATATATATATATATATATATATATATATATATATATATATATTTTTTTTTTTGTAAATGAAGATTTGAGCATTTTGGCTTTTCAGGTGGGCAGAAGTGATTCCTCTCAGTTTTATCAAGGACTTGAAAAATATGAAGATAGTTGTTATTTCACAGCCTTCAAAAAGATATACAGAGTCAGTAAAAATGATACCAGAACTTTTAATGTTAGGTAATTTCAATCATGTGAATATTTTTTTAAACTTTTTATATTCTATTAAAAAGGCAATCAGTTAGTGTCATTGAGCTATGATAATCATTCTGAGATGCAATATGGATTTTAATAAGTATATAGATTTGTTTTGTGTAGAAGATGAGAACATTTGTTATTAAGATTTGTCTTCTAAAAGCACTTCTGTGACAGGTTGCAATATGTCACTGAATTCATTAATTATTCATTAATAAGTCTTATTTCAATATCAAGGACAAAAGCTTTACCAGGAACTAGAAGAATTAGCTGACAAGAAAGTTGTCGTGATAGTCAGTGCTGACTTGGCTCACACCCACTCAGAAGAAGGGCCCTATGGGTATTCTAATGCCTCGGAGCCCTTTGACAAGGTTAACTAGAGACTTTCTTTAATATTCTCTAACAGCCATACAGGATCTTGTTGATTTTCACCAACAACACAACTGAGACGCATTTATAATTTCCTGTAACATGGTTTGTTTCTGCAAAACTCTTGTACTGTAAGATTCTCTATAAGTGTGTCTGTCTATCTCACTGTCTATGCATGTATCTCTCTGTGTTGCTCTGTCGCCTCTTTTATGATTGATCTTAATTTGCATTTTATATTAACTTCCATAACTGCCGTGCATTCTGCCATGCTTATATACGTCTTAATAGATTAAAAATTAATTGCACATGTATTCCATATAACAGATTGCATTTAAAATTAACTGTTCTAGCTGACATGCAACTTGACACATACACATCTGAATATATTGAAGCTTAATTGTAGTTACATTTAACTAAATTAAGTTAACATAATTATGTCTGAGTATATCTATAAATCTTACATCAGTTATCATCATTTTTAAGGGTTCAGTACAATTCACCATATGTTCTTGTGTTTGTGGTTTACAGAGAAAAATTATTTGATATTATGTTCAGTGGCAGTTTTTTAAACTTGGTTACCATGGTACGATTACAATCAACAAAGGCTTTCCAATATAAACAACAAACACAGAATGACAGACTGCTGTAATAGATGATGAGAGAAAATGTTCAAATTATTTTAAGTTTGGAAGGAAAATGTTTTCTTGTTAGCATGACAACATGGTAATATCATTGTACTCTGTAGGCCTGTGGAACCTGGGCTTCTACACTGCAGCCAGACGCTCTCCTGAAGACTGCAGCCAGCTATGTAGATGAGGCTAAATCCTGTGGATACACAGGTTAGTAGTCTTATGTTTATTTTTAAGCATGTTTCAAAACAATTTACAGCATTGCACCACCATTACTGTAGGAGTACACTTATTACAGAAACAGTAGCTTCTGTTAAAGAAATATCAACTGTTATTCTTATATTCGTTTGTAAATTAAATGTTTTTTTTTTTTGTTTTGTTTTGTTTTTCGCTGTTCATGCCCTGTTCAGAGCAGGACTTTTTTTAGACCAGACATCAGCCTGAAAACATCATCATAACCAGGATTCTTTACCCAAGGATTTTTTATTATAAACTGTCCAACACATTTAACTTCAGTATGTATACCTGTGTTTCTGTGCATGGTGGTTTCACTGAAATCTAGTCATCTGATAACTTTTTTTTTGCAGATTTCCTGTCTGCAATAGTCTTGGTCTGAATTCATGTGTATTGTTTTCCAGGGCTGGTGATGCTGCATGGTATGCTACAGGCTGCAGGACTGGACAGCTGGACTCATAGGCTACTCGTAAACTACCACCCAAGTTATTATGGAATGATGGTTGCCGAATTTCTTCCAAGAAAAGTGTGAAATTTAAATGATTTTTTTAAAATTCAGATTGAGATCTGTGGAATTTCTCTCTATATGAATAAGCCTTCTTGAGAGTGCTCAGAATTGAACATTGAATGGAGACATTACCCCAGTGATTGGTTAATCACTTGTGTATGTTTAATTATTGCAATATATCATTTCTTATCACACAGTCAAGTTTTATTTCCTTGCATTTTTTTTTTTTTTTTTTGAAAAAATGAAAATGATGGAAATCAACTTGAGAGACTGATTATTTGTGATTTTGTTTTGTATCACTTATGTACATTTAATTATTGCAATATATCATTTCTTAACTCACAGTTAAGTTTTATTTACTTGCATTAAAAAAAGCAAAGAGAACAGAAATGTGCCTTATNATTTTGCCATTTTTAGACAAGGGTGCATTGCAATGAGTGCCACACCCAGACCCCAATACCGACAAAGCCCAAATTTTACGTGGAACGAGTTGAGATTATAGGGGACCTAAATCCATGAGATGGGTACGGGGGCCCTTACCGTCTAGGAGGAGAAGCGGTAACGGTAGCCGTCCGGCGGAGCCGGCGGAGCCAACGGAGCCGGCGGAGCCGGCGGAACGATCCGGACGGGACCGAAACCATGTGTACCGCCAGCGCTAACGCTGGTGGTACAATTAATTTATTCACTGAACACTGAAGATTTATCTATTACCCAAAAGAATGTATGTAAGGCAGTAAATAAGGGGTTTTGGGCGAAAGGTGACAATATCCTTAAGAGCCTGTAGTGATACATACCTTTTTACTTAGCATGCTCATGAGCATTTCTTCATTCTTCATTTCTATACAACTGCGAATGAGTGCATAGTGATATGATTCTTTCGCTTCCACAGCTTCCCTACAGTGTCTGAACCTGTTTATATAATAACAGGATTTGTATAATGTGCATGATTTAAAAATTGTCAAACAAAATATATACAAAACCCATATTTGATCGAGTATAACATTTGGCAAATTAAAATAGTCATTATGAGATCATTTAACTTGAACATTATTTTATATTTCTTGTTTCCATTAAAAACAAGACCTAGAATGGTATGTTTGGCAATATACAGGGTTGTCATTCCCTTACATTTCAAAAAGCTCCACTGTAAATGGCAACTGAACTGGTGGTACTGAAGGCAGAACGTGGGCCAGCTGAAAAATAATGCAAATAGATGTTGCCAGAGGCTGCTGAATTTTCTAAAACATAAGCACAAACCCCAAGCATATGTGAAAATATAAACGTATTATGTATAGTCTCACAAATATAAATATATATATATATATATATATATATATATATATATATATATATATATATATATATATATATATATATATATATATATATATATATAAAATGGATTTTAAATCTTACTGCATACATTTCCTGTGGATCGAGTTAACTTTTTTTATTTTTGCTGTTTTTAAAAATACTCACAATATCAATGTCTACTGCACTGACATTCTTTAGTTTTTGGTATTTATTGTAAATTTCATTCTGGAAAGAAACTGAAAATGAAAAAAAAAGGTTTAAATAAATAATATAAGACATTTCACATCCAAGGTGCATATTACTTATAAACCCACTGTACTGGTATATACACTAAAATAACATACTTTTGTATATAAAGCCCAGTGACATTACATTCAAATCAGTTATTTGATTAGGAAATTTACTACTTTACAGAAAGTCTCCTAGATCTGATTTTACAGTTTTCAGAAATGTCTAATTGCACACCTGCATCAACCTCTCTCAGTGTTGGGGCCTGTAGATATACCTTCCAAGCCTTATCACATCGGTATGCATCAGAGAGAATGGTCCTCTTTCCTACAATTAAAATAAAGGGGTCAATATTATGTGAACAACGGGTGTGTCTTTGAGTGAACGTGTGTAAATAGAACCGTATGGAGCCACAGATGGACTGCCTACTTAAAAGGCATACGACTTGAATAGTAGACCAATGCACAACACCGGGTAGTACTAGGCAAATTAGGAATAAACCAAAAGGCAGTCAAACTCAATTCTGTAGTGAATTTGAGGTATAAAGTGGAGATGTAAAGGACCCGGTATATCTTACAGCAATCCAATAAATATTACCGATATACTGCAGGCGCATATTAGTGTTTATCTTCCATAGACCTTCCAGTCTACGGCAGCACATGGAGGCCGCCATCTTGACCACCTCACCACCTGATACAGAGGACTATTTTTTTTACAATAGTCTTACAAGGCAGAAATGTATAAAACTATTCAAGTATTTAAGATAATGTCCAATTTCAATGAAGTTAACAATCTCTTTGTTTTATGACTTTTATACCAAACCAACTCTTGTTGCACCACAACCAAAAGGGATCCTTCCGCCACACAACCGTGTGTCTGACAAGCAGGCATGGTTGTGGTTACGTTACAGACGTTATTTACTGGAATACATTTAGTTGCAGCTTTAAGCTTCCCTGTCAGTGAAGCTATGGCGATAATCGGTACATTTGTTATCCCCCACGGTGGTATTGCTTTAAATCCTTCCTATTTTAATACGACAAACGAAACAGCAAAACAACAAGCCTGGGAAGTTCATAAAGCCTGCATGGATATTGGACATCAAATTTCAGAAAAGAAACCAGATGTAATATTTTTAAGCACCCCGCATGGAGTGTCTGATCTCAGCAGATTTGCGTTTTATATGAACCCTACTGGGCATGGTTTTGCAGACACTGACAACTGTGCCTGCCCGCCTTGTTGTTATGAACTGACGGCTAATTTTGATGTAAATACCACTAATGGACTCTTAAAAAATCTGTCTGGACAGAAATTTGACGTAACTGGCTTGAGCGCGTTTGGCCCACCAGGGGAGAGCAACGACGCTTTCCCCTTGAGGTCAGAGAGATGTTTCTTAAACTTAATCTAATTAATACTGCCACAAACCATTTGTAGATGGAAATAAATATCCCAACTGTCATTTGTTTTGATAATGTTACAATTAGGATAATATTATAGATTACATAACATTTAATTGATTATATTATATTGTAATTAAATTTATTAATTTTTTTGAAAATTAAATTATTGAAATTGATCCCAAAATGATGCAAGTTGTCTTGGAAGCAATTAATTATATGGAAAATTATGCATTGGGAGATTATTAAAAACAAGGATATAATTTTTTTTTTTTTTTTTTATTTTATTTTATTTTTATTATTATTTTTTTTTTGTAAATGAAGATTTGAGCATTTTGGCATTTCAGGTGGGCAGAAGTGATTCCTCTCAGTTTTATCAAGGACCTGAAAAACATGAAGATAGTTGTTATTTCACAGCCTTCAAAAAGATATACAGAGTCAGTAAAAATGATACCAGAACTTTTAATGTTAGGTAATTTCAATCATGTGAATATTTTTTTAAATATATTCTACTAAAAAGGCAATCAATTACTGTCATTGAGCTATGAAAATCATTCTGAGATATTATATGGATTTTAATAAATATATAGATTTGTTTTGCATAGAAGATGAGAACATTTGTTATTAAGGTTTGTTTTCTAAGAGCACTTCTGTGACAGGTTGCATATGTCACTGAATTCATTGATTATTCATTAATAAGTCTTATTTCAATATCAAGGACAAAAGCTTTACCAGGAACTAGAAGAATTAGCTGACAAGAAAGTTGTCGTGATAATCAGTGCTGACTTGGCCCACACCCACTCTGAAGAAGGGCCCTATGGGTATTCTAATGCCTCCGAGCCCTTTGACAAGGTTAGAGATTTTCTTTATTCTCTAACAGCCATACATTCTTTATTCTCTAACAGCCATACAGGATCTTGTTGATTTTCACCAACAACACAACTGAGACGCATTTATAATTTTTTGTTACATGGTTTGTTTCTGCAAAACTCTTGTACTGTAAGATTCTCTATAAGTGTGTCTGTCTATCTCACTGTCTATGCATGTATCTCTCTTTGTTACTCTGTCGCCTCTTTTATGATTGATCTTAATTTGCATTTTAAATTAACTTCCATAACTGCCGTGCATTGTGCCATATGCTTATATACATCTTAATAGATTAAAAATTAATTGCACATGTATTCCACATCTTCCATATAACAGATTGCATTTAAAATTAACTGTTCTAGCTGACATGCAACTTTACACATCTGAATATATTAAAGCTTAATTGTGGTTACATTTAACTAAATTAAGTTAACATAATTATGTCTGAGTATATCTATAAATCTTACATCAGTTATCATCATTTTTAAGGGTTCAGTTCAATTCACCATATGTTCTTGTGTTTGTGGTTTACAGAGAAAGATCATTTGATATTATGTTCAGTGGCAGTTTTTTAACTTGGTTACCATGGTACGATTACAATCAACAAAGCTCTTCATTTTAAATAACAAACACAGAATAACAGACTGCTGTAATAGACAAAGAGAGAAAATGTTCAAAGTATTTTAAGTTTGAAAAGAAAATATTTCCTTATTAGCATGACCACTAGGTAATATCATTGTACTCTGTAGGCCTGTGGAACCTGGGCATCTACACTGCAGCCAGAAGCTCTCCTGAAGACTGCAGCCAACTATGTAGATGAGGCTAAATCCTGTGGATACACGGGTTAGTAGTCTTATGTTTATTTATAAGCAAGTTTCATAACAATTTACAGCATTGCACCACCATTACTGTAGGAGTACACTTATTACAGAAACAGTAGCTTCTGTTAAAGAAATATCAACTGTTACTCTTATATTCATTTGTAAATTAAATGTTATTTTGTTTTTTGTTTTTTTTCACTGTTCATGCCCTGTTCAGAGCAGGACTTTTTTTAGACCATATATCAGCCTGAAAACATCATCATAACCAGGATTCTTTACCCAAGGATTTTTTTATTATAAACTGTCCAACACATGTAACTTCAGTCTGTATACCTGTGTCTCTGTGCATGGTGGTTTCACTGAAATCTAGTCATCTGATAACCTTTTTTTTTTGGCAGATTTCCAGTCTGAAATGGTCTTGGTCCTAATTCATGTGCATTGTTTTCCAGGGCTGGTAATGCTACAGGGTATGCTGCAGGCTGCAGGGCTGGACAGCTGGACTCACAGGCTACTCGTAAACTACCACCCAAGTTATTATGGAATGATGGTTGCCGAATTTCTTCCAAGAAAAGTGTGAAATTTAAATGATTTTTTAAAAATTCAGATCGAGATATGTGGAATTTTTTTCTCTATATGAATAAGCCTTCTTGAGAGTGTTCAGAATTGAACATTGAATGGAGACATTACCCCAGTGATTGGTTAATCACTTGTGTATGTTTAATTATTGCAATATATCATTTCTTATCACACAGTCAAGTTTTATTTCCTTGCATTTTTTTTTTTTTTTTGAAAAAATGAAAATGATGGAAATCAACTTGAGAGACTGATTATTTGTGATTTTGTTTTGTATCACTTATGTACATTTAATTATTGCAATATATCATTTCTTAACTCACAGTTAAGTATTATTTACTTGCATTAAAAAAAGCAAAGAGAACAGAAATGTGCCTTATGACAATGTGCATTAATATACATTATAGAAATGCATATTGCTGAAGCAGAAATTTATATTTTTTATTACATATTGCTTAGTACCGCCAACTAGACTGGCACCAGTAAAGAACCAATAAATTGCTAATATCAAGGAAACATTTATATTTGTTTTATTACATATGGCTTAATGTCATCAACTGGACTGATGCCAGTAAATAATTGACCAATAAATTGTTTATATCAAGCAAAATTTATATTTGTCTTCTTGCACAAGCACGCAGACATGCAAACTGTAAATTAAAAATATGTATATGATCTAGACTAACCTAGTTCACCCAGCATAAAGGACACATGGTTAATTTTTGTTTCGAGTTTTATATAAGTGCGGGACTACCTAACGAATGCCAATGATTATAGACCTCTTTATTGGATAATAATGCCAGTTTGCAGTGAACAAGTCTTCGAATATAATTTTTAAAAAATCTAGAGGAGGAGGACTGAAGTCACATAGGGACATGCATGTATCCAGTTTTTAGATTTCCATGCATGTAACAGTATGAACAGCGATAATAGCAGAAAATTGCAATGAATCACAAAGATCACTTCATTACTACATTCATACGTGTATTTCACTAATGCATAATTAGTAAAGAGGCAGAAATTTATATTTTTTATTACATATTGCTTAGTACCGCCAACTAGACTGGCACCAGTAAAGAACCAATAAATTGCTAATATCAAGGAAACATTTATATTTGTTTTATTACATATGGCTTAATGTCACCAACTGGACTGACGCCAGTAAATAATTGACCAATAAATTGTTTACATCAAGCAAAATTTATATTTGTTTTCTTACACGAGCACGCAGCATGCAAACTGTAAATTAAAAATGTGTATATGATCTAGACTAACCTAGTTCACCCAGCATAAAGGACACATGGTTAATTTTTGTTTTGAGTTTTATATAAGTGCGGAACTACCTAACGAATGCCAATGATTATAGACATCTTTATTGGATAGTAATGCCAGTTTGCAGTGAACAAGTACGTTGTTAGAATATAATTTTTAAAAAATCTATAGGAGGACCGAAGTCACATAGGGACATGCATGTATCCAGTTTTTAGATTTCCATGCATGTTACAGTATGAACAGCGGTAATAGCAGAAAATTGCAATGAATCACAAAGATCACTTCATTACTACATTCATACGTGTATTTCACTAATGCATAATTAGTAAAGAGGCAAAATCTCATTTATTTACCAGGATCCCTTTTCGAAGGACGACTTAATGATAACCTAATCAAAAAAAAAAAAAATTAAACGCAGGAGAATCGAAATATAAAGTGTTAATACATTAATGCAATATAGTCCGTTAATAATACATTAATCAATTCGCAATTACACAACTTTTGACAAAATTCGACAGGAAAATCTTCCATTTCGTGAAAATTGCTTAATACAATGCTGGTTAACTAATTTCATTCACGTTCGTTCAATTTCACTGAGCAGGATATGCGGGCGCCTGTCCTTTTTCGCGCTTCAGTCAGAATTGCACTTTTAGAATGTCGTTACTTATTTTTTCAACAAAACTAGTTTGTGAAAAGCACTGGGCCTAGCAGGCCCGTAGCCAGGGGGTTCGGGGGGTTCGAAAGAACCGCCCCTTTTGCTGGGAAAAGGTCCACTCTGGGTAAAAATTTGATCTAGGTACATGAAGTTTTTATGGGAAAAGGTCCACTTTTTCAAAAAAACGAACCCCCCTTTTGAAATTGCTGGCTACGGGCCTGCTAGTGATCGTGCTGTTCGAAGATTGCAAGAGCTCCCATTACAGCAAACCCCAGAACGATGAAAAATGTTTTTCTCAATCCCTGTGTTGGTGTGCCATTTTCAAGCTCTCTCTTCAGAATTTCGAAAAATGTTACATACAGAAATGTACCAGTGGCTAGACTCTCCAGAATACTTGTTGTTAGACCCGTTGCCAAGGTGTTCTGTCCAACATCAGTTATAATTATCCCGATTCCAATTCCTATGGGAGAAATGGCCGAAAAGCAAAATATGAAAATCAGGAAAGGTTTTAAGCTAAAAGTTTCCACAAGTTTCATACTAAGGGTGAATGTAATGATAATTTCGTGGACCATCATGGCACCAAATAAAGTCCATACATGGACGCTATCGTCCTGTAACCCCAGAGCAAGCCCCTCGAAGACCGCGTGTGATGAAAGAGCAAAATACAGTAGAAGAATACGTATTTTGGAAACTGCCCCTGTCTTGGCTGCTAGTAGCTCCGTGCGGTCTGTGCAGTCGAGAACATTGGGGTCAGAAAGCGTCCCACTACTGTTATCTTCTGGGTTACTTGAAAGCGAGGGCCCGCCCGGCTGTCCGTTTGTTTTTTCCTCTCCATGGTTTGTGCCTGTTAAATGCACTTTCCCCACGTCTGTCGGCACGTCTGCATCGTGGTGAGAATGCCCATGAAGATGTCGAAGTAAGTAGCCACCACGGCCTATACACAACATCAGAACCATTTCAAAAATCAACACAAGAAAGAGTCCTATTACCACCGCCAGTTCCGTTAGAGGATAATGGGTGTGAATATTAGCTTCAGTCATTACTTCGTCCATTTCGGCCCTAGCCTCTGGGATCAAATGCAAGAAAGCCACTCCTAAGAATACCCCACCGGCAAAACAGTTGAGGGATCCAAGTAGTGCATTATAAAGCGCCATGTCCCTGGCGATGTATAGAGTCCACCAACGGGTCACAAACAAAGGAAGTAGTCCGAATAAAATCTTCAGCGCTAAAAAGATAGCCAAAACGAGGACTTTGGTCTCAACTAGATTCATGGTGACAGAAAGTTTTCTTATACTTCATATGATAAAAAATCTGTTCTTGACTTAGTCAGTGACGTCCCTTTTGTCTAGCCCCGGCAACACTCCCGTCTCACATCGAATGTTTCCCGTTACTCTGCCATTATATAACCTGAGCACAGCGCTATGTGAAGCGGGTTATATTATTGATACCTGCAATGTGAAAGCGACCCTTTGACCTAGCCTGGGTCTCATTGTACTCTGCACTGCAGACGATCACAGCCTTCACACGTGATCGCTTTGTGAAGTGGCTTGGGCTGCTGTTATGTGAATCACGTTGAACAATATAAACGGGAGGCCCAGTAAGAGGGTCCCATGGGGGGTAGTTTCACATTTCACGTGAAATAAAATCATCAAATCGTTGTTAAGTCTTTGTTCATATTTCATAGAATGCGAGTTCGGCGAGCTGAAAATCACGAATCACTTCGTATAATAACTTCGTTTCACGAAGGAAAAGGAATAAAAAGCCGCGTTCACTTCAGGCGTGCTTCACGGATCACGCTAAATGATATGAACATTACACGCAGCGCGGGGGAAATAAAAAGTGGCTTTCGAGGGTAAAGAAATTACCTAAAGGGACCCTCCAGTTAGCTTGGTAAATAAAAGAACAACACGACAGCAAAAACATGTCGATTCCGAATAATACTCAGTTAACCCATATGTCATTGTCAACTGAGCCAACTGACAATACACCCAAGTCAGACGTGAATTTTTTTTAAATGTCACGTCTGACTTGGGTGAGCCAGCTGACAATACACCCAAGTCAGACGTGACATTAAAAAAAATTGAAAAGATGTTGTGTTATAAAGAACTTGCGAAACTATAAGCAGCACTTAAAAGATTAAAAGTAAGTTGGCGTTGATAAGTAAATATGGGCAATTCAGAATTGAAGATCCGAGTATATCAACTGATCCAAGGATCAAATATGGCGGACCCTACATGAAAGGAAGACCGCTTAATCCTGAAATGGTCTCTCCGCCTCTCACACGCCTCCCCACGCGTCCTGTCAAAGGGAGCCGAGATTTAATTACTGTGCCCCTGCAGGAACGACGCACATGGCGAGGCGTGTGAAAGGCAGAGAGATCATTACAGGATTAAGCGATCTTCCTTTCATGTAGGGTCCGCCATATTTGATCCTTGGATCAGTTGACACTCGAATCTTCCATTCTGAATGACCCCATTGACGCACCTTGACAGATAAAATAGACCAGAATGCGTGAATCATTATGAGGTTGTGGTTTACCTTATTTTCTTTTTACATTTGAGATTATGCTTATCTTGCACGTGCCATTGGAAGTTGAATTGATGGGGTCAGAGTAAAACTGCCAATTAGGAATCGGTTTTAAAATATATGAGTCATTGTGAACAATTTGCTAGGCACAATGATGATAGTCGGAAAGTGTGGATTCAATTTCCTACCATACGTTAAAGGTCTCGTTGGAAAGAGGGCCCTGAAGGCGATAGATAGGCCCCATTCTCAGAATTGCACATTGAATGAAGACATTACTCCAAATGACCCTGGTAAATGATATGGGTTAAAATTAACGTGAGAGACTGATCATTTGTGATTTTGTTTGTCATCAGTTGTGTACCTTAAATTATTGCAATATACCATATCTTATCAAACAGTTAAGTTTTGCTGACTTGCATATTGTAAAAGCAAAGAGAGCAGGGATAGGCCTATTCGTTACGACGTTAATCAGCATTTTCATGCTTTTTAGAATCCATATTGCTTAGTGTCAGAAATTGGCACTGATACCATTAAATAACTGACCAATAAATTGCTTATATCAAGCAAAAATTATTGTTATTATTATTATTATTATTATTTACACACAAGCGGTCACGCATGAAAACTGAATTAAAATATATGTATATGTATGATATAGATTAACCTAGTTCTCCCAGCGTAGGGGGGCACATAGTAATTTTTTGTTTTGAGTTTTAGTTCGGTGAAGAACTACCTAACGTATGTCAATGATTAAAGACATCTTTATTGGATAGTAAAGCCAGTTTTCTTGTGATCAAGTATGTTTTTAGAATATTTATAAATAAAATCTAAAGGTGAACAGAAGTCACAGAGGCACGTACACGTCGCCTGTCCTTTTTTGCGCTTCAGTCAGAATTGCAATTTTAGAATGTCGTTACTTAATTTTTTTTAAACAAAACTAGTTTGTGAAAAGCACTGGACCTAGTGACTGTGCTATTCGAAGATTGCAAGAGCTCCCATTACAGCAACACCCAGAGCGATGAAAAATGTTTTTCTCAATCCCTGTGATGGTGTGACACTTTCAAGCTCTCTCTTTAGAATTTCGAAAAATGTCACATACAGAAATGTACCAGTAGCTAGACTCTCCAGAATACTTGTTGTTAGACCCGTTGCCAAGGTGTCCTGTCCTACGTCAGTTGTAATTATCCCGATCCCAATTCCTATGGGAGAAATGGCCGAAAAGCAAAATATGAAAATCAGGAAAGTTTTTAAGCTGAAGGTTTCCACCAGTTTCATACTAAGGGTGAATGTAATGATAATTACGTGGACCATCATGGCACCAAATAAAGTCCATACTTGGACACTATTTTCCTGCAATCCAAGAGCCAGCCCCTCGAAGACAGTATGTGACGAAAGGGCAAGATACAGAAGAAGAATACGTATTTTTGGAACTGCCCCTGTCTTAGCTGCTATTAACTCCGTGTCGTCTGTACAGTCGAGAACATTGGGTTCAGAAAGCGTCCCACTGCTGTTATCATCTGTGTTACTTGAAAGCGTAGGATCGCCCGGCTGTCCGCTTGGTTTGTCCTCTTCATGGTTCGTGTCTGTTAACTGCACTTTCCCCACGTCTGTCGGCATGTCCGCATCGTGGTGAGAATGCCCATGAAGATGTCGAAGTAAGTAGCCGCCACGGCCTATACACAGCATCAAAACCATTTCAAAAATCAACACAAGAAAGAGTCCTATTACCACCACCAGTTCTNGCCTGCCCGGCTGTCCGTTTGTTTTTTCCTCTCCATGGTTTGTGTCTGTTAAATGCACTTTCCCCACGTCTGTCGGCACGTCCGCATCGTGGTGAGAATGCCCATGAAGATGTCGAAGTAGGTAGCCGCCGCGGCCTATACACATCATCAAAACCATTTCAAAAATCAACACAAGAAAGAGTCCTATTACCACCGCCAGTTCTGTTAGAGGATAATGAGTGTGAATTTTAGCTTCAGTCATTACTTCGTCCATTTCGGATCTAGCCTCTGGGATCAGGTGCAAGAAAGCCACTCCTAAGAATACCCCACCGGCAAAGCAGTTGAGGGATCCGAGTAGTGCATTATAAAGCGCCATGTCCCTGGCGATGTATAGAGTCCACCAACGGGTCACAAACAAAGGAAGTAGTCCGAATAAAATCTTCAGCGCTAAAAAGATAGCCAAAACGAGGACTTTGGTCTCAACTAGATTCATGGTGACAGAAAGTTTGCTTATACTTCATATGATAAAAAATCTGTTCTTGACTTAGTCAGTGACGTCCCTTTTGTCTAGCCCCGGCAACACTCCCGTCTCACATCGAATGTTTCCCGTTACTCTGCCATTATATAACCTGAGTACAGCGCTATGTGAAGCGGGTTATATTATTGATACCTGCAATGTGAAAGCGACCCTTTGACCTAGCCTGGGTCTCATTGTACTCTGCACTGTAGACGATCACAGCCTTCACACGTGATCGCTTTGTGAAGTGACTTGGGCTGCTGTTATGTGAATCACGTTGAACAATATAAACGGGAGGTCCAGTAAGAGGGTCCCATGGGGGGTAGTTTCACATTTCACGTGAAATAAAATCATCAAATCGTTGTTAAGTCTTTGTTCAAATCTCATAGAATGCGAGTTCGGCGAGTTGAAAATCACGAATCACTTCGTATAATAACTTCGTTTCACGAAGGAAAAGGAATAAAAAGCCCCGTTCACTTCAGGCGTGCTTCACGGATCACGCTAAATAATATGAACATTACACGCAGCGCGGGGGAAATAAAAAGTGGCTTTCGAGGGTAAAGAAATTACCCAAAGGGACCCTCCAGTTAGCTTGGTAAATAAAAGAACAACAGGGCAGCAAAAACATGTCGATTCCGAATAATACTGCAGTTAACCCATATGTCGTTGTCAACTGAGCCAGCTGACAATACACCCAAGTCAGACGTGCCATTAAAAAAAATGAAAAGATATTGTGTTAGAACTTGAGAAACTATAAGCAGCACTTAAAAGATTAAAAGTAAGTTGGCGTTGATAAGTTAATATGGGCCATTCAGAATAGAAGATCCCGAGTATCAACTGATCCAAGGATCAAACATGGCGGACCCTACATTAAAGGAAGACCGCTTAATCCTGAAATGGTCTCTCCGCCTCTCACACGCCTCCCTACGTGCCCTGTCAAATTACTGTGCCCCTGCAGAAACGAAGCACTTGGCGAGGCGTGTGAAAGGCAGAGAGATCATTACAGGATTAAGCGACCTTCCTTTCATGTAGGGTCCGCCATATTTGATCTTGGATCAGTTGATACTCGAACCTTCCATTCTGAATGACCTCATTGACGCACCTTGTCAGATAAAATAGACCAGAATGCGTGAATCATTATGAGGTTGTGGTTTACCTTATTTTCTTTTTACATTTGAGATTATGCTTATCTTGCACGTGCCATTGGAAGTTAAATTGATGGGGTCAGAGTAAAACTGCCAATTAGGAATCGGTTTTAAAATATATGAGTCGTTGTGAACAATTTGCTAGGCACAATGATGATGGTCGGAAAGTGTGGATTCAATTTCCTACCATACGTTAAAAGTCTCGTTGGAAAGAGGGCCCTGAAGGCGATAGATAGGCCCCATTCTCAGATTTGCACATTGAATGAAGACATTACTCCAAATGACCATGGTAAATGATATGGGTTAAAATTAACGTGAGAGACTGATCATTTGTGATTTTGTTTGTCATCAGTTGTGTACCTTAAATCATTGCAATATACCATATCTTATCAAACAGTTAAGTTTTGCTGACTTGCATATTGTTAAAGCAAAGAGAGCAGGGATAGGCCTATTCGTCACGACGTTAATCAGCATTTCCATGTTTTTTAGAAATCCACATTGCTTAGTGTCACCAATTAGCACTGATACCATTAAATAACTGACCAATAAATTGCTTATATCAAGCAAAAATTATTATTATTATTATTATTATTTACACACAAGCGTTCACGCATGAAAACTGAATTAAAAATATATGTATATGTATGATATAGACTAACCTATTTCTCCCAGCGTAGGGGGCACATAGTAATTTTTTGTTTTGAGTTTTAGGTCGGTGAAGAACTACCTAACGTATGTCAATGATTATAGACATCTTTATTGGATAGTAAAGCCAGTTTTCTTGTGATCAAGTATGTTTTTAGAATATTTATAAATAAAATCGAAAGGTGAACAGAAGTCACAGAGGCACGTACACGGCGCCTGTCCTTTTTTGCACTTCAGTCAGAATTGCACTTTTAGAATGTCGTTACTTAAATTTTTTTTAACAAAACTAGTTTGTGAAAAGCACTGGACCTAGTGACTGTGCTATTCGAGGATTGCAAGAGCTCCCATTACAGCAACACCCAGAACGATGAAAAATGTTTTTTTCAGTCCCTGTGATGGTGTGCCACTTTCAAGCTCTCTCTTTAGAATTTCGAAAAATGTCACATACAGAAATGTACCAGTAGCCAGACTCTCCAGAATACTTGTTGTTAAACCCGTTGCCAAGGTATTCTGTCCAACATCAGTTATAATTATCCCGATTCCAATTCCTATGGGAGAAATGGTCGAAAAGCAAAATATGAAAATCAGGAAAGGTTTTAAGCTAAAAGTTTCCACCAGTTTCATACTAAGGGTGAATGTAATGATAATTACGTGGACCATCATGGCACCAAATAAAGTCCATAATTGGACACTACTGTCCTGCAATCCAAGAGCCAGCCCCTCGAAGACAGTATGTGACGAAAGGGCAAGATACAGAAGAAGAATACGTATTTTTGGAACTGCCCCTGTCTTAGCTGCTATTAACTCCGTGTCGTCTGTGCAGTCGAGAACATTGGGTTCAGAAAGCGTCCCACTGCTGTTATCATCTGTGTTACTTGAAAGCGTAGGATCGCCCGGCTGTCCGCTTGGTTTGTCCTCTTCATGGTTCGTGTCTGTTAACTGCACTTTCCCCACGTCTGTCGGCATGTCTGCATCGGGGTGAGAATGCCCATGAAGATGTCGAAGTAAGTAGCCGCCACGGCCTATACACAGCATCAAAACCATTTCAAAAATCAACACAAGAAAGAGTCCTATTACCACCGCCAGTTCTGTTAGAGGATAATGGGTGTGAATATTAGCTTCAGTCATTACTTCGTCCATTTCGGCCCTAGCCTCTGGGATCAGGTGCAAGAAAGCCACTCCTAAGAATACCCCACCGGCAAAACAGTTGAGGGATCCGAGTAGTGAATTATAAAGCGCCATGTCCCTGGCGATGTATAGAGTCCACCAACGGGTCACAAACAAAGGAAGTAGTCCGAATAAAATCTTCAGCGCTAAAAAGATAGCCAAAACGAGGACTTTGGTCTCAACTAGATTCATGGTGACAGAAAGTTTGCTTATACTTCATATGATAAAAAATCTGTTCTTGACTTAGTCAGTGACGTCCCTTTTGTCTAGCCCCGGCAACACTCCCGTCTCACATCGAATGTTTCCCGTTACTCTGCCATTATATAACCTGAGTACAGCGCTATGTGAAGCGGGTTATATTATTGATACCTGCAATGTGAAAGCGACCCTTTGACCTAGCCTGGGTCTCATTGTACTCTGCACTGTAGACGATCACAGCCTTCACACGTGATCGCTTTGTGAAGTGACTTGGGCTGCTGTTATGTGAATCACGTTGAACAATATAAACGGGAGGTCCAGTAAGAGGGTCCCATGGGGGGTAGTTTCACATTTCACGTGAAATAAAATCATCAAATCGTTGTTAAGTCTTTGTTCAAATCTCATAGAATGCGAGTTCGGCGAGTTGAAAATCACGAATCACTTCGTATAATAACTTCGTTTCACGAAGGAAAAGGAATAAAAAGCCCCGTTCACTTCAGGCGTGCTTCACGGATCACGCTAAATAATATGAACATTACACGCAGCGCGGGGGAAATAAAAAGTGGCTTTCGAGGGTAAAGAAATTACCCAAAGGGACCCTCCAGTTAGCTTGGTAAATAAAAGAACAACAGGGCAGCAAAAACATGTCGATTCCGAATAATACTGCAGTTAACCCATATGTCGTTGTCAACTGAGCCAGCTGACAATACACCCAAGTCAGACGTGCCATTAAAAAAAATGAAAAGATATTGTGTTAGAACTTGAGAAACTATAAGCAGCACTTAAAAGATTAAAAGTAAGTTGGCGTTGATAAGTTAATATGGGCCATTCAGAATAGAAGATCCCGAGTATCAACTGATCCAAGGATCAAACATGGCGGACCCTACATTAAAGGAAGACCGCTTAATCCTGAAATGGTCTCTCCGCCTCTCACACGCCTCCCTACGTGCCCTGTCAAATTACTGTGCCCCTGCAGAAACGAAGCACTTGGCGAGGCGTGTGAAAGGCAGAGAGATCATTACAGGATTAAGCGACCTTCCTTTCATGTAGGGTCCGCCATATTTGATCTTGGATCAGTTGATACTCGAACCTTCCATTCTGAATGACCTCATTGACGCACCTTGTCAGATAAAATAGACCAGAATGCGTGAATCATTATGAGGTTGTGGTTTACCTTATTTTCTTTTTACATTTGAGATTATGCTTATCTTGCACGTGCCATTGGAAGTTAAATTGATGGGGTCAGAGTAAAACTGCCAATTAGGAATCGGTTTTAAAATATATGAGTCGTTGTGAACAATTTGCTAGGCACAATGATGATGGTCGGAAAGTGTGGATTCAATTTCCTACCATACGTTAAAAGTCTCGTTGGAAAGAGGGCCCTGANGAGTACAGCGCTATGTGAAGCGGGTTATTGATTCCTGCAATGTGAAGGCGAGTACAGCGCTATGTGAAGCGGGATATTGATTCCTGCAATGTGAAGGCAGCCTGGGTCACATTGTACTTTGTACTGTATTCGCGAACAGCCTTCACACGTGATCGCTCTGTGAAGTGGCTTGGGCTGCTGATATGTGAATCACGTAGAACAATATCAACGGTAGTTCCAGTTAGAGGGTCCCGTGGGGGGGGGGGGAAGGAAGTGATCACATTTTACGGTAAATAAAATCACCAAATCACAAATCACAGTATATAAATTTTTATTCACATCTCATATAAATTACGAACTAGGTGAGTTGAAAATCACGAATTACAGAGTATAATAACTTCGTTTCATAAAGAACAAGGCATAAAAAGCCACATTCACGAGTCACGGGGATGGGGTGCTCCAAGGATCACCTAGATAATATGAAAATTTCATGCATCGCGGGAGAAATAAAAAGTGGCTTTCGCGGGTAACGAAAATACCCAATGGGACCCTCCAGTTAGCTTGGTAAATGAAATAATAACACAACGGCATAAACATGTCGAGTCCGAATAATACTGCAGTTAACTCATGTCATTGTCAACTGAGCCAGCTGTCAAGACAACTAAGTCGGGCGTGACCTTTTTAAATAAAAATTGAAAAGATGTGTTATAAAAGTTTGACAATCTTACCAGCTAAATGAAAAGATAACAGGTCATTTGGCGTTGAAAATGGGCAGGTCATTTGGCGTTTAAATGATTGACGCACCTTGAGGCGGCGAGACCACTAGGGAATTAGCGGCATCGCTTTCAAGTGGGATCGGCCATGTTTGATCCGCGGATCATCTGTTCTGAATACGGCCTTAGTCCGCTGATCTGAAAGCGCTCAGTGATTATAAGGCCGTATTTAAAATCATTTTCTCTTTCCATATAAGATTATGCACTTGTTAATAGTGCATCCTTGGATGTTTAATTGATGGGGTCTGATTAAAAATGTCAATTAGGAATCAAATATAAGATGCGTTGTGAACAATTTAATTTAATTGCTAGGCACAATGATGATGGTCGAAAAGTGCAGTTCAATTTTCTACCATACGTTCAACATCTCCTAGGAAAGAGGGCCCTGAAGGTAACATGTATAAAACCCGTATTTTTTATATTGAACAGCCTTTTTGAGGGGGATCTTCCATATAACACTAAAACTGGGTTCCATGCCAGATCGATCCATCTGGATCGGTCTATTTTTTGGGGCGTCTCACTAAATTGCTACCACGTAACCGGCTTAAATGTCTGTCACGCCTACCGTATCAGCTAGGGGGTAAAGATAATTACCCCCTTACAGCTTGTAGTAGGCGGGACGGACATTTAAGCTGGATTATCTGACAGTAATCTAGTGAGACTCCCAACGGGGATAGATCGATCTAAATGTCAGGGGTAATTAACTGACAGCTTTTTAGCGTGAACCCCCTGGGAGTTAGGTCGATCTAGTTTGGATCGATCTAATCTCTGGGAATGGGGTCTAACACGATTAAGTTGATAGGCATTTAGTGAGACTCCCCAGGGAGATAGATCGATCCAAATCTGTGGGAATGGTCCCTATGCCTATATGCTGTGACAATGAATTGTCACTGGTTTTCATGTGCATATCACAACTGTACTGTTATGAAAATTGATGGGTCAGGTACATCATTTATCTACACAGTAAATGGTCAGACAGTGGTCTCTCTGTTAGACGTCTCTGACCACGCTCTTTCATTATAATTTTATCAACTTAAGTCATTTTCCTATTTGTAATTAAGACCATTTACCTCTAACAGTAGTTCATTGTTCAAATAGGCTATATAACTTGTATGTATTCTTTGAGAGGGAAGAATGGACTTGGCCACGCCAGATAGCTGAGCAAGCTGACTGGAGGTCCCAGCTCTTAACCAGGAATAAACCGGACTTTGTGGAAGTACATACTAAGCCTTGCTTCTTGGATCATGTCGCGGTGGATCAGATCCCCAAACCCGCCGTGATATACATATATAGGTCTAGTGTTATATGGCAAGGTCCCCTCAAAAAGCCCGCTCAAAATGAAAAGATAGAAAGAATGGAAGAGCAACAGTGTGTCGTTTCCATTACGCGCCTGAGTACACCATAATACACCATAGAGTGATTCGTGAGCTTCACGTCATCAAGCAGCTTGCTGCGGACTTTAGGCGACATTCTTTACAGACACCATTTACTCTGCAAGTCTTTGATTTCAGTCAACATTTCGATAGTCCGGATTCAGATATGGGCTTCATCGAACTTCACATTGCTTTGATCGCTGCACTTTTCAGCCTTACGCTATTATTTGGCGCACTCCCGTTTTTTATTCTGAGATGGCATCGAAAGGTTAAGGACGGATCTCTCAACAATGCCTTTCTTAGGGGTCTCAACTGTTTTACGGGTGGTGTGTTTCTTGGATCAGCGTTTATGCATTTGATTCCAGAGGCCAGAGAGCATACTGAGAATGCTGTGAAAGAGTCGTCCGTCCGTACCATATTCCCCATCACGGAATTTGGAGTTCTTATGGGATTATTCGTTTGTTTGAGTTTTGAGAAAATTGCTGAGGTTTGTTTTCAAAGACTAGCGCCTGATAAAAATACTGACGTTTCCGAAGCAACTAATATTTTTCCACAATCAAATAAAGGACAGTATTCAAGCATTGAGATGGCGGCTATAAAGCATGATTTGACAGAAGATCGTAAACATTCCCGAGATTCAGTGAACAATATGAATTCCAACCAAGATCCTGAACCAGCACCGGATGAAATTTCTCCTGACAGTCAGACTACATCGAGACGCCATACTAGTGGTGAAGCATATCATGATCAACCTAGAGATAATCCTGGAACTGCCAAGATTCGTGTGTCTTTGTTGTTTCTCGTACTTCTGGTTCACACCATATTTGAAGGAATAACGTTGGGAATACAAAAGACTGAAATAGATATTTCCACAGTTTTTGGAGCTATGGTGGTTCATAAGTGCTTCATAGCTTTCTCGTTGAGTTTAAGGATGATTGACAATTTTAAACGCTGGCAATTTTTTCTCCTTATTTTAACGTTTTCTGCAGCGACTCCTGTAGGGGCAGGAATTGGAATGGCTGTGGCATATTCCAAAACTTCGGGCAGTGAATTTGTAGATGGAATTCTACAGAGTGTATGCACAGGATCATTTTTATACATAACATTCTTTGAAATTCTCGGTGCTGAACTTGAGGGAGATGTATCGCCAGAAGTTTTGAAGAAAATTCTTTTTATAATACTCGGAGTGTCTGTAATGGTATTACTGGCTTTCTTTGAGTACTGAAGAAATGTGCTGTGATGCTATTCAATTAATGAAAAAAATTAATGGCATGATGTTTGAGAGTTGGCAACGTGATCAAGACATTTTCAACATTTTTTTCAATACCCAAAACATCTTATTCCTTAAAAAATACATGCAAAATAGATAAAGGTACAATTTTCAATTGACATGTGACCTGCTTGTCTGTGTGGGGTTGGGGGGGGGGGGGAAGGGAGGGTAAGATGCTGTTGTCTCACCTCGATTGGCTTGTCTGCATGCAGTTATATTGAAGTTATAAAGTCAAGTGCCCTCCACCTACTTCTTAGACCCGCCATTCCAAATTTTTGGTTTTGAGAGCACTGGGGGAATTGTTTTAATTGGTTTGCTGAATTTACCTCGATTTTCTTAAAAATTTGCGTGACACAAGGTCGTCACCAGTAGGGCCTATGTACAAATTGTGTTAGAGCTCGCACACTGCAAGGAATTAAAGACTATTGTCTTGTCTGTAGCGTACACTGTAAGTCTATGTGTGTGTTGGAGCAGATGTTCGATCTGATTTTTATACCAGTTTCGTATTTTTCAGCCATAGGAGCTAAATTAATACAGGAACTAAATATTAATGAAAATTTGATTACGTTTTGCCCTTCATTATTAATAAAGTTACTCAATAGTTGTTCTATTGTTATCTGGAGTTGCAACACAATGATTTGGCATAGGCCTAATAAGCCCATCAGTAATCGGACGATGCACTAGTTCACATCAGGAAATAATATCGTCTGGGATATAATTCCCTGTTCATATGGAGCTACGTTGTTGCAGTACACACAATAAGTCCTAGTGGTAGAGACATACATGTAACCAGTAAAGCGAAGATCTCGCATACCCTCGAACCGCAAGGGTGCGTTAGTACTATGTTACAAAATTATTGTATAGCTTTTATATACTACCCTAAGTTCTAGATTCCGGTATTGCCAGCTTGATCTTGATTTCATATATAACCCATGTCGCAATACTAGTAAAAGCGACTCCATCACAAGGTATATATTTAACAAGCTAGCTTTTACGTTGCTCTGACACTCGGGGTATTATATACTATAATTGTGTATACTTTTTTGGAAACCCCTGTTATCGGAGGATAGATCGGCATGTGGTCACTAAAAGGGAGATTATGGAATTATAAAAACCATTGCTCAAATTTGATGATATATAATATGAATTTTATCGGCCATTAGGACAACTTCAAACGATATGGTGATAGCTGACTAGTGTGATAGCTGACTAGTGTGATACAAGAGGCATGCGCATCCTTGTTTACAATAGGGAATGTCTCCTCCCTCCAAAGTACTATCAGGGCTGATAAAAAGCTTGTGTTTGCTTAAGAATACCTTTGTAATTCTCGATAACTAAAGCCCTCGTGACAACGATTTGTAATTTGTCTGCCTGCTCACTTGGGCAGGTAATGAAAATGAATCCCTTAATAATGAAATATCATATAATATGTCGTCGCCATTGTATGAATGTTTTTCATATAAACTCACCGTCAGTTCCTGCAAATACATATATTATATACCTTATCACCTGCACTGTCCTTGTCACTACTGTCACTATCGTTACCCAACACACGATTGCTAATGCTATATACCTGAAATATACCCAATTTTTATACTTATCTATTTTCCGTTTTACAACATGGTTATGGCACGTATACATGTACCTAGAGTACCTGTTTCTTTTATTTATTTGCAATGTATGTAGGCCTATATTATATGTGCAGACCTTGATGTATACCTTGGACATAATAACGTTATTATGTCCAAGTGTATACTGAACTCTTTAAGAACAGACTGATACACGACGAAACCTAACGATGCGTCTTCATGATATAAAGGGGACGCAATATAGAGGGCAAGTGGTAGCGTTGCTGTCTATAACTAAGCTGTTCTTTTTTACTGAACCGCTCACAGCTACACCAACCAAGAACAGAAACAGATCCACAACTATTACCACTATTGTTATTATTATTCATATTATTATTCTTTTTATTATTATTATTAAAATAACCTGACAACCAAAGAAGAGATGGATAAATATGTTGACATAATGGCACAGATAGATAAAATTACTAAATGATAAGAAAAGAATATTGCTTTGCCTGTCAGCTATGAAACTTGCATGTTTTATGCACTCATTAAATTGTCACCCATTGATCGTTTGAATTTTTACTTTTCGTCTTTTAAAAGTTTCAGATGCCCTTAGCGAGTATTTGCCAGTTTGCTTTGGTTCTAGTATGTAGTAAAGTCTATCTATGATCAGGGTCATTAGTTCTCTCTGTAAATTATTTTGCATGCATTGAACCGTTTAACTCACATTTGACCTACCCTCTACCAGGGCCGCAGTTATTATTGTGAACATTTTTGCTGAGGCGAGCACACAGTAAAGAGATAAGCCATCTATTTAACCAGAGACATATCTGTTAATATGTGGGGAAACCAATCTGTGGCCCTGGTAGAGGGTACATTTGACCTAAACTTCTCCGGCTGTGTTGCTAAGCAAATTGTGCTAATTGCGGTAGAGAGACCGGCTGGTCTCGCGATCACATCCGAATGCTTCCTGAAATATACACGTGTATAAAGAATTCTAGTATTTTGTTCTATTGATTTATGACCAACAGACAGCGATGACAGCTGTACGCAAAAGTTGTTGTTTTTGTTTTAATACTTTTTTATTTTCTTTGAAGCCATTTTCTCAATTTCTTGATTACATGAAATATATCCAGAAGTTTTACTTATTACCTTTTCTTGTGATTTTAAAACATCGATTGAGTGTTTCATTGGAGTCTGGTGTAGACTTATTTTAATTTTTACAAGGTAAAGTAAGGGAGTTTCCTTCATATACCGTTATACCATATTGCCTTATAATGAATTAAATAAGAAAATAAGAACACCACTGAGGCGCCTTATGGAAAAGCACATATACCATATGAAAAGCGTTTGTATTCAGTGTTTAAATTGATTGTGTAGCTAATCTTGGTTGTAAAAGGGAAGAGTATCGAAAAAGCTACCAAAAGCCGTTCGAAATAGTTTTCATGTCAATATTTATTTTATCGTTAATTTTTGCATTTCCACTTTTGAAATCTTTTCAAAATTTATTTAGTCCACGAGGCTAATCACTGACCGTGCGTCAAAGGCTAGTAAAACTGAATCCGGGCCTGAATAACAATGTAAATTTGTTCATTTACTACGCATTGTTAATGTAGATTCTTGCAACCTGGAGACCCACAGGGTCAGTAGGCTATTTTTATTTATTTATTTATTTATTTATTTATTTATTTATTTATTTATTTATTTATAGACATAGAATGGATATTTCTATGGATACTTCAAAATTTTGTGAAATAATATAAAACAAATGACAAAGATGAAAATGTTCAAGTAAATAAGAATCAATTAGAGATATTGATGCAATTCAAAGGTATCATAGGTTATTCACACTTACACATCATAACGGAGAACGTATATATATATACAAGTATGTTTGTAATTTTTCTAATAACAATTAATCAACATTGATAGAACCAAGTTATAGTTACTTTGAATTTTAGATTTATATTCAACAAGGAAACCACCAAATCACCGTCAAACTTCGTGTACATTTGTGTATATGTGAAATAACAACAATATAAGTTGTAAAATATTCTGAATTGTCATAGTTTTTGCCATATATTAACATCATTTTTTGTAAACAATAAGCCACCGTTAATACTTAATGATTGTGCTAGGCAAATAAAATTTATTTGCCTAGCACAAAATTATTTAAATCAAATAATATTCTACTTTTTTCCTTTATACTACATATATAAAAAATGGAGTGAAACTCTTCGATTAATCTATATTTCATATGTTAAAATATGCACTACCAAATATTGAAAAGTGCAAACACTTTAATAATAATCGTAAAAACATCGTTATATGTATACTCGTGTCGATAAATCCAACGCTTACATTTTCTTGGTGTCCTCTCAAAAATAAGCGTCGATCTGCACAGGGCGACATAATGTCTGGTATATTCTACTGCCGTGAAACCCCGCTAATCCGCATAATTGAACTCACTAATCCCCTCCTCTCAAGAGCTAAAATTTATCAAAACTTTCATTGGAACTTAATGCCATAATGCAGCGAAAATGATGATAAATTTCCAGCTGGCGGGTCTACATTATCAGTGCTTGAGATAAATAAGACGACGGGCTAAGTTAGTACTACGCTTGATCAAGTCATTCTAATGAAATATAGCTTACTTTTAATGAAATTGTTAAATATATAAGTAAACGTTTGAATATGATAGGAGCAACGCAGGAGTCGTTCGTTCAGCTATCAAACGGCTACTTAATTGTTTGGAAATTCATCTAAACGTGTTGGTATATTAATACAGTCTAGCTACCGAGACATTTATATTAGATATTATGGCAGTGACTCACAAACCCACGATGCGCTATTTAATCAGTATATATCATTTGTTTTGAAGAGATAACTACAAAATATACAGTAACACGGCATCATCCTTCCTAAATTCGATCCGCTCAAGGAGGCAGTTTTATAAGCAAGTGATACCATCGCCATCAATCACCATTTGCATTTTTATTTCGAGTCAAGAGTCTGATACGTTCTCAATTTCGCGATCAAACATGGCCCTCGACTGCCATGACGCCTCTAGGATTTGCACCACTTTCAAATTATGTTTGTGCTGTTTAACGAGCACGTATCAATTTCTTGATGACATCCCAATGTAGCACTCAGTGCATCATACTCCGCCAGGACGTGTACTTATATTTTCGTTCAATCTTTTCCTGAAATGACTTCTAATCAATAATTGGCAAATGAATACAATACAAAACATGTTTATTAGGGTTCGGTATGACGGTTATAAATTTGTGCCATTATTTTCTAAACCATGATTGTGTGCTTGAGAAAAAGGTGTGGAAATGGAAACTAAACATTTATTACGATCAATTATTCATTGAGACTGATCGAGTTTTTGTTATAGTAATATCGATTCCTTTTGTTAATTTTATTTTTCAAATTTGATAAGGATTAATTAAATGCCGTTCACACAATATTAAAAACAAAAAGAAAGGATAAACGAATATAAATTATAAATAGTATATCCATAAAAGAATAAACCTTTGAAATTCCAACTTCGAGAGGTTAAGAACCACCTGTTCCTGTTATTGCATCTTGTTAGGTGAATTAATAATCGCGTCGTCCACTTCAGCTGCCTATATTTTTACATGCCACTTCACAGCTTCTGTTGCGTTCGGAGCGCTTTCGGCAAGTGTAATAAGCACTTGTCTGTTATTGAACCACTTACCCGTTTAATTTATTGTCTTATTTAAGAAGTATTGCGCCAATATATCTCCCGCTGAGAGGGTAGATATGATGCCAATTCTTCAGATATAGTTGTAAAGATATGATGGTTCTGGACAAACAGAAGTCCGCATTATGACCAATCTTACTGGGAGTGGAGGGTGACACTGAAAGCAATTATTGGCATTTTGAATTGATTCATTCTTCTTAGTGTTAACTTATAAAAATGTATTTCCTAAACTACTAAATCACTTTGCTAATTTTCATAAAACCATCTTTTTAAAATTCATTTTATTGTTTTATAAGTGTGTGTGTGTGTGTGTGCTTTGGTGAAGACGTCTACCGCGTCTGATTCTCTTTGTTTTGGATGTTTTGCTTTTGTTACAGCTATCATTGGAATCGCACAGCTTACTTAAGTACTAATTTTAGAACTTTGATTTGTCTTATGGAATCATTTAACGATGTTTCAAAGCACTTGTAACGATGCTTTAATTTGACGTAATAATGCTGGGAATGGTGTATTGCATGATGCAGTAAAGCGGCTTCTCTTTCGTGAGGGAACGACATCTTTTTGGAAGAAAAAGAAAATTTTATGTGGAAGGAAAAGATGCTCCTTTCAGAAACCTGATGCAATACAACAGTTGGCATTGATGCGAAAACATATGTATCGCGCTTATAGATGGTAAACTAGATAGACATCTCCGTACTTCCAAAATAGTTGTCTGTTTTTATACGCTAGAAATGCACGCCAATTGCTGAAACTTGATATAATTCTGAACATATTATCCATCAAAAGTAGAATGCGAAATTCAAACAACTAGGTATTTGGCTAAACGTAGGGCCCCCCTTTGGTAATTCCTCTAACTCTTGACTTTTTGAAGTCAACATGCCGTTACGTTCAATTTCAAGCAATGGCACCGTCTCCAATGCTTCTTGAAAGCGAGAGGGCTTATTGGCAAGCCATCCGTCTAGGTGACACTACGCGATATGGGTACACAACGTTACAGTTTCAGAAGAAACAGTGACAATGGGGTCTCATTTTACCTATTTCTGAACACCTGACTCCGTCGTTGACCGCTCATGCTTACGTAACGCCAGACCAAGTGGATCAGCGCGCGTAACCAACGTCAACACTCCACGTGGAACAATGAGGGTTATTCGGCTTGCATCTTACCAATACACCTAATCAGAACGCGATTTGATCGGGGCAAGAAGATTTGACATTTTTAAATCCGCCTCTCCCAGTGAAATCGGACCCCAAGCTGGGCTTATCGGTTGATCTCTCTGGTGCCACAAAGTGGGAGACTACTAAGTATCTTTCCTCGTGGTGACAGATTTATTAAACTGCCCCGGGTTGGGCACTACCACACCAGTGTACGGGGCTCAAAGTTGTGCTTTTAAACCGAAATCTTATGGTGGTGTCTTACTCTAAAACTCCTTAGCTTATTGAAACTGATAAATTGATAATCATGTATTAAACTGAAGTGAAGAATGTGTTCACAAAGATTTATTCATCGAAAAGGTGCACTGTTGAAAATGTTTTTTTCATATATTGGAATAAAAAATTCGTGAATTAAAATTATTCTTTCCATACTTTGTAATCAAAAAGTCATTTTCTTGATAAGGAAATATGATAAGATGGTCACAAGTTTCGTATTTTCGATGACAAAAATATTTCTTTAGTTGCTCAAACTTATACACACACAAAACTAGACCTTGCATGTGCACACAAAGACACACACGTTTTGTAAATATTGTTCGAAATGACTGGATGCGCCAATTATCAGTTTAAATCCATATACTTTAATCAGCACAGTACACGTACAGATCATGGTGGTCAGTGCAAGGAAAGTGTCCTCCCCGGGGAAGCCTCAGTATAGTTACCAGCCTGCAGACAACTGCCGTGTGTTTCACAGCTTATTCAAGCCTCCTTTACACCTGTCTGTGAAATTCAATTATACATGGAGCACTCGTAAGAGCCAATCAGATGGCCGGGAATTCTTCAAGAGAACAGTCGTCGTCTGGGAGTACTCAATGCTGCCAGGGTCGAAAAAGTTAAAACAACGCAGAAAATTTTAACATTTTTGTCAAAATTGGACGTTTAGTCGCTGAATGTTATTTGGGAAATTCGTTTTTCCCTTTACTTGATTATTTGATCGCTTACAGTTTTTTTAACATCTGCGCAAGACTTTTTAAACCAGTGAAAAAGTCAGGTTGGGTAATTGTTTAAAAAAATTACCTACGTTCAAACGTAAAGAAGGTCACAATCCTCTAGAAGGAAGTTTCGTACGGCAAACAAGTGGTCAAAATTAGGTAAGTAGGTGGATGATACTTTCACTGATGTTATTACACAGTAAAATATAAAATAGCTATAAACATTTGTTTTCAATTTTACAAAAAGAGTAATGTTTCTTTTTGGACACTTTTAAGTATTTCTTGATTATTGAAATTTTAAATATCATATTGCGTACTTATAATCTCAGTAAAGTAATGTTATTTGATCAATCAAATTTGATTATTAGATAAGCCTTATTAAGCAAACACTGCACATAATATATGCATATAGCAGGCGGAACACATAATTTGTTTATGTGATCGCGCTCTAATCGAGAAGTGTTTATGATAGATATCCTTTTGTAAAACATCTAACTATTTTTAAAAAGTATTGTCTTCACTGATCTATAAACAAACAGTTGATGTGTGTGTGTGTGTGTGTGTGTGTGTGTGTGTGTGTCCCGGAACCTGCAGGGTAGTCATGTTCATTGTATATGTGCCATCAGAATTCTTCTAAAATCTAAAGAAATACAGGTCTTCTTTACATTCCACTGTTTATCCCGAGTCAAGTAAAAAACAATGATCATGCCATAAATAATAGCAATGTAAACGTTTTTATATTTTTTGTGTTATTTGTAGAAGTATAACTTTTATAACAATTGTGCTTCTATCAATAAATATTATGAAAACGTGAAATCTACCTATTGCACTCAAACGCGACTGGTCGGGAAGATCAAGAAAACAGATTTTTTAATTAAAAAAACTACATAAACCTGATTTTAAATTTTCACCAACGCCGTCTCCAAGTCACACTTATCGAAATTCTGAATAATTATTTGAATTGCATGAATTGATGTCTGAGAATTTAAACCAAATAGATTGGTTTCTTTAACTAAAAATAATTATTTAACGTAGAAAAATAATGTTCTTTAAATGCGAGACTGATGCCTGAAATATAAACTATTACTCGCGTGAATGCAATAGAATTTAAGATATGGATTAGGATTTGTTGCAGAAAAAAGTGTTATATAACATACGTTTTGTGTAAAAAAAATTGCCGAGCAATGATATAAAATTTAATAGTTGTTGACATAAAATCTTCAGGTGGGAAGCTACAAAACAAAACTGAGGTTTTATAGCCATCTCCCTCGGCAAACACAACCGCATAAATGCTTCAAATATTTAGTGAAAAACCTGTTTTCAGTTATGCGGTGAAGAGTAATCCCCGTTTTAAATGACATTTCATGACGTTTTACAAACTGCCCAAATATCACAGTGGGATTTAAGGGTGGAGTCTTCATAAAAGGTTGTAGTAATATGCCTATTACATTTGTCTGCTGAATAAATTATCCCTGTATTTTTCCATATTTTTTAGACAACAATAACGGTAATAGTATTTTTTAAAAAAGCACGAAATCGGAATATGTATTAAATCACACGCCATTAAGTCTTGTCCATTCACAACAGTTAAGCTAAGTATGGATGCTTTTCTGGCAATCTTTATTATATCGACTAAAAGATAAATTAAACTTGACAAAACATTAAAGAAAGTAAAAAAAAAACACTTAAAAAATCTAAAGCACTTATATTTTTCATTTCACATATTCGTAGATCAGGTTCTCAAAGCCCAGACGCTTGTATAGCGCTACAATGACGCAACTGTCGTAAACAGTACCCCTTTCTATATCACTTTGCTCGTAGATTGATTGGTTATCAGTTTAATTACCCCAATATTAGCTTTATACTGTTTGTACAACCCAGGTAGTCTACGATAAATGTGAAATTTTAATCAAAAAAAGCATAATTGTTTGACCCGTGGCTCCCGTAGTCCGCCACAGTCTGGCTATGACTCCGGCTGTTTGGAGTTGACCAAGGCGCAAACAAGGTGCTTCGGCTTTCAAAGTGGAGATATGCTATTAAATTTGGTGTGATCGAGTGAGCTGTGAGCAAAAATGGATGTAAATGTGGGAGTTTTAGTTCCAAAAATAAAGTTTCTCTGTAAACTGTCGAACTGTGAATTTTGACACGTGAAGCATAATATTGACAGACTTTTCCAAATTTTACTCACTCCATTTATTTAATTATGGGCGGCGTTGCTAGTTTAATTAGAAGCAAGAGGAAGACAAAAGGTAAGTGTATTTAGTAACACCTGAGCCGGTGGTGTTAACGATTACCATCCTTCTCAATGCAAGTTCTGTTTAAAAAGCAGAGTCGAGTGTGTCGTTAAATAGAATTAGCACATAGATATAATATAGCATTGACTACAGGGCGATTCGTAAAAGAAAATATCTATAAAATGGTTATAAATGAACGAAATATAAAGATAAATATACCAAGCTGTATTAGCATAAGCTGGAATGTACATGCACAACAAGAAGCACCTTTATGTCCGGCGGTACTCGAATAAGATTTCGATTATATTTTGCAATTTATTTTTTCTTTATATTTTTTAAACATTTACAGACATATAAGCGTAAATATTATCCTAGATATTTTTTACATATGTCAAACAAAATGTCAAAATTTCATGGCAACTATTAATGACAAAATGATATGACAGTTGATTAAGAAATGAAAAAACAGCATCGTGAAATTGATTGACATATTTGACTAAATACAACAATTAAACGCCATTGTCGGACATTAATGTAGACGTATAGGGATAGAATATTTTCAAAGTTTGTATTGTTTATGTAAATAGTGCGGCGAAAAACACTCTAAGCGTGCAAAACGTAGATCATAAGCCTCTAATGTGTAAAAATCATGTTGAAATATGCGTTACTTTGTCTCCCACATATACTTTGTCATCGACTTTAAAATATGTGCACACAATTAATTTGTGGATGAATTTTGAATTTGTAAGACTTTGTGTTATTTTGTATATATCTTTTTTTGTGTGTTTGTAGACATGGCTGTGTGGAGTATAAATCATTAATATTTTTTTAAAAATTCACTGTTACAAAGCTGAGCTTCGTAAGTTATGTGTAACCCGAAATTTTTGGCGAATATTTTTTGTACAGAGTTAAAAACAACATTATAATAATTTGCCATTAACCGTTCTAACTGATTTCGAATAGGTTCGTGGGAAAACACATATCTTTCGATTGACAGCAAAATGTCACAGTGATTTATTATCTTAATCACAAAGTTTGCATTTATTCAAACCAAATTCAATTATACTTTCCTAAACATATGATAAATAGCAATCTCAAGCACTACTCGTGGCAATGGCGAAAGGAGTAAATGTCGGCAATTATCGTCGAAATGACACCGGAATCGTGTTGAGTATTACAGCGGAGTCGAACGCACACGCTCCGCATAGCAGTCTTCCAATACAAGTGCGATTTAGCTCGGCACTTCGGTCAGTTGCGTAGACCAAGTTAAAAGTTTTAAGTCTAAAAACTCTCGACAATTTGTAAATACCATTGGACACTTTGTGGTCAAGATGACTCAGACTGGTCAACGTTTGTCCAAATGATATGGGTATTATTCCTCAATGATATGCCAAACATACATTATATTAATTTAATTCTTACAGCAATCTGTGATGTTTGGCCCCTAATCCACTTCCTAGACGTTTTAGTCGCGCTGTACATGTAAATTCTGTCCTTGGCGAAAGAGGGGTTGTATAATTGAGCGTGAGAAACTTCCAGTTTTTGCAAAAAAAGATTTATTATTATCATCATGTGGACTTGTTCTCCACCATGTCGTGATTAGTGTGAGAACCGGAAGGTCTAATAATCACAGTGATTTTCGTATCGATTATCGTTTTTATTGATACATTATTTATCAGGAAATGTAGGTGTACAGCATGTGAATAATACAAGCCAGGCAGAGACCACAGCTATACATGTAAATAACAGCGTCTCACCAAAGGGCAAAAATAAAATGAAAATAGAAGATAAAAGATAGAAAATGAAATAGAAAACAAAATGTATTTATGTGTTAATTGCATGCAGTATGAAAATCTGAATCTGATTTTACGAATTTTAAAAACGTGCATCAAGTATCAATTTCAAAAATAGACCTAATACAGACGTATAAACTATTACAAGGACGTACGTCATATTTGCACCCGGCGGGGGAGGGTGTAACGCAGCGCCCATGCAGATAACACTAGTATGAGTATGCTCTGATTCTGACTGATTAACGATAGGGGCTATAATTGTGCACTATCCAGTAATTAAAGCGCAATGATCCTGATAATGTCATCGTGAACAAGTTGAAATGATAACCCGTCGATGTCTGCTGCCAGGTTCGACGACCATTATTTTGATAGCGGACTAGAGTTTTCAGACACGAGGTTTTCAACTACAGGTAGGTCTAGTTTGTTGACAAGCCACGGATGAATTTAATAGCTGTGGAATTAATGTGTTTATATACTTTGATAACCCAGTCTGTCTTGTAAAAGGACAGCCATGACACGGGCCAGACTTCCCTGTGGGTCAGGTAGAGTCTTCTCTCACTTCGGTCAGCATTTTAGAGTATTGGTCGGTAAAGTGCAGGAGCAGCGCAAGGAACAATGGTGCGTCTATATCTAATTAAAATATCATTTTTACAAACTGTTTAACTTCCTTTCTCACAAGCAGAGTAATGATTGCAGAATGACACTTGAATTGGAGAGAATCGTAGTGGCAATCATGAATCATGCGCGTATCAATTAGGTATCTAAGTGCTTGTCAGTTTTTGGATAAGTATTGAATAAAGAGATATAGGAGCACCAACTTCAGTTTGACCTTTTCACAGTAGCTGATATGGGCCTCTTTGCTACCGTTTATGACTAATAGAATACGAAACTTTCGTGGTAGTTATTTTACGATATATCGCCGAGATATTGTAACTTTTTAAAGTTTTATGCAGAAATGGAAAATACATCATTCCTTTAGATTTGATCAGTTGACTGACTTCAGATATATGAACTAGAAGCAACACCCACAACGAGGCAGCTTGACTGTGATTTAAAGTAAGACGTCACGATATTGTTCAGGAAGTGTTTATCCTTTTATTTTGATAGATATGACAGTAGAATAACAAGCGATTGAACCACTATATGTAAAGATAAAACTTCATCAAGTCTTCCGTTTTTCTCTAGAACTGCTACTTTAAATGAAATGAAAAAGTAAGAGTTCTCCTAAGGGAAATGGCCTGACTTATTACTACTAGTGTCGGTAAATTTTTTTAAACATTTTTTTTGTCCTAAACTTCATTTTCCTTTAAGGTGCTTCTCATATTCCATTTGAATAATAAAGTATCTGCTGCTTGACAATGTCATTTTCTCATGCAAAGAAATGCATTCGACTAAAAAACAGTTATCATTTTTTTTGGCGGGGTGGGGGTGGGGGGTGGGGGTAAATTTGAATTTAGAATTCGAAATATAGAAAGGCTGTGAGTACTTGAAATTTCTTGAGTATGTCGAGGAAGTTAAAAGTTAGTAAAATGCGCTTCCTGTATTTTTCTGTGCCAACATCCAATGTACGTTTTTAAAACCCTTATTATTATTATTATTATTATTATTATTATTATTATTATTATTATTCATTTCAATATAAGCACCTTTTACAATGACTATGATCTAACAATATCTTTATATGAAGCTAAATATGAATGAAACAGCGTCCAATCAACAACTACATATTTAATGTGATGCTTGTGAACATAGGACAATGGCTGAAAACGCTAACTGGTATTTCAAGTTTTCACAAAAGATTAAGTGAAATTTATCTTCTTCACAACGGTGGGAGTACACGTATATCGTATTCCATTGTTTCTCTTTAACACTTCGATTAGGACCTCCATCGACCAGGCATCATTAAGAAATAGGATTAAGGACCCTAGACCCCGATAATGCGTAAATGTAATTGTCTATTAACGTTATTGTTCTGACAGATTAGATTGGATAGTACATTCGCCGTTATGTCTATAATGCCATTAAATTCAAATTTCAGATTACGGGCCATGTATTATTAATTAATTTGATGAAGGCAAATGGATGTGATTGATTTTTCTCACCCGGAAACCAATATCTTTCACTTAATTTGTTCCTAATCAATGACAAGCGAAAAATTATCAATGCCGTTTAATAAATTTTGTCATTGTTTTTTTCTAATCTGATAATTCACCAGGTGAGGAAGAGGGGACTTTTATCTAAGATGGCCAAGTTCACTACTTTGAATGCCTGTCCACTCGGAAGCCACTTTATTGCGAGTCAAGTATTCTCTTCAAATTGGCGAACACTCACGGAAGCACTCGTTATTATTCAGCATTATATAAAGCTAAATTTACCTTTAATTAACCCGTTGTTCTATCTGATTAACCTTTTCCGTCAACTAGCGAGACCACTTGAATCAAGCTGACGTTTTCACAACGACCCGCGCGACGCGAGCTCGGATTAGACGGGGGCACTTGTCGAAATTTAGAAAAAGCATAAAAATTGCACATGCAAAATGTTTGAAATATTCCACTATCTGTATTCGAACAAAATTGTCGTCTTAATGCATGAATATTTTTGTACATTTTTTTACTTTCAATGTCTAATATTTTTTCAGCATCGAAATTTAAAGAAAATTTTTCTGATATGCCCCACCCTGCCATAAGCCAATCCTCTAAGCTTGTCAACGAGGTGTGCTTTTCCTCTGCCCTTTCAAGATGGACAAAGGCGTGAAGTGTTAGGCGCCGGGTGACAAACGTTTAGCCCCTACGCTCAGAAGTTGTTGGTTCTGTAAAGTACCCACTCATCCGACGGTCAACAATAGTTTATGAAAATATTGTTTCCTCAAAGTCATTAAGCAACGCTTCTTAATTGTCTGCGATTTGCTTAGTAAACGTCGTCGAGGTTTAACCCGACTTCTTAAGTCACAAAGTTAAGAAATTTTCAAAACATGAGGTCGTGCTTTGTGGTTTTGTTCTGTGATGGTTTAAGTGAAGCTCAAAATATTTTCGTAGTATGACAGGGGCACGTTAAAAGACAGCGTAATAAATTGACCGCGAAATGCCTGTCAATTGATCTTTGGGATGTGTCATTTTGACGTGACGTGAAAGGATCAATACCGTGTAAAAAATCAAATATTTTGCCAGAATCATTGCCTTTACAGCTGAATGACAGAACATATGTAATAGTATACAGTTTCGCGGCCATAATGAGAAAACAAACACTATCACTCACATAGGAGTTAACCATTGGAGCTAAACACACAACTTTGCAAAAGGTGTACAAACATATATCCGAAGTCGGGTCAAGCCGCGCTGGCGCCAGTGGCAAACATAAACCTAATAAATTAAGCTTTGATAAGTTTGTCTGCCACCGCTCTTAAACCTGTATATCAAGAGAAGTCTATAGAGCTAATCACCCAAGGTAGATAGAGCTATAGGCAGACTGGTAATTTCTCATCACGGTGCGATTAAGACCCGCTTCTCCAAGGTGAAGAAACTACGCTCCTCGTTCGAGCTGCGGTAATAGCGACCTCAGTATTTCCAACCTAAGTAATCACATGGCAAATTCTCGTATATCTTAGTGATTGCAGTGATCACTGAATAACAGCTGTCGATTTGATCTTTTTTGGAGATATTTCTGTTCTAAAGGTGCACTTTGCACAATGAACAAGGAAAAAAATTAAATTAAACAGAGCATCATTTGCTATTTATATTACCAATCTTAACGAGGGGAGGTAAGAATTCACATGCAATTAATTTGATGCCACCGGGCGCAATCGGTTTCCACCCCGTGATACAACACCTAAACACGCTTGTTTTAATTGTTGACACAACGATAATCGGTGATAAACTGATTGTTTCGAATATAGAATAAATTGTTTCACTTTGCTATCGGTAGACACATCGTACATTATGGCTACTGCTCCTAAATTAGCAGGACCCAAGTCTGATGAGTGTGGTATTTTATGAATAAAAATAGCGGTGTTGTTGATAGAAAAAGGGTAATGATTTACAAGTTGGTTAAAGACAATGATAGGAGAGATATCGTGTAATTTGAATTTGAGTGCACACGGTGATAATCGTGGAGAGGGTGTCGCTTTCACACTTGTTAATTCTTTAATTAAGTCACGTGTCATTTTTTTCGTTGAGAAAAGCAATTGCAGAGAATCGTGAACATTATTCTGCAGTCGATGCAAGTTTATATAATATAAGTAAACTAGAGTATTATATGGTCAAAACAAGAGTAAAAAGTCAGATGTCTAAACTCTTGATTTTCTTTCAATTTTCAAATCTATTCAAAGAAAAACTGTTGATTTTCACACAGTTTCTGCACTGCTTATTGAAGTCCTCTGGACAGTGAGTCGTGTTAAATAGTCAATAATAAACCAACAAGTTATTGAACGCAAAATTATCATCTCACTGGATATCATTGTTTAGAGGCGGAGCCATAGCGGGAGTATAGCAAACAATCTGATTAACATAAGTTAGTGTATATTGGGTCTCTAACAACTAAGGCAATTTGCTCCTCCTAGGGATTAGAAAAGAAAGCATATTAGGATTGACGTGGACAGGTCGATTGACAGCCCCAGAAGGGGCGTGGCTTCGGTTTGACATGAACATTTCATGGGCTGCACCAAACTATGAGTTCCGATAGGCGCGCTGAAATAGCATGAATGGCAGGAGAGATGTTAGTATTGTTTTACGGTTGCACACTCATTGTGGTAATTAAGAAGACGTGAAGCGTTTTGATAAGCTGTCACCCCTCTGAAGTGCAGTGTCATTCATCCTCATATCGCACATTGCCACTTGAAGTGGTGAGAACGGTACACGTTTCTGGTTGTTAAAGATAGCCCGGTATAATACACTAGGCAATTAAGCCGGCAACCACGCTACCCAAAATATTCCACGTCAAGTTAAGAATTCGCGAGATAAGAGGACGCAATAGTTACATGAAAAGGCACATGTAGCGCGACACGGTCCAAACCGGACTTCGTAAATAAGAGCCTCTGCACTCAGTGGCGTTCAGTGAAGAAGCGCTGTGCATGCCTCTATGGTAGGGGAACTTTGCAGACTTGACTCACCCACATGTCAACTGATATGCAATGACTCTTTCCCTATCCGGTTCAAATGATAACTCGCCCGATGACAAGCTTCACAGTCAAGTGCCAAAAGAGCCATGACAAACACTTCGAATGAGCGCACGTGATTTATAAATTATAAACTCACTTATTCCATTTCTGTATTACATTTTAGACGGAGAAGCTACTTATACCGGTCGTCGTCATCATCATTAAGGATATCTCACCAGGATGATGTTGCACCCTATCCCCCATGGGGACCCTGCCAGCAGCTACGCGACGGCATTCTACGCACCCCAGCCACTGCCGGCCGGCCTGCACCTACACACGTTCAGCGGCTCCCCACCCATCGGACTAGGGGCTTTTAGGGAACACACCCCAGCACACTCCTCTTCGTTCATGATAGATGACATTCTTGGAACGAAAACGTCCTCTGCGGTGTCCACTGCCAGCAGTGGAAACAGTGCGAACATAAACAATAACACTGGGATCAGCACCAGTGCCACACCACAAAACCCTGCAAGACCGACTCCAGTCAACCCAGCGGCGTTGCAAACATCTCCGCTCACTGTGCACGTGCCGAGTTCCCCAGGGCTTGGCGGGGGCGTATATAAACCCACGGCCCTCTATGAGACAATGAACCCAATAGCCAGCTCCTACCTGGCGGCGCACGCGGCTGCGGGGTATTCTAATGGGCTGCCGTCTGGGTTTGCTAACGGACTAGGGAACCCTTTCTATTCCCTCACCTACCCACGACTCGACTATGCACAAACGCTGTTCGAGAGGCAAGGGCTACTGGCGAAAGGTAGGCTGCAATGTAGGTATCCATTTTAGTGTTCTGTGTCCTGATTAATTTAACTTGAAGTTAGGGGTATTCTTGCATTGTTTTTTTTAATTTATTTTTCTTTTGAAGTTATTACCATCCATATAAGATCAATTGAAGGGTTTCTATAACATGCTGCTATAGGATTTTTATCATAATTGCAAAAAATCAAAAAATTGTTTGTAGCCAGTGTAAGTCAATTTACTTTTCTCGGTGTTCGAACATGTGGCATACAGAGTTTTGTTTAACAGGTATGACTTTTCGGTTAACTAACTTGTTTCAATTTAAATTCATCAAAAATGATTTACAAGCAAGCAAGCAAAATTAAACCATTCAAAAATAATGGTTAGTTTTAGCTTTGCCTATGAAACCAGATTACACTATGTTTTGAGCCACTTATCGCACACACGCCGATATTGAACCAAATATACATGTCTTCCGTTTGACCTTTTCCTCGTTTATAAGCCAGCTGTAGTGCTTTGTTTCAAAAGGTCACAGACACAAGGCGAATTATTGATTTTATATGAGCTTTTTTTTTTTACAAATTAAGGGTTATCTTCTCTAGTTCTTCCCGTCACGACAAACAACAAATATGTCAAATACTGCTCTTTCCTGGTTCGCCTAAGTACAAAGGCTGGAACCCCCTGTTGCTCGAACAGCAAACTTATTTAAAGTTAAAAGACAAGGGCAAAAAATCTTTTGTTAGCATTTATGAACGTGTTAAAAGCAGGCCAACATATTGAAATACATGTATAATGCATGTACATGAATGAAATAGTTATTTATACTCTAATATATCAAAGAAAAATAGGTGCGTATGGGTGTAAATCAAAAATATCACATGAATTCCGAAGTTGGAGTAATATCGCACAGGCAATAAAAGAATAAAATGTCTGGCATCTAGAGCTTCAATGATAAATCAATAAATATCAAATAAAGTACAATTGTTTTATTTAAGTATTCTTTTCGAGTTTTCTTTAAAGGTTTCATTTCATAGGCCAATTTGTGTTATATAAGAAGACTAGTTTCAACTTACCCGAAATAGCCGTACTACTATAGGCAAATATTTATTCGTTTTTTACAGAACAGAACATTTTGGTCTATTACCCTATTTTTCCATCTTTTAGAGAATTTTTTTCATTACTTGATAAAAACAAAACGCGAAACTGATATATGATACAATGACGCATCTCGTGTCTTCGTATGATAAAAGAAAGTTGAACAAAGATTATGGTTACCACTCATTTTTTTATTGTTTTAAATAAAAGGGAAACAAGCCAATCGTTTGGGAGATAAAGCGGAACACACTAAACAATTGTGCTTATTTTCTTCCAACACTTCTAAAAACATCACGCTCTTGGTTTGTAGTGTCTTATCTGTGTCGGCCAGGCCTCCTACGTTTCCTTGTGTCGACAAGTGGAGGTTTCCTCCATAAACATCCAACAACCACGTGTAAGAGCTTGATAGCTAGTAGATTGAGGAATTGCTGGGACAGTCGGAAGAATCGTTCGATGCCTAGTGCCTCGTGATTGAAAACAATGCCTCTGTTGTTAGTGAGAGAAATGACGTAGCCTACTATTTGTCCAAAAACGTCCCCGGTATTGGTCTTAAAATTGCTCGATACTTCTTAGCGCCAAGTGCCCAAAATGTTTGATTTGTTTTATGGGCGCTTCAAGGGCATGCTTTTAAAATATATTTAAAAAGACTGCCAAATTTCCGCATGCTGCTAAAAATGTCTTGCGGTATTGTTTCAACTAATTGGTCGCTCAATATTAAAGCGATACACACCGCCCAGTCAACACAGATAGAAGACATTCTTGGTATTTTGTAAACAAAAAACTACACTCAGCCCAACGATGTATCCATTTAAGAGTGCTTTAATTGGCAGTCGACAGCTAACAATGTAACCAATACAATAACGAAGCCGGAAAACACTGCAATCTGATTGATCGTAAAATAAGCTAAGATAAAATAACCACGGAAATATGCTAAAAGAGATATTGGTCAGGATATGAGAGTAAGGTTGTTCATTTTTCAGACACACTAGTGATTCAGGAAACGCGCGATTTTATGACCGAGTTAAGTAAGCACCACTTAAAAGAAAGAAAATTTTATGTCAGCGACTACATCGACTTAGCGAGTGTGGGATCTTTAGAAAACGTACTTATAAGTGAATGCAGACAGGCAAGAATATAAAAAAGAACACAGAACAAATAAAAAATCCACGCGTTAAGAGAATAGAAATTCACCGAGTAGTGAAATCATAGATATTTTTAGTTTAGCCTTTGTTTGACAGACATACTTGTTTCTGGATACGGGAATATTGGGAGAAATTGGTTATAATGAAAAAAGAGCTAGAATCAATTAAAGAAATAAAAGAAGCTTTTTTAATATCAGAGTTTTACGCATATTATGCCTTGTCGTGCAGGATATCCTTCACAATTCCTTATGAGGCAGAGACGAGGCGGTCTATGGGCGCCAGTCTGCCCCGGTCTCCCCCTAATTGCATTTAACTTGATGCGAAATGATTTAAAAATCAATCACTTCAAATGCCACCTTAAGAATAATGGATTCTTTGTCTCGTTAAAGGATCAAACTTAATCCAAAAATTAATTTTTGATGCACCATATTTTAGTCAAGATAAGATTGTGATTACAGCGGGTGAACCCCGTGGTGAAAGGGAAGACGGAGGGGCAGAGTGCAAAATACTTTGGATAAACATAGCGGAAACCACTGTGCTTTTACAAATTATTTTAATTTCAAAACAGATAGAAAACATAGATATAAATGGTGGTGACTAACCAATAGGCAACTGTTTATTGCTTTTGGTGTACTTTTTTTCGAAATGTTTTAATAGCTTTTTTTCTGCCTTTTGCTTCAGTTCCGCCAAAAGCAGCCCCATTTCTCTGGAATCCATTTATGCAACGCAGTCTTCACAAACGGAAAGGTGGACAAGTACGGTTTTCAAACGACCAAACGGTGGAATTGGAAAAGAAGTTTGAAAGTCAAAAATACCTGTCGCCTCCCGAGAGGAAAAGATTAGCCAAAGTTTTACAACTGACTGAAAGACAGGTAAGAAAAGTAATACAATACAAACAGGTGTATCGTAAACATTAAGTTCAGTTTAAGTGTCACCTTGAAAGCACGATACCATAAAAGCATATAGAATTTCTCCCATTGCAAATCCGCGATATTGACGAATAATCACGTTATAAAATTAAGATACTGTTCTGATGAATTAAGGCACGGTTTTCGCGATCCATTTTTGTGTTGCGGATTTAATAAAGAAGTGAATTCACTATATTCTGTGAGCAGCAAGTTTGGTCGAAATGAAGGTTAGGAAAGCAACCCGACAACACAGGGGGCTCAACGACGACCAGATTATGCGACCAGATTTAATGTCGAACTTATCTTACCTATCCTAAATTTGATCTTCAGTCTCTCTGTTTACTCAGAAAATTGATTGAAATGTAATCGTCAGCGTGATAGAGCCCTACACAGGGAACTTTTGTAGATGGAATTTATTTAGGGGGCGATGCTTGACAGTTCTTCGCGAGAAAAGAACAACATTGAAGAAAATTAACTTCTCTATTGCTTCCGATTAGGCCCACCTCTATTATTTTGATCACGTCTAATAAGTCTCAATTGAAATAAATGTTGACCAATTCGGACGTTATAGCCGTGGAACTTACTTGAAACCCCACGTAGTGGATAAGAAGGGGCATCGCTGACAAGGAGGAGTAATTTATTACTATGCCATTGCTTTTGTTCAATGAATTTTTAATTCTTAGCGACATAAGTGTTTGTTATTTAGATAGTTTAGCAGTTCTAGTGACCATATACTTCTTTTGAAAGAGAAAAGTGTAATAAGTCTACGTTTCTCGGTTGCCGTATGAAGAACTTAATGGTCTGGCAATCACTTGTCGCAATGACTATAGTTAATTTTTTCTTTCGAAGAGATCTGTTATATGTACATCGAAATCCTTTTCAGGTCAAAACCTGGTTTCAAAACAGAAGAGCGAAGTGGCGCCGGCTAAAACAGGTAAAGCCGAATGCTACTCCCCCAATCAAATGTTAAAACAAATAAAACCTATCTTGAACTGAAGTTGTAGAAAAAAATTAACGTCCACACTAAGATACAGTATCTCTGACAAGTGTCAATCAATAAATATAGCAGCAAGTTAAAGAGAAGTAGTTGAAATGCATACAGGCTACATTTTGGTCGTGGATTAAAAAAAAAAGACTTTCGCAGGCGTATAGTGTTTTAAAAAGTCCCCTCCAAGTCAAATACCGTTACCTTCTGTGTATGGTCATACGAGCTTAGTAAAAGAATCCGGTGTTGTTTGGAAAACAGTGATAGATGTAATAGTTGAAACGGATATTAACATATTCTTCTCCAATAAAGAACATCTAAAATATTTTGATTTCAAAATGGAATAGATATTTCATTTAAATCTCTTCTGCAGGACTCCAGTGACAAGTCAGACGACACGCAACACGATTCAGGAATAATCGCAGACTCTCACACGTCATCGAGCGATCATCCGGGAAGCGACATCTCAGATTCAGAAAACGAAGATGACGAATCGACCGAAGAGTGCGGCGAAGTCAAAGTTGATATTTGTTACGAGAACCCATCGAAAACTTAAACTCTAGGGAACGGAGCGCCGTTCTATCGGTGACCTCCTGGGGCTCAATTCAGATCTGAACTTCCGTTAATAATCATCTGCACTTTGTCACGTGTGGACGGCCTGTACCGTTGTAAACATTGCGCTTGGCATATCACACCAGGCGAACAAGCAAACATTTATATATGGGAGCATTAAAAACAGCTATGAGAAAAAACACAGTATTTTATATTTAGCAAATGCCAAAATTATTTTGTGCGGTATGGTTAAGCGAAAAGTGATGAAGGCCACAAGAGCCTTCCTGAGTGTACAGCCCGTGCGCATCAACGTGCATTCACTGACTTGACCAAAACAAATTGTTGACTATGCAACACATGCAGGCAAATATTCTATTTATTGGCAATACTTTGCATAATGTTTTTTTAATACATACTGCATATATCCATATACGTTTATTACAAACGCTGACGACATACTGACTTGCTTAACATATACCCGTCTATCATTTAAAATCACATACTAGTACATGTACGTAGGAATACCGTAACGTAATCATGTATAACGAGCGTCAAAAACGGGCGGACCACCGTATGCGCGCGCGTTCTTTGTACTTATAAACAACAAAAGTTGACTTTATATGTACTTGTATATATTTATATATTTATGTAATAAAGTAAAAATATATATTCAGTACAATCTTGTGATAATTGCATTTACATGGGGTATGAGTGGGGAGAAAGTTTTATCCCTTGAAACATATTTCAAAGATAATCATTTAATTGATGAATATGAATAAGGAACAATAACGCTTTGAGTCGCAAAGAAATTATAAATTAAAAGTTTTATCAGATATTTTTGATAAAAATATTTTGAAAGTGTTTTGTCATACTTCCTCTTTGATACAACAAGAGCTGTTAAATTGAAGCAATTTGAAGTGGTACCTAATATTACAAATATCTTTTAGTAATAACGGTTCTTGACTTTTTTCTTTATCGGATATGACTTTGAAATTAAACTGCTACATCATCGTAAATATGCCAGACAAACACTGTTGTTCCTAACACTATAGTTCAACAAGGCACTTTATTGAATAATTTAGATATATTTTAGTGCGTATAGTCTTTGACTCAACAAGTTGCAACTTGTATTCAAACGTGGGAGATATCGACTAAAACCGCGATAAATGTGACGCCAGTGCTACCGTTCGCACATAGCACACACACAAAAAAAGCATATAAACTCGATTAAGCGAGGATCATTCAGTTTTATTGTTTTTGATCCGAGTTTATTACTTTGATAAATTTTTCGTAATTTATGCTTTATTTCTTTAGGCTTCTATTTATATCACCACCCCTGTTATATGACTGTTGTAAATTGTTTGTTGAAAGTACTGATAATTATGATAATTAATTCGCATGTTATCCAATAGGCCTACTAGTAAAATGAGCAAGGATTCGGGGTTTTTAGAGAGAAAAAAAGCAAGTGGTTGTTATAGTCTGTTTTATATATAACATGATCTTTTTTTATCAAGTTTCATTTACATTTTGTCTTTGCTGTAAAGGAAATAGAAAATATTTATAAACAGAAATCTTGCTCTCAATTATTGGTAATGCACATTTGATAATGCAAAAAAAAAAAAAAAAAAAAAAAAAAAAAAAAAAACGATGATTAACGACTTCACTTTAACCACTCGTCCTTAATCTAGGGCCTGGCGTCGTTTGAGAAAGAATTTGTCATTTTGTAACTTAGACCTACAAAATATTTATTTTTTCAGTGGGCCCATTAAAATATTTAGGAATTCAATAAATGGCACTGACCACTTTTAACCGTGGGTTTTACCTGTTTTTTTTTTAACAAAAAACATTGCCGCGAATTAATATGTGTAAAAATAAAACGAGATCCATGTTTAAGAGCAGTCATTTAACTTTGGAATATCATATTAAAAACCTGAAACTTCATAAATAAAAAAAGGTTTGAAATTTGAGGTCATGGTCGCAGTTTCTTAAATATTCATATCAAGCGTGTATGTATGTAAAATCATCAATCAAATGCCACGATATACATGTATAGTGTATAGAGTACTTTAATTGAATACTACAGAGTTCCGTTACAATATTTCAAAAAAAAAAAAAAAAATCTACACAGATATTTTCTGCTTACATTCTGTGGTTTACGGATTGGAGGGGAAATAAGAAGGTCAAATTTGCATTCAGTAATTCTAGGAAAATGCAGTTTTTAAGCCCTTTTCAGTTGCATGGGAGATTATTAATAATCATATTTTTTTTTGGGGGGGGGGGCATGGGGATTTTATTTCTGATATAAACAATTTAACAATTCAAACACGTAACAGGGAGTTTACTCTAGCTTCATATGTATCTATTTGGAGAGAGATCGCAACAAATTATCCCATTACTTCATAAGAGAATGTGGAAACGCGTTGGAAGACGTACATGTTTCGAAATAATGAATAAGTTTAAAGCGTCGAAAGTGTCATCAAAATCCGTTTTTGGGTATTTCGCACCAATAATCCGTGCCCTATGCCTTTAAAACACGATTACTTACGCGCTGTTGACAAGAATCAAATAACTTGAAATTTTTGACCACCAGTCGCAGTCTATCTGGTGCCAAATTTCAGCAAAATTAATTTTGTGATTTTTTTCCCAGTATCACTCCCATGCCGTATTAAGGATATAGTAGGTCTTATTTTGATTATTAGCCGTTTTATAGGACCCCTGGGTCTCAACTATGGTGCCAGGTATTCCGCAATGCAGAGATAAGGGCACTGTATATCTTTTCAATTAGTTGAAATTGTTGACAGTTGTAATGAACCACTAGTTCGGGCGAGATTGTCACTATGGCTGCAAGTGAAGGTGGAACCTAAAACGAGAGGCCTCTTCGGGGGCGATGAGACAAACTTTATTGAGGCACTTCCGACAAATTTTATTATCTAGGGCTGAGAATTGTGCTCAGTGTATTTTTTTAGGAAAATATACTTGAAATTTTTTAAAAAAGATATAAGGCGTATCAAGTTGGGCAAGTGCGTTCCTGAAAATAGGGGAAATCATTTTGAAGAATAATGATAAAAAATTAGTATGTGTTTTGCAGTAATAGTTAGTGTGTTTCATGCGTACAAACGCAAGCATTCCAGCTGAACTTGGTCTGCTCTTGAACAATATCTGACAATGCTACCTTCACGAGTTTTTAAACACGAAATGGGCCTTAGACTATATATATGAAGAACGCGTTCACAGGTAAAATATTGCGTTGTTACGAATAGGAAAATTCAAATCTGGTCTTTCGTAACTCTTACACAAGAAATCCTCCCCTAATATCGGCCCCGGGATGAATCTCATTCAAATACTACTTCAAGCTAAACCATCAAATTGCGATTAACAATAATCCCCACAATTCTGAGCATTATCTGAACATTGCTTCTTCAATGCGACCTTATTGAGCAAGTAAACAAGGATTATCATAAATTAAGTTTCGCCCCCTACACCTCTGACTAATGATCAACTAGTATCGGCTCATGTCTTTTGCGATTTGAATAGACGAATTGGCTAGCCATCAGGCATAAGGCAAAACGCCCTATCAGTGCACAATTGCGATAGAGACGAATTACTTCTTTTATGCTTCATGCTTCAGAATAAATATTTAGGGCCGTATACTCCGTGGGGTGGGGTGGGGGTAAGGTGTCACCCTGGACATTTCTGAAAAAAATATTTCAAGAGCTGTGTTAGTTTTTTTTCTTTTTCCTTGACCACCAGCAGTCATCTTTCCACCTGTCAGTAGAAGGTCTATTACAATGGACACGCATTGCAGAGTTATCTGAACGCAGCAAAACTAGGAGTAGATTGGCATTTATCCGTATAGGTTTTGGTAAAGGTTGACTGTGATCTGGCCGAATGCATTTTAGCTCCTTGTCGTCATTGTAAAAGCTGACAGTAGAGAGCTAGAAATAATAAAGCAACTAGAAAAGCACTCAGAGAGCCCAGACCTCCGCCAAGGCAGCAAAGTCTCCATCCAATGCCGTTTCACCCATAAATTTTCGACATTTTTGATTATTGATTGATTATTGATCCAGATCACCACTAAAACTAATCATCTGTTCCTTGGCCCACTTCTGACAGTTCCTGAAAATTTCATCAAAATCGGTTCATAACTTTTGAGTTATATTGATGAGAGACAGACAAACAAACAAACATGGGTGAAAACATCCCTACATGTAACCTCCTTGGCGGAGGTAAAAAGAGAATAAAGGTTTGCGTGTTTGTCCAGTTACTAATCCTGGATTCGCCCTTGCAATACTAAGAAAAATACTTGTATTCCCTCAATTCATACCTCAAAAGTAATATAGGCCCTAATCCCTTAAATAAAAGTATACCCGATGTTCATATTTTTCTGAAATGTAGGCCTACAGGAAGGCCTGGCGGTCTAAACGTCATGTGTCTTTTTTTATTCAGCATTTGCATGAATATTCAGTCATTGACATTTTTATAAATAGCCTACCATGACATGCAAGACACTTCAGATTAAAAAAAAAAAAAAAAAAAGCATTTAGTTATTTTTTTTTCACGCATTTTAAGATGGTTTGATTTTTGATTAAATGAAAAATTACTTAAATCTTTATATTGGTCGTCCAAAGACAATTTTTGTTCAAACTAAGTTTTTTCCTGGGAAATTCCACACATGCAGAATTATCACAGCTAGGCAGATTTTCAGATAAAATTTACTCTTTGTAGAGGCATCTTTTATCGTACATTCCATTGCTTTTTGATGTTTTTGATAAATGCACAATCTTCAGCCCATGAGACCGCGTGATTTATTTATTTATTTATATATGCACATGTCATGTAAATAAATTGATAATACTTATAAATATTAATTGTTCTACCGGGTATTTAGTTGATCTATGTTTGTATACTCCAGTCACGATAATTCTACAGATTCTGTAGCGAGCATTGCAGTAGTTGTGCTAAGCACATCGTTCATTCAGAAAAAGACCGGAAATTACTCCACATGAGGAAGTCACGACTCACCGTCAAAATGTGGGTCTCTTATGATTGTGCTTCGGTGTTGTGATTCAACAGACTCGATCACACATATGATGTGTACTTAACAATAACCGGGTTGTATTCATGCAGAAGCCTGCGCGAGTGACAGAATATATCCAGGTGAGAAACTTCACGAAGAGTACATGTACACTTACAAATAATTCGGGTGTTACATATGGTTAATAACATTAATAATTAGTAACTTTGTCTTTGGTTTGAACTTGTAAGCACCGATACCGTGACACAGATGACTCGGATGTTTTGCATGGGGTCACACCATGTTAAGATTTGACCTGTTGCGCAAATGGGTACACCTTATCTGACTGTAAGTTTGCACCGAGGACCAGGTCACATTGATCGAGCCACTTTCTGAGAGTGTTAACATAAATGAATTATTATTGAGACATGTTAATACTGTTGTGTATTTCAAAAGGACATTGCGTTAATGAAGTTTTTACATGCACATGTGCTTATCAGTGGGTCGCATTGTTACATTTTTGTCTACATTTAATAATTACATGATTGTTTTGAAAAAAAAATATTTATAAAGATTCTGTCTCTTTTGTCATTGTGGAATGTGCATGGGTTAAAGACATATGAGACCAGCTCCATATGACTAGATGAGATTAACAGTAACATTATTCTTTACAACATAATTTTTTCCATTTGAGACATTGGGGAGGTGCCAGCTGGGGAATTGACCATATCATTCCATCTAGTGGTGCATTTCATTTGTGGCAGCCTAACTATTGTTATATTGCATCTCAGTAGAACAAGTGGAACATTCAGTATATTATGATAAGCTCACTTTAAGAAGCCAGTCTGATGCCTCTGTTGCCCCACCCAAACCTTACGTTATTGATTCCATTAGTTTACTGTGGCCAGCTGATTGGGATGGTCAGTTATATATAAATCTTATAATCACATGATACACTGAGGTTATGGTACGGGTACAGTACAGTGTGTATGTACTTATATAATAAATTGTCATAAGTAGAATGAGAATACACCTTATAGTTCTTCTATGATCCCTCCCACATTTGACTAGAGTAAGCTGTGAAATATCTGGTCTTGTGTATCAGCTCTTGATGTCTTAGGAGGTTTTCAGAATGAGGTAGGTCGACTAAACACGTACGTCTCCTCTTGTTGCCAACGTACTTGTATATTCACCAGTTTTTCTGTATTTTACAAATTCTACTCAACACCAGGAGAAGGCATTTTAGTCTGTTCGTCTGTTAAATTTGCATTCAGCCTATGCCTATATGGAGGTAGATCACACTAGCTACTGTACAGTAGGTCGTCCCAACACATTCCGAATGACCCCTTAGCCTATAATAATAATAGCTATCTCATAGACACCTGTGACAGTGATGCGACAGAAACTGCTTCATGCTGCAACACACAAAAAATGTACACGGTGTGCCCTTCACCCTACAACATTCCCCAAACCCTTAATAAGAAGAGAAAGGGAAACAAAATATATTAATACTCATTTCTAAATTTACATAATGTGATTTAATGACACTGACAACACCTGGTGACAACACTTATGGGACAGTAATTTGAGCTGGGAAGTATAATTTAGAGACCCTCATCCGTGAAACTGCCCACGGACAGGCCTGCATGGTGTGTGGTTATTTAAATACAGTCATTTGGTGTCTGGATAATATTTAATATATACTCAACAATAGTTGCTCAGTAATTGGCCAAAATGGAGTTTGAATAGATGAATTAAGCTTAAACATGTACATGATTGTGCCCGTATGCAAGTCTTAATGACAAGATGTTCATTCTGCAAAATTAATGCATATCGTGATATTTATGGCTACCAGTATATGTTGTCCTGGTAGTCGTTAAATATTGCTGTTAAATACTTGATGTGATTTCATTTGCTTGACAACATCTTGTTGATAAGAACTGAATGTGGGCATCCATACCTACATGTAAATGGGCTTAATGTAAGTGTATGTTTACATACATATTTTATAATATATTTTTCTTTGAATTATTAGTCTTACCAATGGTTTATATGTCTTATACTTATAGAATTTCCTTCCCGAAAAAACTATTTATTATTATTTTTTGAAAAATATTTTTTAGGGATTGAGAAAATACTCAAAATGGCCACAAGTGTAAGTGAAAATGGCATCAACGAAACTGGAGAAAAAGTTGGGACCAACAAATCTTCAAAAATGGTGTATGTTGTGTTCATCTCCTTGATAATTGACTTGCTTGCATTTACGATGATTCTTCCACTGCTACCCTCTCTACTGGATTACTATGGACACCATGATGAGGTAAGTTTAATGGCCTAGCAGTGAACTGCTTTTCATTTAAGAATTATAATCATTAAATTTTAAATAATTGGGTTTGTTTTGACTTAATGCTAGGATAAGCATATTTGTTATATCTCTTTACTCTTCTAAAGATTAAAAGATGGGTCATTTGAAAGAATGAAGCTAGTTGATAAATCTTGATATTTAATTATTTCCCAGTCAATTTTTACAACACATTTGTCTGCAGTAGTGCATCTTTTGCTTTTCAATTATGCTATGCTATGAAGTTCTGATGTATTTCCTGACTATAGTTTTATATATGGTATTATAGGGAGGCCTATACCATGTGTTACTGCAATATGTTCATAGCTTGAGGTCACTGATAGGAGCTCCTGACACGCCAAGGTGGAACTCTGTGCTCTTTGGAGGTAATGACTATAAATCCACTTATAAATGATGCTTTTTTATGGTCTGTTTATTTTTGTTACTGTTTTTGTTATGATCATTGATTTATTTTTCTTTAATATATTCTGAAATGAACATCACCTTTGATGTATTTAAATCACAATGCACCATCTGATCATTTGTAGCTTTTTCAGTTCATTGCTTTTATACTCTTCCCCTCCTCTCCCAACATGCTGAGAAATGTCCTTATGCAAATGTAAGCTTTTTTTCTCCAGGATCAGTAAATTTGAACCCTAATATGTTAAACTTCTAATGTTTGAATGGTTCCCTGTTTTGTTTTCCTACCCAGGTTTGATTGGTTCCCTGTTTTCCCTGCTGCAGTTTTTAGCTTCTCCCATGATTGGCGCAGCATCAGATTACTATGGCAGAAAACCATTGATGTTACTGAATTTGGTAGGGTTTGTTATAAATGTGTAAGAAGTCTAAAATTTTACTAATTCATTGATAGTGAAAACTAGATTTCTGTAATCTTTTCTTGTGAGTTTTGTGTTCCTGATATGTATAGAGAAAGAAACCATAACTTTTGTTTGAAGGCATTTTTATTTTCTCTTTCTCAGATTGGTATTGCTGTTTCCTATGCCATATGGGCAGTATCTACTAATTTCACAATATTTGTGCTGGCACGGATAGTGGGAGGCATCAGCAAGGGTAACATCAGCCTGAGCACAGCTATTGTGACAGACATCTCCACACCACAGACCAGAGGCAAGGGAATGGTGAGGAGGGAATTCATTGTATCATTTCTTTATTACAATGAATATTAAGGAGTGTCTGGATCAAGGGAACTCTTTGCGCTTAAATATATTTTAAGAAGTCTTTGACAAAATCTCATCTATTAGGTGTTTAATAGGCTGTTGTTCAAGATCCTTAGTATTGACAACCCTGTTGTGTATTTATTGGTATGCTAGAATTATGTTTTATATCATGATATAGTGTTATGAGTATTTTTGTGTTTTTTCAAGTCTGAATAAACTATAAGCATGTATTTGTTGATAGGCAAATTGAGGCAGCACTGTTTTCAAGTGTTGAATGAAAAAAGGTTACTTTTGTTTAAAAAATAATATAATTAAATAATATAATATAATTTAAGAAATTATATGAATTACACACATTTCAATACAACACAAATGAAATAATTGAGTCAAATGTTATTGTATCTATACACTTTTTACACCCAGGCCCTCATAGGGATTGCCTTTTCTGTGGGATTCCTGATTGGTCCATTGATTGGTGCATATTTTGCTAAACAAGTGCGAGAACATGAGGGGATGTTTTTTGTTGCTCCTGCTTTGTTTGCTCTCACTTTGGCAGTGATAAATGTGGTGTTTGTTTATGCCTGCTTCAAAGAAACTCTACCACAGGAGAAAAGGGTAAGTAGAATTATTGTATGTAATTATTGAATATTTACAAGTACTTTATGTTCAGCCGCATTCAGAATCAGATTCAGATTCTTTACTGATACACGCCTTCACACAAAAGGTAAATTACTTGAGATCTACCAGTAACCATATCAATACGACAATAAATAAACATTTAATTAATCATAATTACATAAAAAGTTAAACATGAGTAGATAGGTAGAGTATTTCATGACAGTTTGTCAGGATTGATCTACAAGCTGAGTCTCTGCTCACAGTGCAGGGAGATTGCTAGAAGTATGTGTTGATTCAGGCATGTGCTGAAAGACAAATTCTCTTCTCCATTTTTGCATGTCTGTACAAATATGAGCAGGGGTACATTTCTGTTGTTCCAGGCTCATTCTGTTGGCAGCAAGCTCCAGGAAGCATATGATCTTATCCAGCCAGTGTCACTTTTTAAATTTTCTGCAGTACACCATGCTAAAAAGTCAGGTAACTATGCCCAGGTTTAAATTGGTTTCATTTTAAAGGCACATAATGAGTTTGAGATCTTTATACAGCAAAAAATTTATTTTCATGGAAATGTCACTTTTTTTTTCATCACCAAGGCAAACCATTGTGAATTGTTATCTGTTAACCCACTTTTTGAGTTTGTGTCTATTTTTTTAGTCACTCCCATAATGGAGATAGAGACTGGTGAATTTCACTTGTTAATAGATCATGACTTTCATTTGTTTTTCAATAGAAAATACCATGGTGATAAAAGAAAAATTGTTGAAAATTTCAGAGAAATTACATTTTTGCCATATAAATATAGAAAATATACAATATTGCATTATATGCCTTTAATGTCTTAAGCACATAATTCACCAGGGATTGTGATGTCTGAGTTGTCTCTGTAGAATCCAGCTCACCACAAAAAAAAAAAAAAAAAAATAAATAATAATAAAATAAATAAAATAAAATAAATAAATAAAAAGGATACAGTGAATTGATTGTTGGTTTAGTGAACCAATAGGGGTTACAGTCTGAATGAACAGTTAATAAGGCTTGATAGGTGTCTTCTCAGGGAAATGTGATCAGTATTTCTCATTTGTTTTGTGGCAGTTGAAGACATATTTTATGGGAGAACACTTAAGTATTAGAAACAAATATTTATTTTATGACTAAATATATGTGGCCTTATTTAAATATTTTTAAAGCAAATTTTCCTGAGGATTTATTTGGTATTTTAAAAGGGACCTTTCTTTGTGGTGATACCAGTATTTCCAAAGGAATTCTTCAGCATCTTTACACTTCTATAAAAAAGTGGTATTTTTCAGTTTTGCAGTGGGTCTTTTTCCTCTTCAGATCTGGATCAAATGCAAAGGATTGGGCTTGTTTATTTTTCATATCTCTTCCTGTACTCGGGTCTGGAGTTTACCCTCACATTTCTAACTCACAATCGATTCCAATATGATAGGTTAGTGTTTTGCTTTTCATTTGGAACAACTGAACTCTTGAAGAAATCTACATTTAATTTTTTTAGTGGTTTTGTAATTGACATTCTGTAGCTGATAATTGGTATTGCTGATTGGGTTTTAAAATTTAAGGGTTTGAATTTTTGTCAAATTTATTATATCTGTGTAATAAGTCTTGATATTTGTGAGGAATTTAATATTTTATGAAACACACTGTTTGCTGTACTATTATGTATACTATCGTGAAGGTACATATTGAAAAAAATGATAAATTATTTAAAATCTACCTGTAACATTCTTGTTCATATTTTCAGTATGAAACAAGGGAAGATGTTTTTCTTTATAGGAATTATTATGTCCATAGTGCAAGGTGGGTCCTATGAATTACACCCCATTCTCATAGATTAGATCGACCTACATTGGATCGACCTAACTCCCTGGGGGTTCACGCTAAATAGCTGTCAGCCGGGCGGACACGAAAGTCAATTACCCCTTAAAGCTTGTAGTAGGCGGGGACGGACACTTAAGGGGGATTATCTGACAGTAATCTAGTGAGACTCCCCGCGGTGATAGATCGATCTAAAAGTTGTGAGAACAGAGCCTTAGAGTTGGCTGTTTGACAAATAATCCATCACACCAAATATTTCAACTACAGTCTTTACTCAAATGTTTTAGTAAAACTAAAATTGTACATTTTCTGTAAGCTGAATTATTCTGTTAGATGGGAGTTTAGCAAAGTTGATATAAATTAGGCACAAATCAGAATTGCATTTTCCAGGAGGTTATGTAAGAAGGATAAAGCCAGGCAAAGAAAAGAAAGTTGCTCTTATGGTAAGATTATCTCTTCACTGAGTGGTCTGTTAGTTGTATATGTACTGTATATTCTTATAGTAAGTTTATCTCTTCACTGAGTGGTCTGTTAGTTGTATATGTACTGTATATTTTGGCATATGTGCAATGTACTTTTAAAGGAACATTGCAGAAAAATGTTACAGTTGTGACCAAATGTGCACACAAATGTGGCTTAAGATTATGTATCTGTAATGGAGAATATGCCTACCCAGTAAATTTTGATGTTATAACATAGTATATTGAATAATTTAAACCACCATAATGCATACATATATATTTTCCATTAGGGCATTGGCCTAGTCATTCCATCATTCCTTGTGATTGGTCTAGCCTCCACTACCACTGTGATGTACTGTGGACTGGCACTTTTCTCCTTTGGTAAGTTTCCGTGGAACATATCTTTTGGTCATGGGTAACCAGAATTGGTGTGCCAGTGTCAATTTTGAAACAGATATGCTAGATTTTATACCTTACAACATCCCAGTGGTTAATTAGTCACCCAGAACTGAAATGTACTTCAATGTATTATGTGCTGTTTTTCTAGGTGTCTATGGTATCAATATCTGATGTGCAAGTATAAGATCTAATGAAAGTTTTCCACTTCAGAGAATTATTTTTCTCCTGTACTTTGTTGTTTGTCATTCTCTTATTACTAATTGCTGTTTAATTATAGCTCACTGTATTAAATCATGCTATATAAATTGCAGCCTCTGCCACAGTTGTGCCTTGCTTGACCACTCTGATGTCTTCCTATGGTCAAGATGACCAGAAGGGGACTGTGATGGGGATATTTAGATCTCTAGGGGCGCTGGCCAGAGCACTGGGACCAATGGCTGCATCTATTGGTAAGGTCTTATATTGGGTAAATTAAAAACTGGGTAATTCACCTTTGCTGTTATTTGTTTTATGTTCATTTTAATTCAGGGTCTTTTTTAAAACTTTTTTTGTAAAGTAGAAACACAAAGTTGAGCACATTCAGTAATTTAAACAACATGTTGTTAATTTTGCTACTGTTCATTTTTAATTAATAAATTTTAATTAGGGAAAATCTTGCACATCTTCAGTCTTGATTTAATTTAGGGAATAAAAAAAGCTCATCTGATAGCACTACAGCCCTGTCCAAGTTTATGTTTTTCTTTCTATTTGATATAGTTTACTGGAGTTTAGGGTCCACAGCCTGCTACTCTATAGGTGGTGTGTTACTGGTGGCTCCTCTGCTTATACTGAGGAAACTTGACTTAAAAAAGAACACAGAATAAGTCTGTTCCATTGGTTTTGTATGTTCAACTAAAAGCCAGTTGTTGGTGATGTAAAAGGTGCCTTTTCTTCCTACACCCCAGAATTTATATTCACATTTTTTGCTTTGGAAAAAATACTCTTAAAAGAAATATATTAAGGGTGTTTTTTCTTCTTTTGTGAGAGAAGATTTCACAAGAAGACATTTAACTTATATATCTTTATTAACATTTGAAATTATTTATTTAATATCCAAGGCAAAAATATTTTGTAACCAGTTGATTATGTAGAATTTGATATAGTTATTTGTTGATCTTATAATAAAAATACAAGGCTGTCTCAACTTAATGGCAATTGTATGTAAATTATACACATAACTGTTTTGTCATTTATATTAAAATATATTATTATCAAACATATCATTATTAAATAAAAGATTTTAATGAATGCTGCAAGAATCTACAAGATGTTGATGTAACTTCAGGGCCAGTGTGGCAATATGGGGACAAAATATCTAGTACAGGTGATCGTGCTTTATATAATCTGCATTCCATATGCAAATATAAATATACATGTAAATGCTATTATAAAGAATAAAATTTTATATTCACAATATGAAAAATGTCTTAGAATAATAGTATTATGAAAGGAAGTTTAAATTGGCGCAGGTCCGAATACATCAAAGCGGTTCAGTTTTCCTTGAAGTCCTGTTTTGTTCCATGTGATAAATGTGAAAAATATTGAAAAACTAAACCCAATGACTGAAGTAACCAGAGGTGTTGCTCATTTCAAACACTTGGATGGCATGGGTTCTATGATTCGACAATAGTTTGGAAGTCCTCAGAGTCAAAGGTCAGATACATAGTATATGTCAAAGTGAATCTTGAAAAAAGGACCAGAACCACTCAAAATACAGAATTCCTTTAATTTCACAGAAATGAAATTTGAATATTTTTCTACATTCTGTTGAGAATCGCATACACAAGACCACTGTTCGAACCTATTTAATTGACCAAGGGTAAAAATGATTGTCAAGGTCAAATTTGCTGGTGGGAGATACATGTAGAACAGTGATATATCAGGATCTCCACATTTAAAACTAATTAAAATGTATCCGTTGGTCAGATCTTTTTATAATGCATATGGTTTAAAGTTATGAGATTAAGGGACAATGATTTGTTAATCATCAAGACATTTTACTGGCTAATTAAAATGTTATGTTTTGTCATGAAAGAAGTATTGAACAGTGGCGGATTTAGGGCATGTCGGGGATCCGCCCGCCCCCCTTTCGACGTTTGAAAAAAAAATCACACCAACGGTACCCTCTTAAAATTACAATTTTGACTAGCTGAATCATAGTTCTAACACGTAAAAAATGGCACCGTTCGACCTCTAAAATACCAAAAATTTTCGGGACCTGAACCCCACCTGAAGGGGGGGGGGGGTGTCGGCTTCGCATCTGCGCCCCCTTCAAATAATCCCGTCAAATACTCCTGGATCCGCCTCTGTTGACTAAAGAAGAACTGGAGTCGGGTCCTCTGAAGGTAAAAAGAATCATTCGCAATGGCTAAGAGACTGTTGACAACCACCAGCACAGCACCAACAACACTGTCACACAATCTGCACTAACACAATTTTACCAAAGCTTTTTGCAAAGTTCATCTCGTTTTAAACGAGGAAACCATTAATTAATGACGGAATACAGTGTGCGTGTGCGTTATATCGGTCCCTCAATTTATATAGAATTTATGGAAATTTTTAACAGTTGTCCATTTAATATCAACGAGCAATACTTCTTAAATCCTTGATGAGATTACAATATATATGTAATAATCATCTGGACCCAGTTTCATCAACACTGGTCCCTTCATTGGATAAAATTGTTGTCCTCTGGACAGTTATCCTGTGGGTAAAAGGGCTATAACATTACGTAATTTTGAATAATTCAACATTATCTAATGCTATATAATAATTAACACTATTCTTTTTACTAGAGAGGGACCTTTCAATAAAAGCGGCCGTTCCCGGCCAAATTTCGAACACCATATTTGTGTTTGTCATTTACTTATACCTTCGCTTGGGTTAATGAGGAGACATAAATAATGCTTGTTATTCTGTTGTGAAACGTGATCTTTTTGGCAAGAATGTGAAAATCCAAGGGTACAAATCCAAGGTGTTGTTCTACCTACATGTATAAGCATCGGCGTGATTTAAATGTAAAGTTATGACCAAAACCATTATAAAACCACAGAAGGGTTTCACCAAGACGAAGGTGACATAAGATTTCACAACCGCCATCTTAAGTTTCACTGACAGTGACGCATCATTTCAGACCACACCTGCAGTAGAGGAAGATATATTTTGGTAACAAATAGAAGCTAATACATTCACAAGGTAAACTTTGATATCTAAGAATCCAGTGTTGCTACATGTAATGAAATAATGGCCTTTCCAATCAAAATTTGTAATATAAAGAACAGTTCAAAAGAAAGTTAATTTCTACATAATGTGGCATAATTAGATTCAAAATTTGTACTTTTTATTTCGGACATTTAAACGGCAGTCGTACAAGCGCCGATATTCGAGACCATGCAATGTCTCATCATAGGGAGGTGTTGCAAAGGAAGTAAAACTACTATGTATAAAATACGAATTGAGAACTACTTCAGCACGCTGCTCTCACCATGAGCTCGTTTTTCATCACCTTTGCAGTTTCCGAAAATTTTGATAAATTCGTCAAAAATATCATGTACGAATTGAGTTCATATTCAATTAGCTACTACTACTATCTCCTATTACGCCGTTGGGCGTCTAGGGCGTCAACAAAGGTCCTCCACTCCTCTCTGTCTCTCGCTAGGTGTTGAATTGTTCCCCAACTTTCACCCAGTTGTTTCAATTCTGCTTCAACTGTCCTCCTCCATGTGGTCTTGGGTCTGCCCCTTTTTCTTTTTCTTTTTTCTATTCAATTAGCATACGTTTGAAAACTTTTTACTTTTTTAGTTTTACGTTTTTTTTTTTTTAATGAAGACATATATTTGTTCGCTTGAATGACTTATGAAGGCTGGTTTCATGTGCAGGGAAGATATACTGGGCGTCTTTTGTCATCCTTGCGATATCTGCTATATTTGTATGTTTCTTTTTGCTTGGCATTTTATTAAGTATGCGAAAAAACCTAATAAGTACGTACTTGGCTTTGATATATATATATATATATATATATATATATATATATATATATATATATATATATATATATATATATATATATATATTTTTTTTTTTTTGTGCCCTGACTCATTTGTGAAAACTCCCTGATAATGCAAGAAGACGGGAATATTGCACAAACGAAATATTGCAGTTGCGTTAGTCAGACAGCAAAGCAAGTCATCAGTCTTTTGTTTTTACTCAAACACTCAAAACAGGATGGCTAGAAGATGAATTAAAATTTTCATATCGATGCCACTTGTTTTTAAAATAGGCTTTGGGCAAAACGATGATGACTGACTGTCAAATTTAGCCTGGCTTATAACAAACACATCTTTATGAATGCTACCAAAAGATGGAATGTAGTTTTAAAAAGATGACACAATTTGATTCATTACTTATACATTTTTGAGCGAAAAGATTGTCACACCTATAATTCCATGTGCTTTTGTTTACAAATGATCACATCAAAGCTGTAAACCGATTCAAGCTAGTGAGAACGGAACATAACAGTCGTGTACCCCTTGTAGAAAGAAGCCATCCCGCCCCCAGTAGTCAGGCGGCTGAGTCTAACAATTGTGCAAAAGTTGATTGTACATTGTGATTTTTTTTGTTAGCCATGGTCTTAAACTATTATTAACCGCTTGTTTGACAGTCAACGAAATGTTAGTACTCCAAGTAGTCAAGCTGCCACTCCCATGGCTCCCATTGTTGAACAAGGCTATGCTATTTTCTGTAATTATTTGAAAAAGAATTGTACCATGGCCCATAGTATAAGACTAATGCGGCGCGGACCTGGTCAATTTCGCACCTATGGGTCTAAGTGAATGACGAACAAGACATGATTATGTGAATTTCGAGTTTTATAACATAGCCATTTGAAGCTCAAAAATCCACAGTAAGAGACGAACGCGACATGGGTCGTGTCAATCTCGCATCTATGAAGTTCAGTAAGTGGCGAAACAGACACAGCCATGTCATTTTCGGCTCTCAAAGCTCTGTAATAAAAGACGAATGCGGCATAGGCCTTGTCGTTTTCGCATGTAAAGGGGCGTCTAAAAGACGCACGCATAGGCTCCTTTAGGCCATGGTAGAATTGTATTCTTTTATGTTAGAAAAGTCAACTTAACTTGGCTTTACTAAATTTTAACAAATCGGTAAACCGTTCTGAATTGTGTCTTTTAAACATCATTTTCCGTATTTAACATGACTTAAGGTTAAGAAAAGCCAAAATACCGGTGAAGATAGCCATATCTCATACCAATCATTCAAATATTAATAATTCCACCGAACGTCATCAGAATGCGGTCTTTAATAGTCATCTGTCTATTGACATTTGTGTCTTTGGCCTACTACCTCACTTGTGCGCGACGCGGCTTGCCTCCAACAAGGGTTTCAGGCATGTTTTGTATAGGGTATTGTCCCATTCTTCGAGTGGGGCTTGATTTGTTCCAGATCGTTAGGGGGTTGATTCTTTTCTGCATCGCGCACTCCAAATCACCTTTCAGGTGCTCAATAGGGTTAGTATCAGGGCCCTTGTTCCATTCTCAAAGCATTGCGTGTTTGAAACAAATCAATTACCAGACGAAAAATGGAGGCAAGTGCGTTGTATTGATGACGCCTGTAGCCACCTCTGAAGTCACCGCTTGCATGACATTCGGTGGTGTCTATAAAATTTTATGGCTATTTTATTTCACTTTTTTGAATACCCCAAGTCATGTTAAATGTGGTACATCGATAAAATCACTTATTAAAACTGTAAACAGCTGTCTCGTGATCATTTGTAATCAAAAGCACATAGGACTTAGTGGGGTGGGGTGGGGGCTTTTTGACAAACTCCTATCGCAAATTTACAACATATCCTCTTCAGGATGTCCTTCTCCAAACCTACCGATAGCAAAGCGATCATAGATGGTGTTAAGGAATTCTATGGGAAACAGTTAACCAAATCAGAAGATCTCAAGACTGGCGCTTGCAGCTCTGGCAGCCGACCTCCAAAATATGCCCAGGACGCCATCGATCTTATTCACAAGGAGGTGGTTTCAAAGTGAGTCGTCTAAAATAATATAACGGTAAAGACAGGTTATTACCAATTTTACAAGCCTCTTATTACTCTTCCACAGAAACGGACCCAAATTTCGAATTATAGTAAATTTATTTTCTTTTAGTGAAACCCCAAACCCCATACATTTTCTCGACTTCGGATTTCAAGCAGGGTGTTGTACAAACTGTCAAAATTAACGTATTCTGTGTGAATGGACATTCATGTCAAATTCCCAAATAAATGAGACACCATACTGATCATAAAGAAGTTTGGGAACCAAAGTTCTCGGCTATTTACCAGAATTGCAACATTACGCCAGTCTGGTGAAAATGTTGTCAACTAATTTAGAACATTAAAAACAGACTCATGTGCCTTTTGTGCTACAAATGTGAAAACAGGACAATTTCAAGAATTTTAAAGATTTAATTACAATTTGATAAAATATAATGACGCAAGAGAGACATTCCCCAGTGCAAAGTGGATGCGTGTCAGGAATGTAGCACCACCCTTTAAAGCTTGGACGAATAATTTGTATTACGCTTTTGATAATACAATGTAATAATAATAATAATAATGATGATGACATTTTTCTTAAGGGTCTCAAGACCATGGAATCTTCAGTAGACTTTACTATACAAATCATTATCATAGGATGAAATGATAAATGGTAACAATTAAGTGAAAAATAAATGATTAAATTGGTAAAATAATAATCAATAATCCTTTCATAAGAAACTGAAAGATTTATAAGTTATATCTTTCAAATTATATACTGATGCTTAAACATTTTAACAACACGTTATTTTTCAATTTTCCATGAAAATCAGGTATTTGAGCAAATCAAAATTTGTTCAGTAGCTGTATGTTTTAACTTTGTGGCAATAAAGTCGAAACATGCAATCACTATTCACTATCCGACTGAGAAAACTATGCAGAGGGGGTGCTACTTATGAAAACCAGACTGGGCTCACCATATAAAGCACACGTACTGGAAGGTTTCATGGGTACTTTTGTTAAATCTTTTCAAGAAAGTTGTAGTCTAAAGACAGTGAAAGTACCCCTGCTATTGGTCTTCTCATTAATGGTTAACTACTTATAATCTGGATCCATCTTTGGAATTGGAATTGGAATCAATTCAGAGATGGTTTGACTTAATTTTTCGATAACAAGCTGTTATCAAGGTACCTTTTGCTGTGTGAGCATACTTTAAGCCTCATGATTTTGCACATTTTGGTACCACTATATAAAAGAATCATTCTTACTATTGAATCCCTCGGTATAAAGATCAAATTTTAGTAAAATATCTAGTATGTTAAATAAAAATTGCACATTCCCACAAACATTCCAAATGCTAGATACTAGAAGGTTTTGAAAAAGTTGTTGCTTATCTGATGAGCACCTGTGTAAGTCTTCATTTTTCTCTTAGGTTTCATTGATGTTCCATTTTCTTTTACAATGTATAGATTTTTAAGACACACGATGGGCACTCTATTTTTTCTACTGTTGTCAGGTACTATGGGTGTGGTCTTGTGATCCCACAGTGTTTGACTGACATGAAGATTTTGGACCTTGGCAGTGGCTCAGGACGGGATGTCTATGCTCTCAGCAAGCTAGTGGGAAAGAATGGCCATGTGACTGGAGTAGACATGACAGATGAACAGGTCTGTTTTTGGCGATTTTTAAGTTCCAGTGTGACATTCATAGTTGCAGTCATATATATAACACATTTGCAATATCTATATTTTTTATGCATAAAATTTAATGAAGGTCTTTAAATATAAAAAATAATGGATTATATAATGATCTGATGATGCTATAGGTATTTTTTTGGTTCTAGCTGGATGTTGCTAGAAAATACATGAATTATCATGCGGATAAATTTGGCTATGAGAAGCCAAATGTTGCATTTGTCCAAGGATACATTGAAAAGTTGCTTGAGTTGGGGATTCCAGAGGGAACTTTTGACATCATAGTGTAAGTAAAAAATAATCAGTAAAGTTGATCTGAAGGTATTTTGAAAGAAAGCAAGAAAGCAATATCTGAATCAATCAATCAATCCATAGATATATATATCCAGAAAAGATTTAAGCACGATTACTGTCAACATTTCATTGATTATTCTATACATTTATTGAATTGCTTGGCATGCTTTGCATCACTGTAAATTTTTTTCTTAATAGATCCAACTGCGTTGTCAATTTATCAACAGATAAAAAAGCCGTTCTCCAAGGAGCATATTCACTACTGAAGGTAAGGCAATGGCAATATTCCAGTTGAATGTGACTTAACAGTTGTTCTATAGAATAAAAAAGTCTTCACTTTTTTCTCAAGAGGAGATTTGCATTTCCCCCGTATCCTAGGGCCACCTGTTAAACCTGTTTTGAAAGTATGGGGCCATGCCAGTCTGAATACAATTCTGGGTCTGTCAATGTTAACATAATGTTATGTCAGCCAAGGTCGTCTATACATATCCATGGGTCAGAGCATTTGTAGTTTTGCCTCTGTTATTTACACCTGTCTGTGAGTGGTTTGGTGTGACTTTCTTGAGAATTACTATTATTATTTCAGGAAGGAGGTGAACTATACTTCAGTGATGTTTACGCAGACAGTGACCTTCCAGAAAAGATAAGAAGACTAAAGGTTCTATGGGGTATGGGATGCATTTGTTTGTAGCTAAACCATAAGAGAATCTACATGTAGAGATGAGGAGATTTTTGCAAAACACAATTATTTATTCAGCTCATGTCCCTGTACCTAATAAGGCAATTAGATGACTCTTGGGACAAAAGAAAACATGCACCATTTATTCAAAATAAGAACCATGGAAGAGGAGACAAAAGCATCTGCACTGTTTTTCTTGACACGTGTATATATTGTAGGGTAATATTATATTGAGATTTTGGCACAAAGGAACATAGAGCATATAACTTTTTTTTATCGTTATCAATGGTTTGCCTAAACAAATTGATAAAAACAGCTTACCCCAGTTACTTGGTACAAAATGTTCATGTTTATGAAGTGAGGTCTCACTGAATGATTTTTTTCTGTGAATCAGCATTATTTACAGCTTTTTTCATAGTCTATCATAAGGGTAGTTTTGATTCTCCGCTTTATCATTTTAATGCCTATCAGCAGAAATATATATGAAAAACAAAAATTTATCTTTTAACACAGTCCCATGCCTGTTGTTTATCAATTTTCATCCATGATGCAATCATTACAAATCAAACTGACATTCACATTCCATTACCAAACATAGAATTAAATCAGTTTCGGGGACAAGATATCTCTTTCTGTCACGAATTTCATTTTCAGGTGAAGGTCTTGGAGGAGCCCTCTGGTGGCAGGACTTAATCAAGATAGCAGAAAATGTCGGTTTTGCAACCCCACGACTTGTCAATGCCACACAATTCCCTATAACCAACAATGAATTAAAAAAGCTTGTGGGTACGTTGAATATATCCCAGGGTTGATTGGATGTGCATGAAATAATCTAGGAAAATCCACATTTCAAAAAAAGAAAATGAAAATGGAATGAATAAGGTTGATTGAAAAATATACAAAGATAAAAAATAAAAACAGAATTACATATTTTACCGTATGTGTTTGGATCTATGCAAAATAGCTACTTATACCAATTTCTGGGATACATTTCCAGAGGGCCACCAGTATGTGTCTGCTGAGTATCGCCTGTTCAAGCTTCCAGCCAAGCCCAGCAGTCCATGCCAGGTTATATATAAGGGTGGTGTGTTAGGTAGTGAAGAGACTTTCCAGTTGGACTACAGAAGACAGTTTAAGGTACGAGTGTTTATTTACGTCTGTCTTATACTCGAGGCGATTTGAATGGAATACTTGTATGTATAATATTTCAATATGTAATTAAACATAGCAATCGTTTTTGTCTCAAAATTTTGGACACATTGACTGAAAATTGTTTAAATATTTTCCTTTGGAGGGAGAATAAATGTCGAATATATATTGAAAAGGTAAGGTAGACAAACAAACAGTTTGGTTATATGGCATGGTTTGTAATAAAATTTTTGAAGACAACCAGTAGATCTACATGGATGCTTCAGCGTGTCAAAATTATCTTCTTCTGGTTTGTATGCATTAGAAGTCAATGCTCTGCATGAAAGTGAGTTGACGTTAAAATGAATGTGTTTTACGATAAAACTACTGAAAAACCTCAAGTGGACTAACTGGACCAGCAAGATTCTTATTAATCCTATAATTTCAGACATAATTGGTGGATTCCATAGGCAAACTGATGCTTTTCTTAATAACGATACGTTGAACTGTTTTCATCGATTTTTAACTCATTTTTATGTACAGACACAGATGTGTCTGTACATATAGCCATCATCTGCGTCTGTCGTCGCCGTCGTCATGCACTTTTACCGATAACATGATAAGTGGAAAACTGTTTTTTCTTTTGGCTTGAAACTTACAGAACTGATGAATATTCGTAATACGCAGGTCAAGTTCGAAAATCAGCATGATGGGGTCACTTATAGGGAATTTATGCTGTTTTTTCACTTTTTCACCATATATGCAACACCGATAACACGATAAGTGAAAAATCATTTTACCTTTTGGCTTGAAATTTGCAGAACTAATGAATATTCATATTACGCAGGTCAAGTTCGAAAATCAGCATGATCGGGTCATTTTTAGTGAATTTAGGCTATTTTTTCTCTTTTTTCAGCATATATGCAGCACCGATAACACCACAAATGGAAAACCATTTTACCTTTTGGCTTGAAACTTACAGAACTGATGAATATTCATAATACGCAGATAAAGTTAAAAAATCAGCATGATCGGGCCATTTTTAGGGAAGTTATGCTGTTTTTTCACTTCTTTCAACATATATGCAACGCTAATAACACAATATAAGAAAAACAGATAGGCCAATTGTCATTATACTCACAGGAGTAGTCAAACTAACTAGAACGCAGGTTGAGTTCCAAAATCAGCATAANTATATATATATATATATATATATATAAATGTTACAAAGTAAGAGTACAGGGCTCCTGGCAGATGGGAGTGATAAGTCACAACTTGAAAATGAGTTTAAGCAATTTTTTTTGTGTGTAATTTTCACTGTACCTCATTCTGGCATTTCCAAAGTTTAACTCTTATCAGCCTGACACCTTAGGGACTATTTCCAGACCCTATCACGCTAACTGTGGATCGATCTATCTCCATGGGAATTCTCGCTAAATTGCAATCAATGTAAGTGGCTTAGTTGTCTGTCACGCCTACTGAAACTGGCATGCCAGAATCCTAAGACTATCAAACTGAAAGCAATTTAGTGAGAAACCCCTTGGAGTTGGATTGATCCTGTTAGATTGATCTAGGTATGGGAACTTAGTCTAATGCTTGATACACATTTTACTTTCATCCTAATCCAATGTTATGCAGAATAAGATTTTGATGTTGGCTATGCAGTTACAGTAAGCATAATACATTAGTTCATCAGAATTGACAGTATCCTATTTCCTGCGTTTTTATTTTCTGGTTTTTGTCTGTACATTTGACAGCTTTGCTGCCTTGTTATAAAAATTATGCTGTTTTTTCACTTTTTTCATCATATATGCAACAACAATAACACGATAAGTGGAAAACCATTTTACCTTTTGGTTCGAAACTTACAGAACTGAAGAATATTCATGATATGCAGATCAAGTTTGAAAATCAGCTTGATAGGACCATTTTCACAAAAGTTATACTGTTTTTTTTGCTTTTTTCTGCATATATGCAAAACTGATAATGCATTTTAAGGAAAACCGGTCGGCACTTTGTCTTGCAACTCACAGGAGTGATCAGTCTGACTAGTATATACAGATCCACATTTGAAAATAAACTTGATTAGTAAGTTTTGATGAAGTTATGCCTTTTTTAGTATTATAAGTGGTTTTTCTTTAGATTTTTATTCTTAGGCATGTTAAGAGTCTCATTATAGAACTAATTAGATATGTAAAAGTGTTGTTTTGACATTTTCTGCTTCTTAACAAAATTGGTAGTTGATTATATAAAATTGACAGTAAACCTGTTATCGTGTATTGTGTAATAAAGTATCAAAAATGGAAATGAACTCATATCATTGCAGTTTGTCAGATTCAATCTTTCACTAAGTTAAGAATCTCAGAATGGAGCAAATTGGACATTTTAAATTATTGGTATTTTTCCTTAGGCAACATTTTTCTCAGTTGGTCATATAAAAATGACAGTAAATTGATTGTTTTGTTTTATGTAAAATTTTTTATGATGTGACCTTTAACTCCCATCCACCTGTCATAGTGGTGATTTCACGACCAAACTTCATTTTAGAAACTTTCACATTTGAAATCAAATTAAAAAGATGATATTACATGAATCTGTTAATGTATTTTGTTCATTGGAAAGAACTGTAACCAAGTTTTAAAGGATGTTTTCAGTTTTAAAAGGATTTAATAACTTTATTTACAGCTTCATCTCCAAGTTAAAGTTTAAAGCAGTCTGAATTTAATTATGTTAAAGTCACTAGTAATTAATATGTCTTAATTCTGTTAATTGGCTTCAATATTTCTGACTTGTTTTAGGATTCACTGTAATGCATTTTGTGTGTATTAGTATATAAGGAGAAGAACTTGTATTGTAATCAGAGATTGGAGATCAGAGCTGATCAGAGTGAGTTTGGTCAGTTGAACCGATAGCTGGATTGTCCCTGCTGTCTTAGGAGACTCCAGATCTCTCAGCCAGAGAAATAAACGTAGAGATCAGTCAGTTTGTAGTTGATCTCTGGAAAACATATCACTGCTGTTGTGTTACCTGCTGGAGAAGTAACTCAGACCAAAATGTCCCCTGTGATACACCTGAGGCTCTGCACATTTTCTGTATTTCCACATAAGCAGTTGTATTGGTATTTATGTCTTTAAGCATCATGTAATATTACTTTATGCACTGTCATCATTTTTTCAAATATTGGGACTTTCATTATGTGAATTTGAACTCTCATGGTCTTGAAACTGTAATCTCATTGAAGGGGTGGATTGAGACCATCTTCTGGGTTTTTCTGGGTCTATTGGAGGATGGATCAACAAAGATACTAGTACTTTGGAATACTGTCAGAAAATATCCCTGGATCCGCTCCTGTTACTGACCATTGTACTAGGTTCTTGGATATACCACGGGTATAATCTGTACGCTAGGGACTCTAATCCTATGCTGGAAGATTCTAGGTACGGTACACGATTCCTGACTTGGGTTATGCCCAGAGAGAAAAGTAACACAACACCACCGTTTAGTTACCAAAATCAAAACTCCTTTATTGTCAGGTCGTAGCCCGATTTTATACTTAAACTTGGCGTGACAGACATTTATCTTTACTGTGAATATGCTACAATTATAGAAGATGAGATAAAGGAAAAAAGAGTCTATTAACGTTAGATAAGAGATATCTTACTTCTATTGAAATTGTTGTAAAGCGAATGACTTACGCTTTCACTAATTACAGATAACAATTAAAGCGGAATCAAAAGAGTAAAATGATAGAGAGTTATTGAGAGGGAGTTAAGTTTCACCAAGAGTCCATGGGCGTAACTAGGCATACGCACGGATGCACTGTGCGTACAATTTTTTGGCCAACCATGATATTATTTTATTTTTCACGGAATATAAAAGAAAATCCTCTGCTTATTAAAGTCATCTGTATCAATTCTAAAGGCACAATTGTTCTGACCCCCCCCCTCGTCTTGCAAACTGAGGTAAACAATGCCTGTAACCTGAACAAGTCCTATCTTAATCCTCCATCTAACTGAAACTTCCTTTACCTTTACCTCTTTCAAACAGCAGCTCCCGCAACCCTGGGGGCACTAGATAAAATCTGGACACCAGGTTTAAGAAGGAGCTAGAGAAACAAAGGAAGAATTTCTCCTGCAAAGCTTCAAAGAATTTTGACATGGACTTGACCCAGCTTACCCCTCCAAACTAACAGGGTGACATGAGCAATTTTTACAAACAAATAATAAACTTAGATGTATCAGAGCTCTGTCGTGTCGTACAATTGGTTGTTTTTGGGAGCCATGCATCCACATGTAAGGTGAATGAAACCGTATGTTAGTTCAACTCAGAGGTGGATCCAGGATTATTCGAAGGGGGTTCAACATCATATGCGAAGCTAGCCTCCTTTTAAATAAATATAACTGGGTAATAGGAATATTGAAACTTTTTCAATTGCGAGAAAATTTCCGACTAAATAATGATGTTATTATTAATGGAAATTAAGCTGCGATGTGTGGTACATATGCTGTAGTTACGGTGTCCTTCATCTCTTGCGTTAGTCTACATTTTGCTGGGAATTTTAAAAATCTGTGCGTACAATTTTTAAAGGTCTGGTTACCCCCCTGGAGTCAACAAGTGTAGAACATGTTTTTAGTGTCAGGAAAAGATGACAAAGGTCAAAGTCAGTAACAGTTAATGTGATTGGATAATTTCATAACATATTTTAAAGGGATAATAACTCTTCGTTTTGGCCAAAAAATGAATTTTCCTGAAGTAAACAACAATTTTCCCATAATTACCAATGGTTAATGAATCTATTTTTACATTCAAAGTTAGTCCCTGTTTTTTTTTTTTTAAGTTTGGTTTTTCGTTAAAATCTCTTAAGAGATTATAACATAGTATAGCAATAAATGGAGGTCACGTGATCTGAAGACAAGCTCAGATATCAGAATAATAGCTATAATTGCCGTTTTTGACGTAAAACAGAATAGATATTTCTATGAGTTATTCACAATGTTTTTATTGTGAAATATAGACCTCATACGAAGAGTTATTATCCCTTTAATTTTGATCCACTGTTTATTGCATGATAACTGAGTTTCAGATAAGGTCTAAGCATGAGTAATCCAAATAATATTTTAGATATCTTTAATTGAAAACAAGTCTCTTAGGGATTACCTAATAAGGAAATGTTGCATGGGGGAAAAAATTTTGTAATCACGCAAAGACAATGGAAAAGAAAACAAGTAAATACGTGATCAGTACAGAAAAAATTGAGTATAAATTTGTGTGAAGCTGTATGAAGAGATAGTTGGTGAATAAACGTTCGAAAGCTCCAGACCGTTGTCCTCATATTTCACTATAACAAAACAAATTACGAGTTGCGTGCTTAAGCCCGCGACTCTGATTGAATCAATTTTCATTTTTATTAATATTAAACTTTACTGGTCTAAACACCATGTTACCAGTTGTGCATGATTAAAATTCAGTGTTGACTGACTGCGCTATTATAAGCATTATTTATTATTGCATCAAAATTGACAAAATGACCTATTTTTGCATCTTTATTTTCTATTTTTTTGTCTGTACATTTGACAGCTTTGCTGCCTTGTTTACACCAAACCGTCTTTTGTTACTGTTATCACTGTGGTAAACCACTAGATGAAGAAAGCTACACACAATGGACAATAGAAGTGTCACCCCCTGAATCAGAGTAATCAAATAATAATCAAGTAATCAATAATCAAAGTAGGCAGATCTTGAGTAGTTATAATGCATGGCCTACATTTTGTGTTTTTATTTTATTTTATTTTATTTTATTTTATTTTATTTTATTTTATTTTATTTTGTGAAATTTGATGTTAATAAAATGATACCAGGTGCATATCATTCCACAGTCATTTATCTCCCCCAAAGCATTGGTTCAGTAGGGGTACGTGACACTTCTATTGTCCATTGTGTGTAGGTACTGACGGTAATTATTGGGATAACTCTTTACGCAACACAGGTTTTGAGTAGGTTGGTATTCAGGTTAGGTTTCGATTCTAAAAGTTACGTGGAACACTGTAATTAAAATAATTTACTCGTACTGGATATGGCATTGCTTTACAATGAGTGATGTGTTCCCATGGAGATGTAATTCAGCATCCAACATTATCACCAGTAATACCATAAATTGCAAGATAACAAGACCAACATCTGTGTGGGTGTGTCTTACGGCATGGTGGCCAAATCCATTACACATGGATGGTAAAGAACCAGTTTGTCTACTTTTGAGTGTTCCCGTACACCAGTTTCTTGACGGGGCATTCAGTCAAACCACAATTGGCAATGTTGGCACCATTTGTATAATAAACACCCAAGATCAAGAGATAGTCGCACCAACTTTTGACAATCAAAATTGACAGTTTCTTATATGAAGTTTGTGGCATCGTTTACGAATAAATGTTTGTTGAATTCAGACTATAAGTTGAGGATTATACAGTATGTTTTAACCCATCATAATCAGAGTCTAACCTTCGCAAACTTGAGGAAACATAAGTACCCACATTTTTTTATGAGAACAGGAGCAATCAAATAAAAAGTACCGACACTGTGAGTAATTTATAATTCGCCCAACTCTGATTGCTTTAGGCGTTATTCGCTATATAGTATGATATCTGATATTCATTTTCTGTCAACCAAAGTATATATTCTAAGTGTTTTTTATCTACTGCTGAATTCATTAAATTGAATACAGTGAGCGCCATAATAACTATTTGAATTTTGCAGTTTTGAAATTTCAGTTTAATCGGCAACTACTGGGGTGGAATTTCAGATTTTTAGATGTTATTCTTTCTTTCTTTGTAGAAAAATGAGCCTGTCAATGTTGATGAGCAGACAGCAAACATTCTTCAGAACACCAGGTTTGCAGATTGGTTCATCTTTAACCCCCTTCCTGACAACCAGACGCAGGAAGTAGACAAGGTAAGATAATTTTTTTTGTTCAATCACGCAAAGTCGTACGATCATTAATGAAATCATGCGTGTAGATAGCCCAATTGTTCATTGGTTTGAAGCATTAAAAGATTGCAATAGTACACTATGAGGAATCAACAGATCGATAAAGCAGAGACTCGCGGGTCCAAATATCTGTTGATCTAAAAAACAAATCATAAAGGTGTTCTGTTTTCCCAACATATCATCTGTGGAAACCGCTGCTAGTGTCTTTGCGTATGAGTTGCCCTCCTTGAAGATTAACATTTTCTCACGAGACATGCGAAGGTATCTACACTGGTAGTTGAGGTGCCCATTGGCTTTCAAGGTCGTCTACAGATGTTGAAATTAAGAAAGGAGCAGTAAGCATTTTCTAATGACAAATAATGATTTAGGTCTTTCAACACAAACGGCATTATTTCATGACCTCGACTCACTAATATGTCTCAATTTAAATTGCAACCATAACGTAACGTTACAGATGGTAGTCAGATGACTGAAACAACCGGTAGTCAGATGACTGAACCAATGTATACGACCCATGCTAATCAGATTTAAATGATCAGGATATCATTGAGACTGACAATATCATATCATTCGTTCAAGGTTACACCAATAGTTCAATCAAGTGTAAATGTTTTACAAACTGTCTACTTTTAGGACGGCAGTTTGGATCCATTTCTGTATATCGCTACCAAGGACATCAAGGCACCAAATGGTGGATGCCCTTCTGCTGAGGCAGACTAAAATGGTACAAACGTATATGTATCATCGAGCAGCTAATTCTATCCTGGGAATATGTTAAAAAAAGCTTGCATGTCACAGTTTTATTTTTACCTATTTTATCAAAATGTAAAATACTGAAAGCCGACAAACTAAATCATAAATAAAACCAGACTCATAAAGAGAGATATAATTTATGCCTTGTTAATACTTCCAACTTGGCCTGCAACCTGCGAACATTTTCTTTAACTTGTTATTAAATCGCACCTCTCAACATGACTAAAGGCGTATACAAGCTTGTTGCAAGGCCGTGATAAAGAAAACTGTTTTCAAATTTTGTGACAGTTTTATTGTTGTCAAGTTCAATAGACTAAAACATATTTTCTTTGGAATTGGATGAAAAATTTATTACCAATGAAAGGCATATATATATAAAGTGTTATGACTGCAAGGTTGTCACGAAATCGAAACTGCACATGCAGCATACTATTCAATGTTTATCATTTATCAGCTTCATTTCTTTTAGTAATAGGACTTTCAATAAATGCGGCCGTCATCGGCCAAATTTCGATCAACATACTCGAGTTTGTTCCATTATTTTATCTGCATGTCATATCATTTAAATTAGCTTAGATCAAGGAGACATAAATGTATTATACAGCTTACTTACAACTTTTCAATTTCAGCTTCATTACATCTGAGCACATCTAAAATTTGCCAGACATCCTAACGTATAAATAGGCATATGCTATTGTTTGAGCACTTTGGTGTCTTAAAAAACTGTTAAGCACTATTTTGATAACTAAAATCTCTCTGCCCGAGAAAGAACAATGCAGAGCTTACATGTACCTGTAGAACATACAATTGCATCATACACAGCAGCACCAACAGCGACCCCACCACTATTCTGGTGGAACATCTATAACATACTTCTTACCATAGAAGTAGAGAATGTTCTTACGTAATAATAATAACGAGGGAGAAAGAGAAAAAGAAAGCGATACACTGTATGCATTTTCTTTCCGATTTCAATGATTTCTTTATTATAAAAGTACAATTTGTATTACGCCATTAAAACCATAATGGTTTTTTCAATGGAGTCAGTATGCGTGTTTACGGACTCTAAATGTCAATTTGCTTATTTTCTCTCTGTAAAGAGTATTACAGTCGCTATTTGATTTTAAAGCCAGTGTCGTTGTTGTTGTTCAGTTCAAATTTACGGACGATACGAGTCATGTGATTTGCATCTCCAATCCTCTTTGCACATTATTAACTTTAGTGCATGTCAATTTTTTTTTTAACAAAATCAATGTTAATCTAGCAAAAATTATCAGAAATATTTCACACTTTTCAAAGCCAAATCAGAATATGTGGAACATTTGTTTGACATCTATTATGCAGGAGCAAATCCAGAACTTGTATTCTGTATAAGGAGTTCAACAGCATTTTTTGACCTCTGCACATTTGTCACTCTTCTTGGAAGGCCCACAGCACCCACCACTAGGTGCCTTGACACCCTTGGTAGAGATATAGAGAAATGGGTCCAGACAGTTCTCCTGAAAGTAGATACACTGTTAACGAATAAATCTTTGCTAAAGCTTAATATTGTACGTACAGATACTAGTACTTTATTTGAACACACACACACACACTTATGAACTTCTGGATTATATTGAAAAAGTATAGAAAGAAAGAAACCAAATCACAGAAAAAATAAAAGATGCACTGATGCATTGTGGCTGAATGTCTTGATTAGCTTATTAAAACGTAAATATTTCATTATAGAATTGATGGCAGACAGAGTAATTGATCACCTTGTCCATTTCCTGCGTCTGGTTGTCAGGTAGGGGTTGAAAACTGAACCAATCTGCAAATCTTGTGTTCTGAAGAATGCTTGCAGTCTGTTCATCCACAGTCACAGGTTCATTTTTCTGAAATGAGCAAAAAACTGCAAGTCTAAATTTTGGATGGACACGGAAAACAGGGACAAGATGGTTTCTATAAAAAAACTTAATGGGAAGGATGAAAGTGGAATAGCTACAACATACATATGTCAAAGAGATTAACAAAGAGTCCAACTGTAAATCCCCCCTCAAGAAAAAAATAAGTAAATAAAAGTTTTTAAAAAATCAGATACGATATGTCTGGCCTGAAATCTCAAGTGAAAAAATTGCTTTTACATATTTCATAATTTAACTGGTATCTAAAAATAAGAAAAATTAGATTATAAGATTATAATAGTTTCTTAAAAATTACAGTACAGAAGGAAAATAAACATAAATACCTTGAACTGTCTTCTGTAGTCCAACTGGAAAGTCTCTTCACTTCCTAACACACCACCCTTATATATAACCTGGCATGGACTGCTGGGCTTGGCTGGAAGCTTGAACAGACGATACTCAGCAGACACAAACTGGTGACCCTCTGGAAATATATGCCAGAAATAATTGTGTCCATTTAAACTAAATGGTATTTAAAACTCACACAGGAGGGCTGCATAGGGACCTTTATCCCTGCATCCTCTTTGTTCTAACATGCAGTGGTCACGTGTAACTGACCAGTGGCCAGTCCAATCAAATCAGCTGCCTCGTTTGGATATTTGGTCACGTGAAACTGCCCAACGGTCACTCACAGCTTTAAACTGCACAGCGGCAGCAGCAAGCCATCGGAGCTCATCGTAGATTATATGAACTTTGCAATGTGTTAACTGTATAATTTTTTTTTTCTTTCTTTTCCTCCCCCTCTGGAAGTTATCGTGCTAAAGACACTGGGCCTTTTAATTGTACTACTATTACATGTATCTTGTGCCTTTGTTCAGTAGTTTTAGAGGTGTAGGAATAAAGGTGACTTAAGCTCGAATGTGTGTTGTTTTAAGTAGCAGCCAGACATAATTGTATGCAAGGAGGATGATATATTCATTTACTTAACCAATACTGCGCAAGTTTTTTCCCACACTCAATGAAACCTGACTATACTAAACACTATATACTGTACTGTAAGATGCAATTTACATTTTTGAAAGTAAGACATCTGCCTGGGGTAGCGCTAACACTCACCAATTTAGCCAAATGCTAAAACTAACTTAAATTGGCTAAAGAAAAAGGGCTTGATTTGTCATGTTTTAGCCAAATTATAACCATTTTGATAACAAATTGACAAAAATATGGTGATTTGGCTAAGCGAAAAAAATTGCTAGCGCTACCCCAGTTTGTAATCCCTGAAGTGCAAACAATCTGAAGATCCATAAACACACATTTTAATCTAAAATTAGAAAACTGACTGATATCTGTAATCTGACATACCGACAATTTTCTGCAATTCATCATTGTTAATGGGCAAGGGTGTGGCATGTACAAGACGTGTTGTGGTAAAACCAACTTCTTCTGCTATCTTCACTAGATCCTGCCACCAGAGGGCACCAGCTATACATTCACCTAAAAGATCAAGTTAATGTGCACAGTATAATCAATTACTCAAATGTCTTTGATCATTTGTCAATAACAAATTTCTGTCACTTGGAGAGGAAAAAATCTTGTGCGAGAAAGTTTTGCATAAAATATAAATTGGTTTCTTGTGGTTCTAGGTTGCTTCTAGTCTTTTTACTTTTGGCTTAATAACTAAAATGTTCTCAACCAAAAGACTCTACCATATGACCAGTCAAATCAATTATAAACTGTTAAAATGCATTTTTCAGCCAACACACTTCTAGGTACAGACTTGCTAATATATGCTAAATGTAATAATGATTAATACTCTCCTTTTGTAAATTAATCTGTAGGGGCGTAAATAATAAAATACCATCATACCCCATAACACCTTGTGCTTTCGAATTGTGTCTGGTAGGTTGCTGTCTGCATACACATCACTGAAGTAGAGTTCTCCACCTTCCTACAAACAATAAACATATTCAAGGGGTTAATTCAAGGTCACAAGGGGTCAATGCAAGGTCACAAGGACTGCAAATCAGTTTAAAACTCATTATGTTTACCATATGTGCGACAACAGCATAATTATGTGACCACTGCTGTTCTATATATAAAAAAACAGGTTTCACAATATTAGTATTAAGACTAAAATTACTGAAGACTGAAAAAAAAAAGTTCGTCAATAAAGAAACAAAAGTTCTAAAGGGACAGAAGTTTGAATACCTAGTGTTACCAAATAATGTAATGAAATGCATGAAGATGTCAAGAAAAGACCATCCTTTAAAAAAAACTTTAAAAATGGTATTGATGAAAGGCCATGCTCCCTGATTTTTTTCAAATGTGCAAAAGGATGTGTTATTCAATTTAAACCTGATGGTTTTGTCTCTCATTGTGCGTGGTTTACTAATTACCTTCAGTAATGAGTATGCTCCCTGGAGAACTGCTTTTTTATCAGGTGATAAATTCACCACACAATTGGAGCTGACAAGGAAAAGCTTTGAGTACAACATTCAAGTACTAGTAGGCAACTCTATATATGTAAATGTAATGACATAAATCACCATGTAATAACTTAGCAAAATATATTCACACTTCAATCCACTTCCATGTAATGTATTTTTACATCAACTTAAGACAGCTTTTGCCAAATATCTTATACATATACTTATAGTACTCTTTTAACAAGTCTTCAAACAACTTATATGTATATATTTCTTACAAATGTATTTACACTATGATGTCAAAGGTTCCCTCTGGAATTCCCAACTCAAGCAGTTTTTCAATGTAGCCTTGGACAAATGCGACATTGGGTTTCTCATAGCCAAATTTCTCTGCATGATAAGTGACGTACTTTCTAGCAACTTCTAGCTACAAGAGAGTTTAAAAATGAGTAAACAATGATGTCATCATTCAGACTGCAAGCATTTAAAAACATTAACTGGAACATTTATGTGACTGAATTACCATCTGACTGTGTAACATATAAATAAAATCTTTAAGAAATAAAATAAAAAATCATCAGATCTTATATGGTTTCAAAAAATGGAAGTACCCCAAGAGATAGTTAAATCTTAACATTTTCACTTTTTTGTATGTCAAGACAAGAAGAGCACCCCAAACTATTTTAAGATGTGCATGGAGTAAATACTTATGGCTTCCATAATGTAGCCATAAAACATGGCACAGATGCTGAGCTATTGAGTGGCCCGATTTTAATGTGCATCAGGTGGTTCACCAAATGTCACCTTAATTGGATATTCAATATAGCCTAGCACCTGTAGCACATTTTAAGGGCACATTTCAAAACAAAGAAAATCAAGATATGTACATGTAGTTACTTTGTTCACATACACGTATTATTTTGAGTGCACTTCTTTTCTATACATACTAAAAGACAAATTGGACAAGATTCACCTACCACCAATGAATATTTTGTTCAACCCCCTTGCTAACCATACAGTTTTTTGCAGTAATGATTTTTATTTTGCTGTTGATCTGCATTAAAGATTTAAGATAGGGGGAATTTCAGACAAACCCATTGGCAAAATGGTCGAAGGTTAGAAATAACCACTCATAGTCTGTTCTACACATATATATATATATATATATATATATAAGCCATTTCTCAAGCTTGGTCAACCGAGGGGTAAAAAAAGTTTTCTTTTTCAGAAAAAAAAAAAATTAAAAATGCTAGTTACAGACCTGAAGAAGTTGTTATCCCAAAGAAGGTTTTGTGAAGCTTCCCTTTCTCTTACGACTGACTGAAGAAAAAAATGCTAAAAATGTCTAAAAATGAGAAAATGACTAAAAATTAGAAAAGAACCTGTTCATCTGTCATGTCTACTCCAGTCACATGGCCATTCTTTCCCACTAGCTTGCTGAGAGCATAGACATCCCGTCCTGAGCCACTACCAAGGTCCAAAACCTTCATGTCAGTCAAACACTGTGGGATCACAAGACCACATCCATAGTACCTGTCAACAGTAAACAACATTTCAATCACCTTTTAAGAACATCTGCAAATTTGTATATTTTAATCTCATGGTGTAGGCAACTCTAAGTTAACATCCTGCCCTGATTTAACCTAAGCATATTTTTAAGCTCAAGAATATATGTAGACACATAAAATGCGTGTGTGTGTGTGTGTGTGCGCGCGCGCGCACAGGGGACATGCTCATGAATGTGTTATACAAAATGACAAGAGGACAATATCAGCAAAAACAGCCCCTTGAAAACAATTTAATGCTGTACTTATAAAATACCAAATTATCTCTTCACAAGGTGTGACACAATAAATTGCAAGTTGGTTTCACAATAAACAACCCACAAATCTACATTAAAATTTTATGATGTCATACTGTATGTCAAGCAGGCAAACATTCCAATATTCCAATGAAACCACCTACAGATTACAATCCATAGCAATACCACATCTTTAGAGAATTTTTTCATAAAACATATTTCATTATAATATTCCATAACTTTTATATAAATTCCTGAATAATAATAATAATAATATAAATAATAATAATAATATGCCACTCTTCAATATAACTTGCCTGGATACCACCTCTTCATGGATAAGACCGAGTGTTTCCCGGACATATTTTGGTGGTGCACTGCCAGTGGTGCAGGCACCAGTTTGGAGGTCTGCTGACTGCTTCAAGCGTTTGCCATAGTATTCCTTCACATCATCTATGATAGTGTTGTCTGGGGTGGAGTTGCAGCAAGACATCCTGACAGGAATTGGAGTGCAAACCAGAGGAGGTTGTTTTCCTACAAGTTCGGGGGAAAAAATCAATAATAATCAGTAGCAATGCTTCATTTATTTCCACTTCTTCAATGATAAAAAATTATAAGCTATAGTCTAGCATTTGACTGGTAACCAAGGGGTTGGACTTATCAAAATACAGGGATTTTACAAATCAAACAGTTAACATTTATTAGCATCTTTTGCTGTCACCAAAGTGCACCAAAAGATTATTCATGAAATTTTCTTGCAGAAAAAGAAGCAGTGAAAAAGGCAATCAGCTATTTTCAGACAAATTAAATTATATTCCTCAGGTTATGATAAAAGCTATGCACTTAATAATCCCAGACATCTTGAACCATTTATCTTTGCAGGCCTGAAACCAACGTTGATAATCTACAGCCAAGGGACACGGTAAAAATGCTTCATATGTGAGTTGCAATGCATGTCATAGGTAATTAACCTAGATATAGAACATGCCAAATATTGCCATTTGGCACGAGCACTGATACATTACTTTTGTTTCAAGACAAGATTTTACATACGGTGTGGGCGCATTATTCGCCAATGTTCTGACTGCCACTAAAGAAGCCAACTCTTTTCACCGATTACTGGAAGAAACCGCAAACACCGACATTTACCGCACGCAAAAACCAAATCGTTGGCTGTCGTTTCAGCTGCAGCTTCGCCATTGAATAATCTTGTGTACTAGAAACGGCTCCAAGAAACAACTTACTAGTACAAGAGAAATGTTTGCCAGCATCCGCTCCTTACTTGTTCTTTCTTGCCTGCCACTGAGCGTGAGGTTTTCTGCTTTGTCACTGCCTAGTAGCCAGTCTCCCCGAATCGATATTGGCGTCAGCTATCGTGACTGTTCACAACTGCGTATTCTGGAAGGTCAAATGTTATTTACATTGCTTATCTCTGAGATTTGCCCACAGCCTCTCTCTGGAAAAGAAAAAGATCATGTGACGTTACTAAATTGCGGTTTTTGAGCAGGGCCCCGTAGCTCGAAAGCTTCGCACGTGCGAGAGCATGGCGAGCGTGCGCTATTTGCTAGTGCGATTGCACCCACCTGCTATCTCGAAGCCTTAGCAAACGCAACGCAATTATAACCTCAAACTCTACTAAAATTCGATTGCCGCATAAAGTGAAGACGTCATAACACAATTACACAAAATGTAATTTTTTTCACCATGACGCAAATCAAGAGGTTGTTTTTATTTATAGGAATATCATAATTATAAATACTGATTCAATCAATTAAAAGCTTCCACGTTTTTGTTATATGTTTTTGCTATTATATGTTGCTGTTATATGCTATTATGACTAGCAACCCGAACTTGCCACCATGTTTAATTACATGAAAGACACATTAAAATGACGAATTATTCATACGCAGAGGCCTTTGCGACTAGTTTGTATCGCCGCAAATAATAGCCTCGAAACTAAAGGTGATTTCGACATTAGCGCACGGCCGGGATTTGCGAAGCTTTCGAGATATGGGATAGCGCACGCTCGCCATGCTGGAGCACGTGCGCAACATAGCGAAGCTTTCGAGGTACGGAGCCCTGGATTACGAGATTTATGTATATCAGTTACCGTGTAGTTAGTTTTTTTACTCTCTGTTGGTTACTTTCATGTACTTACCCGACTTAATGACAGTTATTATGGAATTTTGTGTTGTTCATTCAACACCGAGAGAAATTAAAATGAAATGGTTTACATTGGCTAGTAATCAGCTATTTTAATTTGGTTCTTTTTCTGAAAAAAAGTGGACCTTTTACCATAAAACCTTCATATGTACAGATCAATTTCTTTTCCCAGAGTGGACCTTTCCCTAACAAAAATGATGGTTCATTCGACCCCCCTCCCCTGGCTGCGGGCTTGGGTAACCCAACAATTTAACCATAAATCATGAATTTGGGACTAAGTACTACGTGTATTCATTTTGGGTGCTGAGCTTGTGGTCTGAAAGCGATCAGAATTCAACGCAAAAACATGCACGTTTAGGGTGGAATTTTATTGCAGTTTTTTTGAAGTTGTATATCAACCTACCTCAAAACAACTGTCTTAAGTTTAAAATTTGAAAGTTGGTCGGATATATAAAACCAAAAATGTTTCTATATAGCCTAAGGTATATCTACTTTCCAATTGTTTGTGGCAAATCAGCTAGTAATCGGCATCTACTAGAATGCAGATATCGAGCAGCCTTCAAAATCGGTCTAACCCCACTGACAATAGCAATAGCAACTTTACTCAGATTTTAATTTACATCAACTTGAACTGTAAACTGTCAGAGGCAACATTAGCCCTCATTGATTATACTGTAGTGTTGAGTCCTTGCAGCGAGCAGGCAAGTCACTCTTATGCAAAAACAAAATTTAATGTGTTAGTTGAGTAGTTGTGCTTTGTGAAGAGCACAACCTAACGCAATGCTGCCAACACTATTATAAAACGAGTTCAATGCATTAAATGTACAAATTAAATCTGAAGAATATTGCATTTTTTTGCTTGACTAACTTGTTTGACTTTCATAGTTTCCAACTTTTTTATTCAATCAGAATTATACTACAACAGCTACTTCCACATGCCCTGTTTTTATGCAAGGCCTGATTCTAAAAAGATTTGGCATTTTGTTAATCAGTTTTAAACAACTGGGGAAAAACTCTATTACACCCAACTCATCAAAACATTCGAATTAAACTGGAATATTGAGAATTCATACAATCAAAATGAGAAAAAGACATAATGCTGGAATTCAAGATAACAAAAGGCCTGACCAAAAAAAAAAAAAAAAAAACTTCCATGATTAACCAGAATTGCACCTTCTGGAACGTATACATTTTGATTCAAAAGTGTAAAAATTCCATGTAGAGTTCATGAAGGTAGAATATGTTTTCAACCTTTATTTAAAATCAATGTGCAGTCTGTCAACAGATATGTATGTTTATATTTTGTCTGACACAAACTTCATCAGAATGTTGAAGCAAAAGCTGAAGCAAAAGTAATACTTTTAAGTTAACACTGAACAAAAATGTTTATTGCAATAGCACCTGTATAATAATATGTAAAATGAAGCATCAGAGTGCATTAAATTTTTACCTGCAGAGATTCAATTAAATATCATGCAATAGGGAAAATTAACTGCAGACTGATTGTAAAAAACAATGTTTGTGTAAACAGGCAAAACAACGAACAAGATATGAGTAAATTCAAAGAATATTCAATTAACAATGAAAGTGATAAAACATCTGCTTCAGTTGACTTATATCTCTGTAGGTAATTAGATAATTGTCAGTAACATTCCACCAACTTAATCACCATTATATATGTAAGAATACCAATATCTACACACGTTAAAAAAAAAACCTTAAGTACAACAAAAACTTAACATTTGACTGAAATATGTCTAAAGAATTCACATAATCTATACCAGTAAAAGAAAATAAAATGAAAATAATTTGCTGCAAAAATCTTTAAAATATATAACAAATTGTCAATGTGAAAGTAAATTAAAATCAATAGTGGAAAGCATAAAAAAATCAATACAAAGAATAAAGATCAATTTTTTAACTCTAAAAAGCATTTACTCTGTATGTTCTGACACATGACAATCACTAAATTAAATTTCTTCAATGCTGTTTCACAGGCTTGGAGTTTAGGGAGTTCCAACTGTTGTCTCCTGCTGTGGAAGATGTCTTGGATTTCTCAAGGAAGAACTGTGGATACTGGACGACTCTGTACATGACCAGTTGGGGGACAATAAGTACACATGTAGACTTAAATTGATACTCCAAAACACAATCTGCACGTGCATGTCCTGTGGAACCCGCAGAAGATATGGTGTGCGATAATGGAGAGAGGACCCTATATAAGACACCTGAGCCTGTAAAAAAAAAAATTTCAATTCAATTACTAAAACCAACGATCGAAGTCGAAGTGATAATATAGTTGTTCATGAAATAATATCAGACAACTTGTTTTAAAGATGAACTAAATCTGTCCTCGACTTTTGTGGCAGAATCAACTACTCTCAAATTAACATAAAAGTTATTATTATTATCTTTATATTTATGAAAGAGATAATACTTTTGATTGGTGTTCATTATATATCAAGTTGCACCAAATACCACGGCACCAGAATATATTACCTGGGCGGCTGCTCCTGCGTGTATTATTGACCAATCTAACATCCAAGAACAACCTGGATTGGTCAAACCATACATGCTCAGGAAATAGTATGGTAGGAAGTAAAACAAATAGGTCAGCATCTGGGCATAAAAAGATTTAAAAGTTAGTTACAATGTCGTTTTAAAATGTTTAAAAAGGTGGCAATGAAGAAAAATATGCTGAAATCAACCATAAACTTATTTAAAGATTTAAAACTGAATTAAATAATTGGGTACAATTGGGTACATGATTTGTAATATGTATCTTTTTTTACACCAATGAAACAATAAATAAGGTATGTGATCTGCAAATAAGTAGAACACAGTGTGAATGGACAATCAGAGATTATCCAGAGAAGTGGTAAGCATCTGAGGCAGGACCCCCAATTATGAAAAAGTTGGGTTACCTCTTTTTTTTTATCCAAGAACATTTTTTGAAGCTGATGAACCACACAAGTCTAATAAATTACTTCTTCAATGCAGGTTTATATTCATACCTGTACTGTACCAAATTTCCCAGGGTCTCCTAGATATGGTTCATACTGCAACTTGTATTGCCTTGTAAACTCCATGGATGAGTCTAAACAAGCCTGAAACAGAGCATTATAGCTGATCAATTGATATGTATGGGGATTAGATATAAGTACGGTTGTTTAACACAAATTTTTATGTAGTAATACTGAGGGCTTGTTTTTACAAACTTCCTCTTGGTGAGCATGTTCAATATATCCACTGTACATGCAACTTAGGCTTCATTCACATGCTATGTCTATTTTCTAAATTCTATTTTCTATTTGCGGTATGTCTTATGATCACGGTCTGTGCCCTGAATATCCCGCGGCGTAATTACTGGCAGCGCGAGCCAGTTACTATAAGTTACTATAAGTTAATAGAAAATAGAATAGAATAGCGAATAGAAAATAGATTTTTAGAAAATAGACATTCCATGTGAACGAAGCCTTATATGTAAACATACTAGCCACACATATGCTATTTTCTATTTACATATCCCCTCTATGATCTAACCCTTTTCCTCTCTTCAAGTGCCGCTTTAAGTAAGGAAGTCTTTTACCTTTAATAAAGCAAGTGTGCAACTACTGGGCTACATTTTCTTTTCATAAAATGTCATATGTAATTCAAAAATGTCCCATGTTATTTGTTAAAAAGATAAAAAAATATATTTTATATACCATTCCTCTCATCACTGCCAAACCTGAGGCAAATATGAAGTACAAGATGAGCAGTACATCAATGGGTCTCTTCCAAATGCTCTTCAAGGTGAACTCAGAAGATTCCTATCCAAGCAATAAAAATTAAAAGGCTGATAATAGAATTATGTACATGGTTTTGAAAATGATTCTAAATAGCCATCACTTATCCATTAAAAATCACATGATGCAAATAATTATTGGTCAGTTGTTTGATGTCCATTGTTTGCAATTCTGTTGACTTTAAAATTATAAAATCATGCTGGTTCTTTTTCATTGGTTGTTTGGTCACTACAAAATCTAATACCTTTAGCACTGGAACCGGTTCCCTCAAAAGTTTTACACCAAACCAGACAGGCACAATACAGTATGGGATATTCAGGAGAAATGACCATTTTATTCCATACTTCCCTGAATTACAACAATTATATGTATCATACAATATTTTATTACTTTACTGTTAACTATAACAATACATTTGTCCTTAAATGATGTCTCTCTGAATAAAATTATCTCACTTAAGAATATTTCTTTTCGGGCAGACCCAAGCTAACCTGCCAGTGTTCCTTAAACCTGCACAGACCTGGGAGTTATTTTACCCTTTCATTTATATCTCTTTCATTTATATTTCTGTCTCTGTAATACAATGATACACAGACGCAAGCTCACCTGTCAGTATACCTAACACAAGTATATGTACAATTACATGCAGCCCCCAATGCCAGTGCACCTAGTATCAGCACAGCCATACACTACCCTCAAACTCACCTGTCAGTGTGCCTAATACAAGCACAATCAAATCAAATCAAGCCTACTAGCTCATCTCATATCTATCAGTGTACCTAGTACCAACACAACCATATACCTCCAAACTCACCTGTCAGTGAGCCTTGTACCAGAACAAGCATATGTGGCCTCCAAGCTCATCAGTCAGTGTATGACTAAATAGTACCAATGCAAGCATAACCTCCAAACTCACCTGTCAGTGCACATAGTGAGCGTCAACAAATAAAGCATTAAACTGGTCATTACGGTATGTGTCCTTGGGTTTTCTTCAAGTGACTTTACGTAAATCTGACATGAACTGTGGAATTATGGACTGCATTTTTTGGTGGTATTAAAAAACTTCATTACATAAGTATGAAAAGTTACCATTACTTATAAGGCCATAAAACAAGTCAAGTGCACAAGCAAAGGACTCCATTAAAATTAATTTATGAGTCTGGGGGTTATTTTTGTAAACTAAACACAGGGGTTATCATTGTGAACTAAACAAGAGTACCACCATCAGGCCCGTAGCCAGTAATTTCAAAAGGGGGGGTTCGTTTTTTGAAAAAGTGGACCTTTTCCCATAAAAACTTCATGTACCTAGATCAAATTTTCCCCAGAGTGGACCTTTTCCCAGCAAAAGGCATGGTTCTTTTGAACCCCCCGAACCCCCCCTGGCTACGGGCCTGACCATAATCATATGCAGACTTCAAACTCACTTGCCAGTGCACCTAGTATCAACACAATCATAAAAAGCTGTTTTGCTATAGCTCACCTGTTAGTGCACCCAGCACAAGCACAATCATGCTTTGTGTGATAGATCCCACCCAGTACAGACCAACTTCATGGTAGCCCTGACTGCAAAAGAAAAGCACAATAATCACTCTGTAGCTTAGATCTAATGACAATGGTCTGTTCAGATAAGGTGCACTTCAGACTACATATATATATATATATGTGAGTAAGTTGCATCAAGAGATGATGATAATAATTAACTAAGTAATTTAAATTTATTTGTCTCTCTGAAATATGTTTGTATGATGACATGAGTTAATTACATTTAATGCCTAATAAAAGTGTATGAACAATTATTTTTTATCTACCCATACTTAGTAAAGTATTTCTACCCTTGTATGCTGGCTGAATGACTTGGTTCACTTATAATGAATAAAAACAAATGAGACAATAACAAGGTTTAAACAAACAAAGGAGCAGGTGCTTATAATTAATCCTATTTTCTGCAACATACAACATGTCATGCACAAAGTGTCAGTGAAGAACACATCACCAGCAATGATAAATTATAATTGTCTGTGACATACCCAACAGCTACAGTGAATAGTAGTGGATAAAGCAGCATGGAAACAAATGGCTAATACAAATACTTAACAATGACCAGGTTTATCGTTTTCATTTGGTGAAAGAAATATATTCTTTCCAACATGAACCAAACTTACTTTTGGATCCTTGTCCGTATTAAGAAGTATCATTTTAAAACAAAATATTATTTTGAGAAATATAATTTTGTTTGAAATTAGTGAGTTATTATCAAAATTGTTGAATTATCTCTAGGTTCACACTTCTCAACTTTCTTTGAGTTACTTGGTGGTGTACTAATAAATTAATATTTTTGAAACCATTTTATATGCACATTTTGATGTCCCACCCAAGGCCAGGACTAAGAATGAGTGGCACATATGGATTCATGTATCTAACATACAATTTATTATTATATATATATATATATATATATATATATATATATATATATATATATATATACACAAATTGTTTACTCTTGCTTGGTTGCAATCACTGAGTCAATAGGTATTATGTGCTGGACTATTTCCATTCAAACAACCATCTACTAGTACATTATGTCAGATAAAACAGACAAAATGTATCTGAATGACCAATGATCTCAAACATGGCATTCACACAGAGAGTTTTATATTCATGAACATATGAGCACCTATCTCTTACTCAAGACATAGTATTATAGTGATGGCAACGACATTCTGGAGTCTTGAGTGTGAGTCATTAACTTTACAACACTTTGTAATAATAATTGACATTAGCCTCAAAGTTTAATGCTGATAAATAAATAGAAGTCTCTCACTGTTATTGGTAAAGGTAGCAATCAGCAATGTCCCCATGTTATCCAAGATCTTCAAGGGAATTATTCAAGGTAACCCAAAGTTATTTGATTTTACTGGCATATTTAATGCATGCAAGCGAGACTTCTTAGGATTTGGAAGAAATTTGGATCAGAAATACTGAGTACTGGTAGACTAGCAAGCGCAGTGCAGCAACAATTGAAAGTTGACGGAATATATCCATGGATATTTTTCAATTTATTTTCTCTTAATTGCTGTCTTTTGCATACACAACACTGCATATCCGTGCTGTTTTGCATGTTACTTTTGTATTGCTTTCTAAAATGACATTCTTGCCACAGAGTTTCAATCTCCCTGTAAAAAAAAAATTGCCTAACCTTATGTGGATTATTATACAGATATAATTATAAAAATTAAGTCTTGTAGTTGTATGGCATGATTGGGCAGTCTACCCCTGTTATCAAATGATTTCCATTGCTGAATGATGGTACTGTATATCACATTAATAAAATTTACAAATATGACCAAAAGTATTGAAATTTTGACAAATAAGCTGATCATTCCTCTTTAAGAGTACAACTGACAGTGAAATGGTACCATTTCATGAATACTTACTTCCATGCCATAGCAGACAGCATGGACAAATACAACCCATAGTGAATAATGCCATCCCAGTAGTTAATGATAGTACCATGGGCAGTCCTTAGGTATGGTTCACCATGCTTCAGATAAAAGCTCATGAAACCTTCAATGATGCCATCCAACTCGAGTGCTGATATAAGGTCCACTACTGATGCCAGTGTGAAAATACTCATCACTGTAAAGAAATTTATGTAATTATATATTTTTAATCATCCACGTGCTTTATTCACACTCAGATATGTTGCTATATACCGATATATGTGTACCAAATGTCAACTCTCTATCATTTATTTACAAGTACTAAGTATATATAGAGGTTACAGAGCTTATCAATTCTCAAATTCATTAGGATAAATATTTATATTCTAGTCCCTCCTTCATATCATTTCTTTACCAGTGAACAAAGGGTTCGTTTTGCCGGTATTGTTTTTCCTGAGCAAACTCCACGTTATGGATATTACCAACAGGATTGCGACGGCCCCGATGACGAACACCAGTAGTTCGTTCTTTGACTGAACTGCATTGAATGCATAGTTACTGAAATAACAAAGCGGTATTGCTAAGAAAGAAGTGACGAACACCACTGTTGCATCATAAGCTGACATAACTGTTGGAAGCGCCTCTGAAATCAGAGAATCATCGCATATAGTAAAGGGTCCAAACTGCAGTGCGATATCCAAAATCTTCTGTACACTTTCAACGTTTCCCCACAAAACGACCTTGACCCAATTAAAGTTAAAAGTATAAACACAAGCACGTGACAACATGCGCGTTTTTCAAGTGGGCGGGGATTAGCGGAATTTACGAATGCATCAATTTTGTTTAAGACCTCTGTAATATTAGAGCAATTTTGCTTTAACTGATTTTGAAAAGAAAGACATGGATTTCCCGCCCCTTAAACTGAAGTTTAATGCCTTATAACAACAGTACATGCAGTACGTACAGTACCGGCACCGGTGGAACAAAATTTTAGCGGAGTGAGGGTCTGTGTAACAGAAAGTCCGCCCTCCATTTAATTATAATGGTTAGGGTTAGTCTCACCTGTACAAATGAATGGGAAGCGGACTCTCTGTTATGGGGGACTCTCTGTCACGTTACACGTAGTTCAGATGCTACTACTTATGTGTTACTGCATGGAGACAATATCTGCAATATTTGTGCACTGTGATCCTTGAAGGTGGGAGTTGGGTCAAATGCCCCGTTTTTTCTTTTCTTTCCTTTTTTTTAAAGACTTGAATTAATTAAATTCCCTTAATCCATTTTATTTGCATTCAAAACGTGACCCAACAAACCAGCACTTGATATTGTATACTTTATTGCCCTTTGAATTATATACAGTAATATAAACTAGTTTTCTTATATGTAGACATTATGTTTATTTGCATATTTTATATATAAAACATATAGATATCTCAGCTCACAGATACAGAGGAATGTAAAATATTAGTCAGAAATATATACCTGCATGTACATGTACTAGTATGTCCTAGAAATGTTTAATGTCTTTGATGTCAGTATAGTATAGCAACAAATATCTTTTCATGTGTAATAACACATGTAAAGGTAATTAAAATCAGTTAACAAAATTAAATGAATAAAATTAATAATCATATTGTTTTAAAGGAGATAACCTTGTTAATTAAAAAAATACTTCTTACATGACTTTTGCTTTTAGCGCGTTCAATAGGTGGAACGTACTGTTCATGGTACTTAAATAATGATGTATTTAGATTATAGACATGTCTAGCAGAGAAGTTTATGTAAAAGTTATATGTAAACTAAAGGGTAAAGCTGAAATGTTTACAAATGTAATGCAGATGGCAGGCAATAAATATGAAAAAATAAATATAGACACATCTGGTAAGTAAAGAGTGAATGCTCAAATCATTCCTTAGAAATGAAATAAAAGCAATGAAATATACTGCATTAATTGCCTACATTGTATATCAATAACAGCTATTTTGCACAAAAATAGGCCCAAAGGCAAAACTGTATGTTTTACAAGCACCTATTCCTTAAAATGCCATCTCACAATAAATAAATAATTTCCTACAGTAATTAAATTTTGTTTCCCACTCATCCTCACTATACTCCATGTCACATCCAAAGTGTTGTGTTTGTGTGTATATTAGCATTAATAATAACCAAAACATTAATAACCTTTAATAAGTAGCAACCCCACTTCTAATACTCCCATTGCACAATTCCAAATGAAGCTGGCATGCCCATGTTAAAACTTAACTCCCCAAAAGTGTTACAGACCCACTTTAGAACTTTACCCCCATAAGCGTTACAAGTCCACTTTAGATTTTTTCCCCAAAATGTTATATGTCCCCTTTAGAACTAGCATTTAAGTCCGACTCCAGCTCTGGCAACACAACAATCACAGGCAATTTCTATACCTCTTATAATCAACTTGTGACTGTACTTACTTATGTGCATAAGTTAAACTAGATTTAGGAAGACTGACTTAGGTAAGTTAAGTATACATAATACTGAAAATATGTGGCTCATTGAACCATTACTGGAACAAATATATATATATATATATATATATATATATATATATTTAATTTTGGTCTATAACATATTCCAATGCCTTAGATGCTGCTTCAGGTATTGCAGTTACACAACAGTCAGTGTCTGTGATGCCTCAAAGACAGAGCCTGGTTGTAATGTGTAAGGCTTGTGAACATAACCTGCTTCCACACAGATCATATTTGGATACTCTTCATCCCAAAAGTCTCCCATGGCTGCTGCTTTCTCTTTCCATGGGTTCCATAACACTGGAAAAGAAGATTTAGATATACATATGACATGCTGGTGTAAGCCACAGGTTAAGATTTCAAAGGTAAATAAAAGGTGAAACTAGATTTCCTTTTTTCGGAAAGCACTAGTTCACTTTTAGATTTCCTTTTTTCGGAAAGCATGAGTTCACTTTTAAATAAAAAAGACATACTAGATTAATATTCTGTTTTATCTTGTTATCACTAATTTAACACAAACTCTTTTCCCTCCCGCTTCCATTTATAATATTTTACCGATTTCAGGGAAGTTATCCTTTGTTAGCTTCACAGTGGTCCCATCTTCTTTATCTTTTATGAGAATTTCATTTGGGGTATTCAGGTAGATTCTGTATTGGAAATTAAGAAATAATACATTTCTATCACAAAATCAATTTTCATACAGGGACAATTCTCTCTAGCAAATTTGCTGCAAAGTTGCAAGATAAATTTTTATGTTCTTGCAACTTCGTTGCAAATTTGCCCCAAATTTGCTGTAAATACTTTCTTGCAAACTTTTTATGCCAACAAGGGGCTTCTTGCAAATTTGCAAGAATATATATTGTCTTTCTTGCAAACCTGCCACAAATTTAAAATGTTCTTCCAAATTTGCTGCTAATAAGCATCAATACAACTTTTTTTATGAACAGTTTTGTTTTTGCAAACATTTAGTTTGCAGCAACTTTTCATTTTGCTAAGGGGAAACATGTCTGATGAATACTTTCAGGAAAACTTTTGAAAAGTTTAATTTTGAAGAGTGAAATAATTAATCATCAATAACCTCAAATGGCCACAATTCAAATGTACTGTAATAACAAGAACGCTGTACCATTATTTATGTGAATAGCATTTTACTTTTCATGTGGGTAAACCCATATTAACCCTGAAAACATACCTGTCCACATTCTCTTCCACTATAATTGGGTCGTCTACTTGCTGGAATGTTTGGACTCCTTTTACCTATTAAATAAAACCCTTTTTAATGGGAAATTTTATTCAGCAAATGTTTAACAAATAATTTAATGTTCCATTGTTGACAAAACACATTGTTATTAGAGAAATTTGGTCAACATCATATGAATGACAAACAAAATTGATCCTAAAAGAGTGGTTCAGGTAAGATGCTGGTGGTGGATTCACAAATTATTTGTACAGATATGAGAGGCCGAAAGTGAAAAATTATGAACCCCTAAGCTCTCCCCCCCCCATCCCCCCAATGTCATTTCCAGATCTGCTAGAGTAACTTCTTCAGTCGCATAAAACATAATAATGGATGATAAACCACCCCTGCAAGGAGAGTGCAACTGTCTCTGATTATCATATACTCTAACAAATGTAAACTGTAGATTTTATTCTTTACTCAAGTCCATTCTGTAAATAAAAGACTGACCTTATCAATGTACTGCAGGTTGCCAAGCCCAAGCACATCCGTCTTTACCACATCTGATGTTCTGAAGTAAGTATGCAGCAAACAGGTGAAGTCAAAGGGTTTATTATCTGTAATGAAAAATGTAACATATTACAAATGTTAAACTCTGAAATATGATAACCCAACATTGTGTAAAGTGTTCAACCTAGTACTTATAGTCACCAATGTGCTAGCTCCAGTGGTCTTAAATGTCATATCAGGCAAGTCGAAACTATAAGTTAGGAAGTCCTTTTTGAAACTTCAAATGGGATACATTAGTTTAATATTATATTGTCAAAATTCTATTTAACAGTAAAGTATATGCAGAATGTGCAAGCCTGCAGACAGCGGGGTGGGTTGAAGAAATTCCATTTCTCTGAATCAAAATTTGATATATGTTCTATGTTATTGCTCAAATTGGGTCAACTAAGGGGTAAAAAGTCCACTTCATCAAACCCCCCCCCCCCCACACCCATTTGAAAATGCTGGCTGCAGTCTAATATGCAATGTACTACTACAAAAAGTAAATACATAAATTACACATAAATTATATATGTATATAATTTATTCAACCCACCCCGCTGTCTGCAGGCTTGCACATTCTGCATATACTTTACTGTTAATATATGTATATTTTTTTTTCTTCTACAAATATATAGGACAATTAATGTTGTTAACCTTTGTTCTCTACTTGAAACTTCATTCCAAATGAGTCTTCAGATAGCGTCAAAGTGTATGTCAACTTGAACCTGAAGCAAATAAAATAAAGAATCTGCATTTGACCTTCTTATATTGCAGACATCACCTCAAACCAATGATGAATATGCACCAAAAGGACATCACCCAGCAATGTGGCTTTGTACATGTAGGTATTATAGAAACTGGTAAACATACATGTATATTATATCATTCTTTTCAACCTGATACCAGGTTTCTTTCCTTGAAGTCAAATTTTCTAAATAACCCATTGTTATATGATAATCTCCAACTTTATAATCATGTCAGCCTTCAGCATTCTCCAGCTGCACTCTGCAAATAACCATTGAAAAACAATTTTTGTTACCTGTAGTAGGAGTGGGCAAATGAAAGCTTTTTTGGGAAATTTAATTTCAGACAAATGGATTCTATGGCCATTTTGGCTGCTGAATACAAATCTAATAAGTATTTTTATTTTAAATTACATCTGATATTGGTATCAGGTGATTTTTCAAAATGGCCACCAAACGCTCCCTCAAATCACATATTTCTCATGTAAATCTTTAAATATCAGTTCAAAGATGGCTTTTTATATGTCTAACCATATGATTTCATGATCAATGAGAGCAAATAGATACATCATTTCGGTTGGGTCACTTCATTTTGGGTTAAAAAGAGGGTTTTTTTGTCAATTTGAGGTAAAAATCACCCCAAAATTACCTTTTCTGTGTACATAAATACAAATGTTTATATGCAACTGTGGCTTTTAAATTAGGAAAAACAATAATACAACAAATATGGTCAATATTGTTCAAGGATCACATGAAACTGAAAAGTTTTGACATATAGAACAGCATAATGTTAGTTACATACGAGAATATTTACAGTAGAACACTCAGTAGCACAGCATTAAGGATATTGTTACTCTTTATTACCATCCAGTTACCGAAAATGAGTTTTTCCTGCATCTAATTATTCAGTAATGTATCTGTCTTTGTGCTGCTTTGAAACAATGAAAAAACTCTTGAAAATATGAAATATCGGCGTTTACATTTTTTTCATTGCAATGTATAAGCATAAGCAACTCAAAGCTTTAATCATCTATTTTTAAATTTTTGTTTTTGTTAAAACAGCTTTCGTTTTTGAGATTATAGTTAGCAATCCCTATGGGGCTTAACTTCATCCCTGAACAAGATTTTATCATGAAAATTGGCCAATGGACCACAAGGGCATGAGCTACAATCCCATGCCAACGTTTTGGTTTAAATGCTTTTGTTATGGAGTTATGAGTCCGTAATGATAGATCTTCTAAAAACAAAGGTATTATTTTGCTTTATCAACGATCAAATCTGAACTAAGGCTTTTAAAAAATCGCTGGCAGGGTTCTGGGGTACTATATGGTGTCATTAAATTGGCTTTGAAATAGTGATCACGGGTGTTCAGGTAAAACAGAAATTTGAGAAACCGATTTTTCAGTTTTTACCCCCAAACTGCAATTATGCCGTCACCCGTAAGATGACATGTGTAAATGTTAATTAATGTAATCACTGAACACTGAAAATTTATTTATCAACGAAAAGAATGTATGTAAGGCAGTAAATAAGGAGTTTTGGGTGAACGGTGACAATATCCTTGTCTTCATTTATAACCTAGTCACACTAGAGGCGGAATGAGCTAGAATGTAGTCGGAATGAAAATTTCTTGTTTATTCCTGGATATTTGAAGTATCTAAAAATTCTAAGCGCATTCTAAATGTTTGGGTCCATTCTTGCATCCTGTTAAAATGTTTTGCTCATTCTCAAAACTTTCGAAGTGCATTCCAAGTGGAAAAATATCGAATGGCATTCAAGTGTATTCTAACTGCACTATGAGCGCATTCTTAAGATTCTTACGAAATTCCAACGGCATTCGAAACATTTTGATCATTGAGGGAGAACCGAAATGGCAAGGAGCTTCAAATCTTGTCAGAATGTTCCACATTGTGCCTCCAATGAGCAGGAATGCAACTCAAATGCATCTTGAATCTTGATTGCAGGCCGGAATTCAGCCAGCAATGAAACCACACTTGTATGGCATTTGAAGTGCATTCTAAATATTCTCACTATATTTAGACAGCATTAACGATATTTCTAATGTGTTCCAACTACATTCGAGCTGCATTTGAGAGCTAATAAATTACAACCGAAATGTGCATGAACCATTCCAGGTGGGTTCGAAGCGCATTCTGAGGTATTCTTNACACATCATTTTTATGTACTTTACTGTGAAAATATGGCCAAAAAGCCATTTCCCGCCTTTTTTCACAAACAAATAGCAGATACCAATATAAATCTTTAGCTTTGGTAAAAAATATTGTCAGATTTGTGTTCAGCAGCAAAAATGGCCATAGAATCCACCTGTTTTAAAAAAATTTTGTCATTTGCCCACCCCTACCTGTAGTCCCACAATGCTCTGGTTATATCATCATCTTCCAAACTCAGCACTGCTGTCACATTTCCATCTTTATCCTTGATAAAAACAACACTATACATAAAATGCAAGAATAATCATGAAACATGACGTCTAGGCTTACTGAAATTAGGACTATGATAAAACGTCAGATATGTCACTGACAAATGTACTTTTAAGTCAGATCTGTGTATTTAGACAGGAAATTGGTGAATTTATGCCACTTTCTACTTTGTCAAACATTCCTGAAAATGGAATGTTTGGAGCTCCAACACAAAACAAATCTAAAAGCACATTTTTTAAAGATTCAGTTTACTTACTGCCACAGGTTCTTTTTCTACCTTCCATTTACTGGTTCTGGCAAAGCCATGCTGTGGGCCTAGTTCCCAAGGGCCAAAGTTAGCTGAAATAATCAGTGATAAATATAACATCTAGAACTTAAAACATATTGATCAAAGAGCCTGTACAGTAGGTATATAACAATGCATTAAGCAGCAACAAGCAATGTACTGATCACCTTTAGGTAGGGAATATACACAGAAAACATGAAATTATAAACTGTGAACAGGGATGAGATTGCCATTAAGAGAAAAAGTTTGATACCCAGATGTGGGGTCCATGGGGGGGCAATGATATTGTTGGCTCCCAAAAAGTTGGAAATCCGCAGATAGTCGGAAAAATCTTATCCCTGCTTTTATTAACAAATGCACAGCAAGGGCATGTTTAAAACCTATATATAATAAGGGTGTGTTCCCAATGAAACAACCATTCTATGTCAGGGGCGGATTTAGGAAGTCTTGTGGGTCTTCCCGAAGACCATCAGATTTTCAACTTTACATATTGACGGGTATCTATTTTTTTCTGTTGGAAGACGGTCAAAAATGGAGGATGGATCAATAAAGGTAATTTGGAAGACTGTCAGAAAATATCTCTGGATTCGCCCCTGTATGTAGATTGATTGCTGACTCCAGCTGATTGCAATTAAATTGAATAAATGACACACCTCCTCAGGCAGCTAGGGGATGATAAACTTTTGCATGGGCTCCACTTCTGGAATTAGCTTCTTCCTTTTGTTTTGAGTGAAACCAAATACACATGAAAGTATTAATCAACCCCTAGCTGCTTTTAAAAAAAGAAATGTCATTAAGTTAAAGTCATAATAACTCTTCGTTTTGGCCAAAAATTGGATTTTCCTGGAAAAAACGGCAATTTTCCCGTACTTACCAATGGCCAACGACCCCATTCCTGCATTCAAAGTTAATCCAGGGTTTTTTTCCTAAACGTTCGGTTTTTTGTTAAAATCTCTTAAGAGATTTTAACTGACGGAGCTCTCTCTGACATTGCAAAGTCACTGGTGACCTACTTAAAACCGCATGAAAAGCAGAC
>NW_019775422.1:0-10617 GCF_001039355.2 Lingula anatina | reverse complement strand
ATTTGCGTGTTTCGTTAGTATATCACGACATGAAAATACAATGTTTGAAGCATTCTGACTTAAAATGAAACATTGCAATTTGAGGCCCTAGGCCAGTTTATGTGCATTAACAGGTAATGAGGAAGGCCCAGGGGAGATATGGAAAAGTTTTCTGCTTGTCTTTGTCTGGGAAGAAAAAGAAAAAAATCTGGGGGAAGTACTATCCTCTACCAGGGCGACAGATTTATTTTTCACAGATATTCACAAATATGTCTCTTGATAAATGGACAGCCATAGCTAGTTAGAAATTGGATGAGTAGTTAAAAGCAAATGTTTTTTTTTAAAGATAAATACATATATATAACACCCCATTCTCATAGATTAGATCGACCTACATTGGATCGACCTAACTCCCTGGGGGTTCACGCTAAATAGCTGTCAGCCGGGCAGACACGAAAGTTAATTACCCCTTAAAGCTTGTAGTAGGCGGGGACGGACACTTAAGGGGGATTATCTGACAGTAATCTAGTGAGACTCCCCGCGGTGATAGATCGATCTAAAAGTTGTGAGAACAGAGCCTAAGTGATGCCATACACAATATGTAGCTGGCAGAAGAAGAAGGAGTAATTATTAATGACACTTCAATGATTGAGATTAGGACTGGGTTCCCATAAACCTATCATACTAGCAGGATCAATCTAACTTCGAGGGGATTCTTATTAAATTGCATTTAGTTTAAGCAGCTTAAATGTCTGTCATGTCCACTGAAGCTGCTAGAGGGGTTATTAACTTTCTTGCATGATTAAACTGAATACGATTTAGGGAGAATCCCCTTGAAGATAAATCGATCCTGCTAGTGCGATAGGATTGTGGGAATGGTCCCTATGTTTGATTAACTGATGTTAATGTGCACATCATAGCAGTGTTCCTCATTATTTCTGTAATCCCATCCCATGTGTCCTGGAAACTGTAGGATAAAAGTGGCAGGCATTACTGTGAAATTCAATTATAAGGGAAATAACTTGATTGAACATTTGTTAGGAACCGAATGTAATATGGTCTGTTCATGCATGCTATTGCAAATAATGATGTTATGAGAACTGCAGCTGCCATTTCATCAGAGCATATTTTGTATTCAAGGAAAAAAAAAACACAAATTGCAAAATTTTAAGGTTAGAATAATAAGTTTATTTTTAATTATAGCAACCAGTTAAGGTGGAAGCAATGCAAAAATGTAATTGCAAATGAAAATTTAAACAATAAATTACATTAAGTTCAAGATAAACATGGACCTCTAGAAAGAAAAGAAAATGGGATAAATGTATTACTTGACAAGTAAAATTACTACTATAACATTTTTGTATGAACTGAAAATACCAGCTTGTTGACTCCAAAATACATGGATGAAATATTTTATTTTGTAGCTTAAAATGGTTGATTCATATTAATGATCACATGGGTTAGATATGAATAGTGCTAGGTCAAGTTCATTACTTTTAACTTGCTTATCATATTATTGTGGTATTTTTCTTAGATATTCCAGACCAACCTCGAGAAACTCTGTCAGATGGTAGACATGAGTTTGAATTTTGCTTCGAACTTCCCTTTCAGTAAGTATAATTCTGGTATAAACTTGGAATCAAAAATCCCTGAAACAACTTGTTAATTTTCCCATACTTACCAATGGTTAATGAATTCATTTTTACATTCAAAGTTAGTCCCTGTTTTTTTTTCTAAGAAGTTTTTTTTTTTTTTTTGTTAAAATCTCTTAAGAGTTCATAACAGAGTACAGCCATCAATGGAGGTCACGTGATCTGAAGACAAGCTCAGATATCAGAATAATAGCTATATCTGCCGTTTTTGTGGTAAAACAGAATAAATTATATTTCTATGAGTTGTTCACAATGTTTTTATTGTGAAATATAGATTTCATACGAAGAGTTATTATCCCTTTAACTTTCTGCTTTCTTGATTTGCTATCTTTTATTCCTTTCATTGTCCTAGTTAGATAAAGTCACCACAAAGAAAATTGTTTATTTTTAGATGCATTGCTACTTCATTTGAAGGAAAGCATGGTAATATTCGTTACTGGTTAAAAGGGGAACTTGAGAAACCTTGGGCTTTTAATCACAAGACAAAAAAGGCATTTACAGTCATCAGCCCAATTGATATCAACAAACAAGAATATCAGGTAAGATGAATTTTTTATAAAATAGTGAAACTTAAAAGTGACTATTGACCAAAAAGACAGTAACTTCAAAAAATATTATGTCAAAGTCCAATGTGCAAATATTTTGTATGTGAAAAAAAATGTTGTTTTAAAACAAAAAATTTATCCATTATTATACTTTGGTTTTCAGTTGAACATAAATTGGTGAGAGGACCTCTAGGACATTTGATTCTTTATCAAAGTATCCCCACCCCAAAAAAAAAAAAAAAAATTAGGGTTCAACTTCTTATCAGTATCAAAATCAACTCTGTAGTTTCATTCACTTGTGTTGTACAATTCAGCTTCCAGTTGAAAACAGTGTGGAGAAGTCTCTGTGCTGCTGGCTATGTATATCTGGCCCTATCTCAGTATGTGCCAGAACAGACAGGAGAGGATACTGCCCAGGTGAGTGAAAAACCACACCTGGACATGTTCATATCTGAATATGTAATACAGGGGTTGAGCATCACATTTTTGTAGTTTTTGTAATGGCCACAAAGCCATTACTTTAGTGATGTATTTCCAATTCACAGTGAGTGTTACTAAGTAGTATGGGAATATGGCCTTGGTTAGCAGGCAGTCGAAAATTACCACCCCTTGCAACATGTATACGTGTAACGAATGCATGGATGAAGACTTCCATTTTGATTGCGTCCCAGTTGGAAACTGACTTATCTGATTCTCATTTGTTGGAGTACCTGTAAGTTATATTATCAGCTTTTTTAAACAATATTTTTAACTTAAACTTTTTTAAAGGTTTTACAGGGCAGTTAGATAAATGGCACAAAATGTTTTTTATATAGAATTGAATGCTTTCAGGGGAATCAATTGCTATATCTGCCGATTTTGAGAACCATTCCTCAAGAACTATCATCCCATATGCCACTCTTCACCAGACACAAACTTTCTTTGCTAATGGAAAGTCGCGATTGAGGAGCACCAAGTTTACCGTATTGACAGGTAATGGAAATACAGCAGATGGTTATACAGGCCCATTACACAAGGAGGTTTGGGGTGGGGGGGTTAGAAAGAACCACTCTTTTTCTCAGAAAGGTCCACCCTGGGGAAATTTTTTATCTAGGCACACAAAGGTTTTATGGGTCCACTCTTTCAGAAAAAGAACCCTCCTTTTGAAATTGCTGGCTACGGCCCTGTCCGATATCCCGTAACAGCTCCAAAATTTTAGTTGCTTGAGGTGTGCATTATCAGATACATGTATGTATATACTAGAAAATGTGGTAGGGGCAGATTATGTAAGAAGTGCATTAATATTATATTGTCTGCTGTTGTGCATAAGTATTTATGTGGTAAATGATACTTCCAAGTTTGACATGTGATGCCAAATTAAATTAAGTTTTCATCAAATATATTTCAAAGATGAGTGTTTTTTAATTCAGTTCTGATGGTTCCTGATATTNTTTTTTTTTTTTGAAACCTAGGCTCTTGTCTGGTATTTCTTTGAATTTCCTGGTTGTAATAGACATACAACATAGATTGGATTTAGTGTATCCATTATCAATACTAAAGCTATTATGAAAAACTAATGTACACCTTTTTGTATCAGTACAAAGAAATGTGATTAAAACAAATACAGTAGCAACATCCATTGGATACTTGCTTGTCTGTAAAATTTCTTTCTGTCTATATTTTTAGGCTTGCCAATCACCCCTGGTAATAGGGCTACTTGGGATGCTCAGCTGCTCAAGATCCCTGCAGTGTCTCCATCTATTATCAACTGTGGAATTATTAAAGTGGAGTACTATGTAAAGGTATAGTAAGCTGTGATTTATGTAGTTGAAAAAATTACTAGAATAGAGGTAGGAAAGATGTTGTGAATTCATTTTAGTCTACAAATTTTGAATTGTATTTACAATTATATTTGTCTAATTGAAGTTTTAACTAATATTAACCATGGATGAATGAAGTTGGGCTATATCAAAATTATTAGCTTTAAAATAGGCACATTTCATGTGTTTGTTTTCTTTAACTTTCAGGTAGCTCTCCACATTCCAGGGGCTTACAACTTGTCAGTCCATTTGCCAATAGTGATTGGAACTGTTCCTTACAGAAGGTTTTCGCCATACATGGTTTCCTATCCTAGAGTCATTGAGGAAGTGGGGGTTTCATATTTTGATAGCAGAATGTTACCAGTCCCACCCCCTTACAGAGAGATGTCTCCACCTCTTCCTGCAATTGAAGGTACTAATTTGTCCCATAGTTTGACACTAGTATACATTCTTTCTTTCCTTCAGTATTTATATATGTATTTATTTATTTATTTATTTATTCATTTGTTTATTTATATCTAAATCCGTAGGTAAATGTTTTCAGGATTATGCCTGGTTTCAGGATATTCAGTCTTCATTTTGATCTTTTTTTTTTCATATAGTCTAAATGCGATGAAAATTTGCAGGCTACATTTTCAAAATTTGTAGTTTTTACAACTTTTGCCAGTGTCTAAAATTGATGTTTATCATTAATTTTTTTGAGTATAAAAAGGGAGAAATTGGTTAAAGCTATTCAGCAGATTTCATCATTTTATGGAAAATAAAATGTTTTTAAAAATGCTGAATGTAAAACTGAAATCAGATCATAACTTTTGAGTTATTCTATCAGGATCCCAGTCCAGAAATTGGTTGAGCAATGATTCATGAGTCTGAGTAAATGACTTTTTTCTTATATTAGAAAAATGCAATTTGGCAGGAAGATATTGGATAGGATACCTTTAAATTTAAATGATTTCACATTTAGAATTGCACAATAATGAAATGGTTTTCCATAGCTATATTCTGGGTGTTATATTCAGCTCCACCTACATATGCCGAGACATACAGCGGTGCAGTGGACATCAGAGATGAAGATGACGATGACAATAGAGGGGTCAACATGGGGGACTGGACATACACACCTATGTATACATATGTCTATGGGTACAGATACAGACCACCACCAGCCTACTCTGAGGTGACTATGGCAATTTGTATAATTTTTATGACAGTTAAGAGAGGCACCATTGGTTATGTACCAGTTTTCACTCTGTGAATTTAAGTCATTTTTTCATATCAGACCGTGATAAATTCTTCTCACAAGAGGTTGCTTTTGTGCTGCATGGATATATTTTTAATTCAGTAATTTTAGAGTCAGTGATTTTAAGGGATTTAAAAGATTTTCAGAACTTCTCAATACTTATTGAGTGCACATTTGAGGATCAGAGATAAGATACCAGTTCAGGGTCAGGGATGTAGTGATAATGGACGTTTTCCTCACTACTTTTCAACCTCTGGCTGTGGTCTGTTTAACTGTTCCTTGTGCTCTTTATCCCTTGTTTAAAAAGGCTTATATGCACTAACAACTTCTAAGGCTTTAATTGTCGCCAACATTTTCTCTCTTTTTTTTTTTTTTTTTGTGGTTTGGTTGCTGTTCAAGTTATAACCACTGTTGGGATCCGTTTATTTTACAGATTGACCCCAATCCTGTCACAGAGGACCAAGCATCCAATGTTGCTGAACAAAGCAGCAACACCAGATTGTGAGAATGAAAACTTGAATCAGCACATCACAATGATTAACCCTGGATGGGGTTTTATGAAATGGATCAAAATTACCAATGAAAGACAACTATGGGTAATTGTTGTCCTTTTGAAGAGATTCCATTAAATACACTTCTTACCACAGCATTTTAGAATGCATTGAGACTTATTTTGGAAAACTGATCAGAGATTTGAAGCAAATCTGTTACAACATGACATGATAGGTGCTCAGTACTTTTTATTGGATATTATAAGCATTATAAGTAATATTTAACTCTGTTGTCATAATGAATATTTGATTGTATTAAAAATGTAAGTATTAAATTATTGCCAACATAAAAGTATGGCTGTTAGGATAATGTTATATAAAAGAAATCGTTGACAGAAGATTTAAGGTTTAACTGATGACATAACATAAGAAATTTATGACCTGATCATTACTACACAATAAACATGGTTAAATACAACACAGACCAATAAAGGATAAACCTTTTTGCTATTAACCTAAATACTACTGCTCACGATTTCCATTTTTCTTCAAGCATGTATCTCCCTTGCATAGAATGTCCTGACATGTAGTAGAGTAAAATACACTTGATTCAATGTTGTGTGATTTCACAGCAAACTATTTACCAATTTGTTGATGAAGATAGTAAGACTGTTAATATTATATCTTACATTTTAGTGTCAGTTGTGTTTGAAGTGTTTCATGGAATCATTTGTTGCATATTTGGACATCTTTATTTTAATTTTTTTTTTCAAAGGAAGGTGAGTTTATATTTTGTATATTATTTGTTTTTGCACTTGTTTTTTTTTTTCTTGTTGACTAAGATCAAGATGGCAAAAATTAAAAAACTTTATATGCTGGTTTGTAACTATAATGACACAAAATGTACTGCAGAAGGTTTTGCAGAGATGAAATCTGTATTTTGTGGAGAAAAAAAAGTAATTGGAATTTGCAAATTAATTTCATTTGATAGGCAACATGTTAATGTAAGTTTGTATTTATATAGCTGAATGCCAGATGTTGGAGAGGCAGTTAGTTTGAGAAAATCAGTATTGGGTTCAACCCAGTTAAAGGCGTACAGTGCCAATTAGACCTTTATATACAAGGGGAAAAAGATTATTTTGGGGAAATTTCAGCACTTTTAGTCTACCAAGGTATACACTATCCATAGCCATTGAAAAAATTACAATTTATGAACTTCTTTTCGACTTTAAAATTTCAAACTTTTACTGTCAAAAGTGACAAATGACCAGTCTGCATCTTCATTACCATGAAGACTCAAAAACTAGAAACATGCAACCTAGTGTTAACAAGCCTTAATTCTGTGGGCAGTTGGGGATATGGTCTACCTTGGTGAAGAAGGGTGTTGAAATTTCCAGGCAAATAATACTTTACTAAGTCTCATGTGTGGTAGCACATATCATTGGCACATGCAGTGACAGTAAAATATCTGCAGGTCCATACAAAATGTCTGAAGCATTGAGATAATGGAGAAGCAATCTGTAAAAATGTTTTACGAAAAGATATAGTGCATATTTTTGTTATGTATTTATCATTATTTGTTCACTTTGGTAACATTATTTTGCATAGTATTTTTAAGTTTTGTAGCGTGTTTTGAATACATTTAAGTAACATTTTGCATTGTTAACTTGCCTGGTAGCAATTATTATCTTGTATAAGAGGTGTACTGTTTACTTCACCACGCCAATTGCTTGCACATCTGACAATCTGATATCTTGTACTGTATACACATTAATGCCACTAATGTGCTAGTCAAAATAAAAAATGTGCAATATTTACCAACAGTGTTTCTTGTCTCGATAATATTTTTATCACACTCTGTTCACCGAAAAACATGACAGCATCAGAGAATTGTGCTTTAAACATTCTGGCAGTCATCTTAATAAAAGTCCTCAGCAAAGTCCAAACACAATTCTGGATTCTATATTATCTTTCTACATAAAAGGTCATATATATATATAGAGAGAGAGAGAGACAGAGAGGGCTGTTTTCGTGTAAATGACATTATTTACTTCTCACCCCAACCCCTGAACCCGTTGAGGCAGATTGTTTAACTCCATCTTCAGCTAAAAGTATACTTTTTCATTTTAGTTATTAGAGACCCAGTCTGATTATGTCCTCTTCATTATATGGTTGTATGCTTTTTGTTAATCTTTTTTTAAATAAAAGACCATTTGGTTAATTGTAGTAGATGTAGATTATCAAAACATGACGTTTTTTTTCCCTAAAAGTTGACCTCTTACCATGAAACCTCCGTGTACGTAGGTCATATGCTGCCCTGAGCAAACAACCTTCTTCTGGGGTTCGCCCCCCCCCTTTCCGTCTACAGACCTGTTAATTTTGGTAATTAAAGAACATAAAAGATCACAGGAGCTGAGCAAACTCAGCCTCCCCCCCCCCCCAACACACGCACACACGAAAGTTTTTTTAAACCATGCCAGTTCTAAACAGTGAAAAGGGGGACTATGGAGCCCTGCATGCCATCTTCTTTCAAGCAAATATAAGAAGTAGTTAAAATATTTACGCAAATGTAAAAAGTAACTAAAAACATTAAATCACACCAAGTATATTATCCTTTCGTTATCCTTTCTCCTTGGAAAATTAATGCTACCAAAAAACTGGACAACTCCACATAAATATTTATAGCAAAAATGTATTATCACTTTATCTTTATTATCATCATCTGTGAAACAAGAAATGAAATGAAAGTTTCTTCAAAGTGCATTGTGGATCAGTGTATATTGTGAATAAGTGTTCCAGTGTAAGCGAACAAGGTCGTCCAATGATGGCCTTGGGCAGGTTTATAAACTTCAGGTTGATATCATGTCAACAAGATGCAAGGACACTGTCAATAATAATTGGGGGAGAGGCATGCGTGGTTTCCCTCCAAAAACTATTATAGCCGTACATTGATTCTTCCCTCCGAGGTAAATGCGCGTTTTTTTTCTGTTTAAACAAAAGAGTTTAGGTATGAAAACGCTGAATGCATTTCAAACGTAGGTGTATATACAATGCAATAATGAAATTTGGGTCTCATTCTCATACGACAACCCGCGTTCAAACTGACAGGATGCTGACGACAGCAACGCCCCCAGCCGACAATCTAAGATTGGAAGTCTAAGAGCGGGCAATTGTGAAGCGGGATGGACATGTTGCGTTTCACTCCAGAGGAGTACAAAGGACGCGAAGTGAGAGCGATTTTCTTCGGGCAACCGCCTTCAAATTTCATGTGATCCTACGCCAATGCATCGCACCTGAGGATAGTTTCTTTACTAGTACAAAACATCGAATGTTTCGTTTTTTCTCCATGGTGTGCTTCTGTGAATTCGACCCTTCAATCCATGCGGACTCTTCGCTCTGGGAAATGTACATGTACAAATAACACTCAGCTCTTAGCTCGGACCTCGAATAACCGCCGCAGAAGAATTAATCGTAAATGGACTGAAATCCAAGCTACTGGAGATGGGTAAGTGCTACCATGTCATACTCTTTTCATTTCTGTCATATTCCTCTTACGCCCATGTTTCTAGGTCGTTCTTGAAAGTTGAATGCCCTTCGAGGCTAGAACAAAACCTTCATATGCCCTATTTAGGTCACGCTTGTTTGGTTGTCGTGTTTCTTTTCTAAGGCTGATGTGCATTTTCTCTCAAATGTGAGTGAGTGTTTTTCCCCTTTTGTGTATTGTTTTTATGTTCAGACACGTGTCTGTACATATACCCTTCACCTGCGTCTGTCGTCTCCGTCGTCGCTGTTGTTGCCGTGCACTTTAACCGATAACACGATAAGTGGAAAACCTTTTTACCTTTTGGCTTGAAACATACAGAACTGATGAATATTCATTATACGCAGGTCAAATTCGAAAATCAGCATGATCAGGCAATTTTCGTGGAAGTTATGCTGCTTTTTTCCCTTTTTTTCAGCATATATACAACACCGATAACACGATAAGTGAAAAAATGCATTACCTTTTAGCTTGAAATTTACAGAACTGATGAATATTCATAATATGCAGGTCAAGTTTGAAAATCAGCATGATCGGGTCATTTTTTATAAAAGTTATGCTGTTTTTTTTTCACTTTTTTCCAGCATATATGCAACACCGATAACACGATATGTGGAAAACCATTTTTACATTTGGATTGAAACTTACAGAACTGATGAAAATTCATAGTACACAGGTCAAGTTAGAAAATTGGCATGATCAGGCCATTTATATAAAAGCTATTCTGTTTTTAAACTTTTTTTCAGCATATATGCACCACTGATAACACATTTCAAGGAAAATCAATTGGCTAATTGTCTGGAAATTCACAGGAGTGATCAGTCTTACTGAAATACAGATTTAGTTTGAAAATAAGCTTGATTGGGTAGGTTTTGTTGAAGTTATGCCTTGTTTTTGTATAAAAGTTTTTTCCTCAGCTTTAAATCTTAAGCATGTTAACAGTCTCATTTTTTAAAACTAATTAGATATGTAAAGGTGTTCTTTTGACATTTTCTGCTTCTTAACAATATTGTTAGTTGATTATATAAAAATGATGGTAAACCTGTTATTGTGTATTGTGTAATAAAGTTTCTTTACAATTTGTCAGATTCAATCATTCACTATGTTCAGAATCTCAGAATGGAGCAAATAGGACATTTGAAATTGTTCTATTGATATTTTTCCTTTGTCAACAATTTTCTTAGTTGATCATTTCAAAATGACAGTAAATTGCTCATTTTGTTTTATGTAAAAAAAGGTGTTGAAAATGGAAAGAAAATCATTTCAGTACAGTTATCTTTCGTTTACATTTTGGTATTTTGAAGGTGTGACTCTGAACTTCCATGACCTTGAAGACCTTTCCATGTCACATTTGTTAAATATCCATTATA
>NW_019775421.1:341075-406463 GCF_001039355.2 Lingula anatina | reverse complement strand
GGGGGAGTCAAATTTTCATGGGGGAGTCAGATTTTCATTATGTGCTCATTTTTAATTTTCTTATTTTTTCATCAAAATTTTCACTGCAAACTACAAAAAATGTGCCAACATATCATCCATTTTACATACTACAAGATCACAGTCATATAGTCAAAATAAAATAAGTTTTATGAAGTTTTATGATGGGGGAGTCAAATTTTCACGGGGGGAGTCAGATTTTCATGGGAGTCAGATTTTCATGTTACACCGGGTTAGGCTTTACTGTATTGCTGATGTGGGTTATATACGACATCAAGATCGAGCTGACAATACCGAAATCTTGAACCTAGGGTAAATGGGTAACTGAAGAATATATATTACACTTAATACATTAGGTGACGCGAAGAAAATTTGAATGCTATTTTTGGTACATATGGCATGTTGTCAAATTAGATTAATCGTAGTTAAATAAAAGGCGGGACAGCAAAACAGATTTGTCTAAAAGTAGGAACATCTTTACTTTTTTGGGTGAGTGTTTTAAGCAATTACAAAGAGAACCCTTTATATTCAACAAACACAATACAATACAACAAAAGCTTATACGTACAGTAAGTTTACCATTCAAACATATGTACGCTAAAAAAGTTTGAGTGCTATTTTTGGCACATGGCATATTGCCAAACTAGGTAAATAGAGTTACCAGGGTGACATCAAATATGGGGCAGCAAAAACAGAACCAGAACACATTTTTATAGGATGCATGGCACTGTTTTTATGAAGAAAAAAAAACAAATTGTTTTTTAAGTAGAAGAAACGAAAGACCGCCTGTTTATATTTGTTTGTTTAACCTGTAGGATTTGACGAGGTCTACCTGTGCGAGTAGGTGCCGTTAAAGGTCTTCGCCATTTTTTATCGTTTGCACCTGTGGTTACGCCGTTTTGGGATACGACGAAGACGGCTTTGAAGTTAACTGTAAGCAATCTGGGATCGAGAGATAATAGTAGGGCGTTTGCAGAGTCTTAAGGGAAGACACGGATAAATTTGAAACTGTTAAACATGGTAAGATATTGAAATTCGTAAAACATCAAATTTATAAACAATGTCAACCGTTCGTAAATGATTAACTACATAATCACAAGGTGTTATGTACATGTAGGAGAAGAAAATGGGGTTTTGTCGATAGTCGATAAAAGCACTAAAACATTCCATAGAGATGGCCTCTTTTATAAAGAAACTGAATAGAAACTTTCTACGGGCGTTGGAATTAATTTAATAAGTACATGTACAGGGGCTTATCCAGGATAAAATGAAGGGTGCGGGGGGGGAGGAGGTCCAGAACGACATGCATCGAATGCAAAGCCAACCATCACCCTCTTCAGGTCCGGGGCCACGAAATATTTTTAGTGTTTTAGAGTGCAAACGGTGTCCCTTGGTGCGGTTAAAAACTATGATTCAGCTAGTCATAGTTCTAATATCAAGAGGGGAATATTGATGTGGTATATTTTTCAGAAACGGAAGGGGGGGGGGGGGTCAGGAGACCCCGACTCCCCCCCTCTAAATCCGCCACTGATGTGTCCATTTCAATGTCCACGCATGAATAGTGATTTCGTACCTGTGCAACATTAATAATTGATTCTAATGTACATTGTAACTGTATTGTCAGCTGTAGAATTGATTATATATCTTTGTAGGCTCTCAATTCGCTTGCTAAGCTGATGGAAATGATAGAATCCCATTCTACCAAGCTACAATTCCCCTCCACGGGAAATTTCAAGTATAACTACGTCAGAAAAAGACTTTTTGCTATATTTCAAGAGACGCATATTAGGAAACTGCGTGGCATGCTCTCGTGGACCAAGTCTGACACCGTTGAGGTGGTTGTCTTTGGAGAACATGCTGCTGGACTGGCTTCTCAAATCGAATCAGAGGGATTCAAAATCGTAAAAGCGTTAAAACCAGAAAAAGACATACCACGACTGTTCATTTTTGCACCAGAAATATTTCCCACAAAAGAGGTAGGTTTGTGTTTGAAAATATTCCTGGTACTTAAATAAAAAAAATATTCAGCAACTTTAATTTGCATTTAAATCTTCCTGGCTTCAAGCCACATTAAAAGAGTGACTTTCCTTTCAAACTATTAAAAGTTTTATCAAATATAAAAGGTTGTTTCCTGAATTTCTTTGGTTTTTTAAATTTTTTGATGATACTATTTTCCAGGACGTAGAACTTTTACAACTGGTGTTGAATCAGACAAATAATGAAGCATGCTCTTTGGTGGCTGTTGCATTGACTACGGATGTTATCAGTCGGAAAGGGCGCCTGGTAACAAAAGAAGATATTGTCAAAGAGATTTTACTGGAATGGCCCGCTGGTCATGTTATACTGACAAAAGCACTGGATGCTATATCCAGTGATATTTTGTTTTGGAATAACGAAAGAGATATTACAGAAAAGGTGTTTCTTTACATGATGGAAGCTGTAGACAACGCCATGACGGACTTCTTGAAAGTTGTTCAAAATTTGATTGCTGGCTTGGAATATGTGTTGGAAGAAAAGTGCAATCTAGAGTCTAAAATACAGCAATATTTACATTCAAATCGCGAGAAAATAGACCAATGTGCAACCACACTTGTTCTGAAGGATCACCGCGGCGGATTAATTCATAGAAGAAGGTCGTACTTTGTTCAAAACAAGGAAACGCTCGCTAACTTTACAATGCAGATAACAAAGAAACTCACTGAAATGATGGGCATAGATTTGATTCATCTTTCCGGTGAAAGTCAATGCGGGGCAGAGGCTAAGCTCAATATGGAAAAAGTCATGGCTTCATTCATGAAACATATACCGAAACCTGGTCCTTGGCTCTATCCAAGTTTGCCACAGCCTGTGTATGTAAATGGGGAAAGCTTCCGAAAAATGGTCGCACTGGACTTTCACAATGACGTCACAAAACAGAGCGACAACATCACACGAACATTGCTTTCTTTCATTTACCAGTCGGACCCCGATGATGACGATGACAGACCAAAAGCTGAAGACTTTGAAAAACTCAGAATTTTGCATCTAGAAATGAATAAACTAACCTCGAAGATAAAAATATACAGAAACCCACACGCTGCATCTCTGCGTCAAGTCCCGATTATTCCAGATCCGGTGAAGGCAGAGTTACACAAGTAAGTACATAAAAAGAAAATTAAATTAAATTAACATACATTCAGGAGCTGAATCATTTATAAGAAACATACATGTTACTATTGGGATTTGTGTCCATAATTTTTTTAGAGGTTAAGTGTAAAATTTTACAAGCACTATAGGACAAGGTCGTTTATATTAACACGCTAGTAGAACTGAATCCTGTTCTTGATATTGTTCAATTTTATTTCACAGAAAGCCCTTCATTAGAGCGTTTGGCATCATCTTTGGCAAGCTCCACATCTTCGTTCAAGCGGATCTATGGCGCCAAGAAGAAGAAAAACGTCTCATAAAAAGCGAAATTGAACGTATTGTATCCGATGATGAATTCTGCCAATACTTCTGTATTGTGGAGTGGTCTCCAAATTCAAAGATCACTCCCTATGGTTTTGGCGTGGGATCGATGCTGTCCATGAGGCAAGATAGAAATCCCCCGTTCGGTACACTGGGGTGTTTCGCGTTTGTTGACGGGGTGGTCCGAGAGGTTTATGCTCTCACTTGTGAACACGTGGCTAGAAAGTGCAAGTTTGTTGAGAACGAAAACGGTTTTCTTCAAGTAGGCCAGATTGCATATTCGAAACCAGCCCAATCGGTAGTCTCGCAAGTGGACATACCTCCCTCAGATCTGGTCGACATTGCCTTCATTCGATTAAGTGCTGAGGCAAGAAGAGCGTATGAAGGGGTTTTCATGGTACGTGGTGAACCACACGATTGCAGGTTGTTTACGGATGGTTTGGAATCTCTCCATGGCGAAAGAGTTCACAAAAATGGCGCGGCTACTGGATATACCGAGGGGATCGTTGTTGGTACTCTTCACATGAATGGTATGTTTCAACGCTTTTCCAACCTTCTGTTGGTGAAATCAGTGGGCAACAAGCCTTTCTCGCTGGATGGCGACAGTGGTAGTGTGGTCGTTATGAAGTCGGATTGTGCCCCGAACTCCTTGTTGGCAGTTTCGATGATCTATGGTGGACTGGATATAAGGGATGGGCCAATGACGAAAGAATCTAAAGTTTCAGTAACATTTGGCCTGTGTAAAGCTATAACGGACGCCGAGTTCCAACTTCAAAGACGTTTTCGGCTTCAGCCAAGCCCATAACCTGCTGCAAAAAACATTTCATCTTCCGCAAGTTTGTAAAGTCATTGCCATTTGGGCATTTTCTTGAACATCAATGATACCGACTTTTTAGTTGACATTTTATTTTTGTCTGTGACACACGTCAAAATAAATGTTTTTAAGTAAAGGGGGTCATACATATGTCTCGATTCATTTGTATGTATATGTTGAGTAGAATGTATGTACAGAACACGTTTTTAAGTTTACGTCCTATTTGATACGTCAAAAGTAAGTGAAAAAATGACAAAACTCTACGCACTAAAACATTTTCAGATTGATTGTAAGCTATTCGGTGATGGTTCTTTAATAATAAAATTTTACTTCCAAAGAAATGGCAATATTATTAATCAAGCAACAAATTTTATCCTGAACACTACATAAGTTTTTTTCAGACCACCACAGAGACTATTTAATTCTTAGTCAGACATCAGCCCAATGTCAGACCGGTTAAATAAATGTGATATAACTCTAAATAAATATCCTAAAATCGGCGGAAAACAACTTTACAGACATAACCTGCTGTGGACTGGTTTTAACTTGCAGGGTGAACGCGGTAGATGCTCGGAATCAAAACTACACTTGCTGAACTTTACACATTAAGTTCCCATCAGCAACATGGCTAGGTCGTGACAACCTTTTATAAGCATGGAACGTGTAAATGGCATAATAATAATAATAATAATAATAATAATAATAATAATAATAATAATAATATCCAATTAATTGTTAAAGTTGGTCCAAGGAAGATTTCATAGTGCCATTCACGTGTAACCTTGCATTTTACTATTAATGAAAAGTTTTTCTGTTTTTAGAGTTCATACACATTGCCATTTCCAACACTGAAGTAAACTCAGTAAATCTGGGTCAGCATTCTGACTACGGCATCACGGCCTCCTAAAATCGCTGACCACACCCATCGCAGCTGATGTGGTATTACTGGGTCTGCTGGCATAACTTGATTTTTTTTTTTTTTTTGCTCTCTTTTTTTTAAATTTTAGTAACTCTGGCCTCTGTCCTAAACTACCTCTTCTCGTCCTCATAATCACCAGCGAGAGGATTTACAGTATATTCCTTCACAGTTTGCCAGCCGGTGTAACGTGACAGAGAGTCCCCCATAACAGGGAGTTCGCCTCCCATTCATTTGTACAGGTGAGCCTCGCCCTAGATTTTGACCCACTAAGGTCAGACTAACCCTAACCATTATAACTATATGGAGGGCGGACTTTCTGTTACACGGACCCTCGGTTTTGTTACACCGGCAACTGACGTGTCAGTGATTCTGATAAGTTTATTTCTCTTGACAAGACTCTTCTCATTTCCGAGATGAATTTTTGTCGATTTTCAGTTTTTTACAGTCACTGGCTTCGGCATTAAATGTAGAGAGTCTATCGTTTAAATAGTCTTTCAGCTCTTTCTTTTGACGTTCCAATTTTTTCATTACATCAGCCAAGATAAAATTTTCGCCTCACTAGACTCATCATCCATGTCGTCTACGGAGTCGTAATCATGAGCGTGCTAACAGTACCGTGTCAATCGCTTGAATGACACGAGAACTCCTCTACAACAATCACGCCCTCTACTGGCCTGTCATAACCAGAGAGAAATTAATGTCACTCTAATTCCTCTCGTCATCCGATTGAAATCACATTTATAACATCACATGATAAACATCGGGTTGCCTAATCAATCCTCACGTGCGTAAGTAAAGGGTAGAGTAAGTAAGTAAGTAAAGGGATCGAGATAAGGAGTAGAATTTTACAAACTAATAAAAAGCACTGTTGCTAAGAAGAACAAAATGGAAAGTACATGGATGTTTGCTGTTCTCTGTTTGTTTAAAAAGGAATGAACTTGTTGTAAGAAAAAAACTCTGGATTTAAGAACCCTCGCTCTTTTTGCGTTACACATATTTGAGTCTTTGATATTCAATACTGGGAGTATGCAATAACAATTGAAATATAATGCAACTTTCATCTTATCTGAAATGTAGTATATTACACATAGCATATTTCAGAGAAAGATTGATAAAATACCATTCTGTTAGATAAGTGCTAGGGAAGTTCTAACATAAAAGTAAGTGACATATTCTTTTTTTTATTTTTTAGCTTTGGATCAAACGATCCACAATACACATATTACAAGTACATTATTACAGTAACTACAGTCTCTTACCTTGCCAGCCCCACACAGGGCGACGAGAGACGCTAACAGCTACAGTAAGTGGAGGGGTGCTGATTTGCACCTGATGGCATCACTCAGCTTAAAATTCCCGCCAAAAAGATTCCACAACCCCCCTCCCCCCCCCCCCCCAACCCCACGGACTGCCATGAAGGCTAAAATATAACATCCCGAGGTACAGGTATGTATAAGAACATCGCAATTTTGGGGGACATTTGCATAGCACTGTTGCTAGGAAGAACAAAATGGAAAGTACATTGATGTTTGCTTTTCTCGTTTCGTTTAAGAAATTTGGCAGCCGATCAATATCTCCTTATCAGTTAGAAACATTCGCTATTTTTTTATCGTTTGCGCTTTTGGTTACGCTGTTTTTAGGATTCTTCGGAAGTAAATTGAATACTGTTTCAGTTCAGATCGAGAGACATCAGCGGGGTGTGTGCAGAATCCTACAAAAAGACACGGACAAATTGAGACTGTTAGATATGGTGAGATATTTAATTTTCGTATAGAATTTCGAAGCATAGATTCTACCATGAAAACAGATTTCGATTTCGTTTTGGAATCTTTTCCCACAGTTGTTATTGTCAGTATTTCACCTTTTCCGTAATAGCTGTTTAAAGACGGTTTGTACTAGCCCACAGTTAATAAATTGATGATAAAATGGAGAGTGACTCCTGTCCAGAACATAGTACTGCTGATGAAAGCAATGCAATATAAGATACATATGTTCAATGTTCAAACATATTTAAACGAAACAACAAGAGCAGTTGAAGATTTTGAATGTGTGTACTAAATAAAAAAGACGAAAAACCGACATTGTAACAGCACTTAAATATTAACTATTTATTAATGGTTATGTTGTAAAATGTCAATATTAGAATTAATCCTATAAATTTATCTTTGTAGGCTCATCGACAATCCCATTCTATCAAACTACAATTCCCAGCCACAGGGAATTTCAAGTATAACTACGTCAGAGAGAGACTTTCTGCTATATATCGAGAGACGCATATTAGCAAACTGCGTGACATTCTCCCTTGGACAGAGTCTGAATTCATTGAGGTGATCGTCCTTGGAGAAAATGCTGATCAACTGGCTACTCAAATGCAGTCAGGGGGATTTGACAGAGTAGATGTTTTAAAGTCAGAGCAAGATGTCAGCCGAGATGTACCACGACTGTACATATTTGCCTCCAAAATGATTCCCGCAAAAGAGGTAGGTTTGCATTTAAAAAGTACCTGTCTGGATTCCAGAGAATTTACCATTACTTAATATGTAAAAGACAAAACTCTCCAGCATGTATCTGCCATTGATTGTATATATGTCAAAGGCCCGGATCAAATCTAGTCCTATGCATAAAAAGCCCAGAGACCCCATGTTTATTACTCCCTGGCTGGGCCCATTCTCTATGGTGTCTTTGCATTGTCGACAGCATAATGGGCAAGTTAAATGACCAAGTTAATTGACCAAGCTGCCGGTTTGTTTGTATGGCATGTGCAGGGGATGTCTTAGATCAAGACACATATTATGATACTTACAGGTGTGGCAAATGAGATATACTTGTATTTCATTCACTGAGAGAAAAAAAAAAGCTTCAACTGATTCTCTCAGAGGCCTCCAGGGTGCTGTATTCCCTTAGAGACTCAATGTTAACCAAAACAGACTCACTCAAGTCCGTTTAAGGAATCCAACCTAACGATTTCATTGTTTCAAGCTAGACTCAAGTTTTGAGTCCATTTAAAGACTCACTTTGGCGGGCTTTGCAAGCTTTGAGTCCTTTTAAAGACTCTTTGGCGGGTTTTTTAGTCACGTGATTGGTGATGACAGATACGTCAGGTACCACGAGGAAGCCTTCACACACGTTTGTTGTTTTGGTAAGTAAAACTTTTAAGTATTTAACGGTTTTAGACTTAGTTTTTTTTTAATTTCCTAAAGTTTTATGTTATTGAGTGCTTTAGACCATATTGAGACGATCAGTTAAAGACCCATAGCCCTTTTTGGGCCTGTTGCTGTGAGTATTGAATACTGTGACTTTTTCCGTGGCAGTAATCAAAATCTTGGCCAGGGAATATTATTCTCACACATAGGATTTGTTCTGATTAGCTTTAATAAAAAAATCACAAAACCCTGTAAGCTTTTAAAAAATAAATCATGTAGTATTTATCATTTTTGTATCCACTGCTGTGCGGATATGGCAGTAGAAAATCAGGTCATTGTGTTTCTGAAATTGGACCACAGAGGTCAGGCTAAACTTCCGCTTTTGCTGTCGTGTTTATCTGTCATTATGTTACAGTCTTGTTTTAAAAGATCAGTTCATGTAAAAAAAGGCTTTCGGTGTTTGATCTGGCTAGCAAGTTAGATATTAAATAACAAACTAGTTAGGAAAAATTACCTTTAATCTTAACATGTTATACCATATCAATTTTTAGAATAATTCATATTTTTATATGTTGAATTTATCTTTAATTAAAATGTTTACTTATTTTCAGTTATTCAATGAATTCACAAGGCTATCGGAGAAGGATATTAAGTCAGCAATGGCCAAAAACTTGGATTTTTATGGACAAGGTCTTGTCAATTTGCCACAGCCCAAAGGAAAAGGAGCTTCCATGAGGGGACTCTCTAGTGAACTGCAAGAGGCTAAAGAAGCTATATGGCGTCTGCACGCTCTGATGTTGACGGAAAGTGTATGTACCATTTAATTTTCAATATTTTTTACAGTTCCTTTTGAAATGCTTCCCTCTAAAAAGACATTGAATTCAATTTCATGGTTTGCATCATTCTGTATTGTCTCAAAATAAAGGCAAAATAATCTTATAAAAATGTCAGGAGTTTCCACAAGCCAGGCTTAGGCTGCTTTCTTCTTCAGTGTGATATGGTTGCGCAGATTGTGGGTCTAATGATGACGTCAAAAAAAATTTGGCAACTTATGCCCGCCCTCATATGGGTTCACAAAACCAGGGGGTTTTAAATCCATATAATTTCCTTTTGGGATAATTGAGATGAAAACCTTGAAATTGAACGCTTTAGTATCCCAATAAAATTATCCTTGGTTGCATTGAACACAATCCTCTACTCATAAAATAATGTAACTGCTATGAGTTATTTTCACTTGCACATTACCTATATATGCAATTACATATTTATTTTTAGATCCTGCACTTAATCATGAAACAATTCTTTCTTGCAACAGTGTAAACCTAGTCAATAAAAGTGAGATTTACAAGAGGTTGATGTTACTCGTTACTTGGCACTTTTTTAATAAATTAAGCTCATTTTTTGTGACCCTACATGTATGCACAATTTCATCTTGTTAATTCTTTTGGATTTAATGTTTATTGCATCCTTTGACAACAGAAAATTTGGTAGAACACATCCAAAGCTAATGTTAGACATTGAAGACTACAGTTAATACATAGTTCACTGCAAATGTAAAGTATATTCATCATTTGCTACATCTCATTAGTAGATGATAATGAGTATATATTTTTTCTTTACATGTAGATGCTACCTGGTGTGCTGGCATTTTGTGTTTGCCGCTTCATTTGAAGGAAGAATGTGGATGCCGGCTTCGAAAATTCAGTTGTCTGGGAGATTCAGTTCAGCCTATATAATTACTTCCAATACTCAGGAGACTTTATGTCAAGAGACAAAATTTTACATCTATCTGAAAATGTGAAAACTGCAACAGTTGATCCATTTGTTGATGCTCCTGGTGGCCACTTATTTGCCTTTAACATGGCATATTCGACCAACCTTTATGGCACCTGACTTTCATAAAGTCCTGATTGGGCATACAAATAAGGTTAAGGTTTTGCCCAAGCTGACTACCTTATTGACAAGAATACATTCATAAACACTATGGAACCATTATTCATTGACAAGTATTCAAACTATTACAGGTTAGCCAATTTACCAGCTCTTTTAAATTCCTTACACTTAATTTTAGCCAATTTGCCAGCTCTTTTAAATTCCTTACACTTTACTGGCATATCTGGTTATAAGGCTGTAATTTTTTAGGAAAAGCTTCTTGAAAAAAAATAGATCTGCCACTGAAGTTCTGAGACACCACTTTGTTCCTCAAAAAAATTGGTGTTCGAGTTTTCAAAAAAATGAGGAATTTAGTTCATGTGACCATGACAAAGACATTGAGTTTTAAGTGGATGGAAAAGTTTGTCTTGACTTCTAGTTTTATAAAGTATAAACTTAAATATGTTGACACTTTTAAGTTAAAACGATATTTTCAAGTAGACTGGTTATAATAAGCCATTCACATTAACTTAAGATGAATACCAGGGTCAGAGTCTTCAAAAGCTTTGTTTCCTTTTTTTGTGAATAATGTTTGTATTGTAAGCAGCAAGATGCTGTATCTATGAATAATCATTTCTTTCATATTATATTTTATATTATCTTTTGTAAGCTGTAAAAAATTACTACACATACTTTTGATTTGAGCATGTTTTTTGGTTGTGTGTTATGGAAATATTTTAAGAAAGCATTTATTTTGTTAACATGTTTCAGTGGCTTAGTGGCTAGATTAGTTAAGAAATTCAACTAAAGGTCATCCCAGATTTTGGGACAACTGGTCGAGTTAAGTTTTCCAAGAAGAGTTCTATGTTCATGACCATTTGTTAATGAAATACATTCATGTTTATCATTTAGAATTTGTTTGTATCTTGATCTAGGTATTGGATTCCATGGCTATTGCATGCTTTTCTAAAAGAGGATTTGTTAACTTGCTGTTTTTAACTGCAAATAGAAATATTAATTAAAAAACATTTAGTTTATTTTTTGCATCACAAAATTTCAAACTATCACTGTTTTGCTTAAAGTGTTTTATCACTTTGCAAAAGGCTGAAAACCTAATTTCAATGAAAAATTCCCCTTTAAAATAGGACCAGATGAGTCTTTAAATGTCTTCACTAGACTAAAATGATTCCCCAAGAAGCCTCATCTGGAGGCTCCGAAAGGACTAAAATTCATAGCTAGAGCCCCTTTAACGAATCTTTCGAGTCCTTTAAAAGACTCAATCGTCTTGAGTCCCTTGATTCCAGTTGAGTCTCTAAGGGACTCTAGCTAGCTGGAGTCCCTTTAACATTAAAGGACTCGGAGAAATCCCCAAAGGGACTTGATTTAGGACCCACCGTGGAGTCCCTAAAAGACTCGGTATGAGTCCTTTTTTGCTGTCAGTGTTACCTGTGATTTGTAAAATACATCAGAGGATGATACTTTTAAAGATGTTTAATGTTTAAAGAAAAGACATGTAGATTGAATGTTAAATTAAAGGTGGGCTTCATTTGTGCCTTGATTTAAGACATCTCCCCTGCACATGCCATACAAACAAACTGGCAGCATGGCCAATTAACTTGGTCAATTGGTTTCATTTTGAGCTCTTTCTAAATGTTAATTAATTTCGTTTTTCTAGGACGTTCAACTTTTACAAGGGATATTGAATCAGGCAGAGCATGAAGTATGCTCTGTGGTGTCCGTCGCATTTACTACAAGTGCCTTTAGTCAGGAGGAGTGTCCTATGGCAAAACAAGATATCGTTGAAAAAATCTTACAAAAAGCCAGTCCGTATTTACCAACTGAAGTATTGAATTCAATATCCGATGACATTCTGTATTGGAATAACGAAATAGATATTACAGAAAAAGTGTTTTTTTACTTGATGGAAGCTGTAGAAAAAGTCATGACAGAATTCATGGAAATTGTTAGAAAAATGATCGCCAGCTTGGAAAAGAATTTGGTAAAATCAAAGAACAATCGAGAGTCCATTTTCCAGTCAGATTCCGATGATGACAATGAACGACCAAATACTAAAGATTTAGAAAAGCTCAAACTTTTGCAATTAGAAATGAATAAACTAAGTTCAAAGGTAAAAATGTACAGAAACCCACATGACTCCTCTCTTCGTGAAACCCCAGTTATTTCCGAGTCTGTTAAGGTAGAGTTACACAAGTAAGTACACATTTATAGATTATGTCATTGTTACTGAGATATATTATAAATTTTACCAGCCCTACAGTTGTAAAAAGCGATAAGGGGATAAAGAAGCAAATCGTTTTACTGACAAAGAGGTCCAAAGCTGTGTAGAAAAAAACGAGCTTTCCTAATTGTTAACGGACAAACATATAGGCCTAATACTGCTTAAATATGCTATGTTTTAAATGAAAAGCACATTTAAAGTTATCAAAAGATATACCAGATGCACGTAAAACATAGAAATCGTTAAGTTCGACAGATGGTAACGTTTTACGAAAATGTCGATATCGTAAACATATCGGATACAGTCTTTGTGAAAATCAAATATGCATTAAGTAGAAGCATTGAAAACATGACAGAAATCCGTTATATGAAGTAATCGCTGATAAAAGGTCGCCTCCTGTGCTTTTTTCTCATTCTTTTTTTTATTTATTTAGGAGATCCTACATCAGAGCGTTTGGTATCATGTTCGGCAAACTCCACATCTACGTAAATGAGGGAACAGATCTAGAACAGCTTGGCATGAAAAACGACATTGAACGTATCGTATCCGGTGATGAATTTTGCAAAGACTTCTGCATTGAGAAGTGCTCTAAAACTTCAAAGATCACCCCCTATGGTTTTGGCGTGGGATCGAAGCTGTTCAAAAAGCCAGATATAAATTCCAAGTTCGGTACGCTGGGGTGTTTAGCGTTTGGTGATGGGAAAGTTGAAGATGTTTTTGCTGTCACTTGTGAGCACGTGGCTAGAAAGTGCAAGTACGTTGAGCTCGAAGGTGGTTTTCTTCCAGTGGGAACGATCGCTTATTCAAAACCAGCCCAATGGGGACCACTTCAAGGAGGGATTCCACCTCCAGAACTGGTAGACATTGCCTTTATTCAATTAGATGCTGCGGCGAAGGGAAAGTATGTGAGGGATTTTATGGTACACGATGAAGCATATGATTGTAAATTGTTTATGGATGATTTGGGGGGTCTCGTAGGTGAAAGAGTCCAAAAAGATGGCGCCGCTACTGGACATACAGAGGGAATAGTTATCGGTATTATTGATATACTAAATAGCTATTCTAACCTTCTGTTGGTGAAATGGGTGGGCGAAAAGCCTCTCTGTCTACCTGGCGACAGTGGTAGTGTTGTCGTTATGAAATCTGACTGTGCCCCGAAATCCTTGTTGGCAGTTTCGATGATCCATGGTAGACTGGATTTAAGGGAAGAGCCAATGTCAAACGAACCTACTGGTACAGTTACATTTGGCCTACGTAGAGCTTTTCATGATGCTGAGTGCGCACTCCAAAAGCGATTTACCCTTCAACCAAACTCATCAGACCTGCTGTTAGCTTCAGTTTGTTGAGTTTTACGGTAAAAGGATAAAATCAGCCTATGTTCGTAAAAGGATGATGCTGGGACTTCTGGGTATGGAAACAGCATCTTGGGACAACGGATTGTTTTTTTAAACAAAAATGACCGACAAAAGCATATCTGTCCATGTAATATGGCATCACTTGACGAAAACGCTTTCTAAAAAATGATTCACTGACATGAGAAAATAGTTTGTGATTTAGAAATATCAATTATTTACATGTAGTGAACTAACGAAACATCTTTTATGGCTGGTTGTTTTAGGTTGCACCCATTTTCAATTAATTTCACCGCTGAAATGTCGTTCGTTTTATACATGTTAACATTAAGCTAGTTAAGACTGATTGAATTGATCGTTAAACTAGCAGTTACGGACACTACAGGTGGCCCATTTTTCCATAACCAATATTGCTGCAAAAACATATTTAGCCTAAAAGAATAGTAGGATACATAACGTAAATACCTAAGACACTCTTATCTCTGTGAAGCTCCCAAGGAGATACCACCCACCCCTATTTTCATGTACTTTTATTACGTACTATAATGTACTATTATAAACGATCACTTCACAGATGTAAATTGTTAGAAATAGTGTTTTTTTATTACAGATACTGTGTGGTATGCGGACTGATCTAACACTCCAGGCGATATTATCCTACACCACCTTTCCAAGAGACATTTTTAACATCAATGGGGTACAAAAAATAATTTGATTCTGCATCAAAACCGACTTCCTATCAGTGATGGATGGCCTGGTTCGGGTGCCTTTGGGATCACTGAACGTAGCATCCTCAGCTAATATCTTATTCCATCAGCAAGAACTGACTTTTGGGTAAACTCCAGGCTTTATCATGAGTGCACACTTGCTCACAACTCCCACCTAGCAAGTGTTTGATGAAGAAACACAATGCTCTAATGATGGAAGGACCATCTTTGAGCCCTGATATTAAACTTACTAATCAACTGTGACATGAATTGGAGTGTGCAATGCAAAGGAGAAGCAACCCCATAAAAACGTGGACCAACTCCCCCACCTTGTTTAAGAAGATTGGGACAATATCACACAAAACAGAATTGTTACCCGTGTTGAAGTCTTGTCGCGCCGTCTACAGGAGATAATTGCAGTACGCATTAGACACACACGCTGGTACCCACGTGACTTTTAACGAGCACATCCTAATGCTAATGTGAATTTGGTGACGTTTGATGACGTCTTTTTAATTTAATAGACATTTCTTTACATCTGTAGAAATCACGGTGAAACAGTGGATTTGAGGGGGTACATCTTATAAATTTTACTACATGGTATAAAATATGTATATTTTCACCACTATTTTGTATTTCTATTTAACCATTAATCATGTTAGACACGGTATCTGTAATAAAAGCACTATTTCTGACAATTTACAGCTGTGAGGTGATCATTTGTAAATAAAAGTACATGGAAATGGGGGTGGGACAACCTTTTTGACCAGTGTTGTATGGTCTATATGAAGGTGTTTACGACATATTATACCCACTGTCGATATTTGGTTTCATCCAGAACAGACTTTTTTTAATTCTTCAATATGCCCCCCCCCCCCTCCCCCCCCAGTTACAGGCACAAATTAGCACAAATTGTATGTCTATAAGCACTATTATTGTCATCGGGGTCAAAGGAAATGACAGGTACATCACGCTTCCAGATTAGATTTTCAATTAATTGTTCCCTCCTCATTGACGAGAGCTTTTGAAAGGACAACAATTGACAAAGGGTCGAGGCATGCAGCATCTATGTCACTGGCTTGAACATTTACCGAGTCTTGCCGACGATGTGGTCGAACAGTCGGAACAAGAAAAAAATTCTGTGGCATGATTTTGACGTATGGACTAAATGTTTGAGCCCAGAAAAATTAATTTTATAATATATTTTTTGGTCGGATTGACTAGGCCCGTCGAAATGCTTGGCACATTACCGTAGATTTAATACTCCAGAGAGAAAAATAACGATGTTTGATTGATGTTTTAATTCAGAGTGCTTATAGCACTTTACAGTTTGTACTGGTACAGTGTTCTGTTATCAAATTTACGATCCCACTTGTTGTTGTCTGGGTGAGGATATAAACATTCTATACAAAAGGTAAAGTTTTGATCTGATAAGCAGGATAATGTTTTCATATGTAAATATACTCTATAGAATTGGGTCAAAAAATTTTCAAGGTTTTTGCATCACAATTTAACGTTTTCTTTGTTATCAGGCTGTCAGGGACCACAATGAAAACATTGTAATTAATATTTTTGACTTCTTCACTTATAGTTTAGTATTACTTCAATGGGTGGACTGTTTAATTTTATTTAACAGTGTTAGAAATTAAGGCTGGACCGTCTGCCCGGGGCAGACAACTTTCAGACCAGGCTGAGAAGTTTTCCCACCTTGCAGACATTCAAGCCAGCTATTTTTCAAGATGGCTGAACTTTCGGTCCAGCAACTACTTTTCCTAAGAGGCAAACACTAGGTGGACATCCTTCTCTGATGAAATTCACAAGTGGAAATCTAACATGTATAAGTAGCTTTGAATAATATTTCACACCTAGCAGTTTAAATTTTAAGGTCTTTTGTTTCAAGCTTGTAATCTGTTAGATCTTGATGGAGTTATTCGGTGTGACCACCAAGAGGTTTATAGGTTATGTGATTGACAATTTAGTTGACAAAGATAAGCATAAAAATCTGTGAACGAAATCTTAAGTGGAGATTGGGTTAAGGCTGAGAAGGGATCTTGCTTGTATTGTGTAACTCTTATTTTAGCAAAATATATTCTGTTGAAATTGCAACATGGAGTCGTTTTATTCTTTTCTGTGTACAGAGCTGAAGGCATGGAACCTGGGAATCTCCCTGGCGTTTTTACAGATTGCGTTCTCCAAAGATAAGAGTCCGCAGTACTCAACCACCCCCAATGGTAAATCTTTCTATACGAGTCTATGTCAGGGCCTATTCTTAAAACAACTTATGACACTGAATATAAAAAAGCATCCTCTGGATTTTTTAATGTTGATCCACGGATGAAGACTGCATAATGACATTCACGTGTAATCATGCATGCACTAAAGGCATTTCACTAGTAATGCAAAGTTTTACAGCAAGAGCAAACTCAGCAGGACTAAGTAAGCTTTCTAACAACTGCATCACGGCCTGATCACATAAACAAATTACATTTGAATATTCTAAAAATAGTTTGTACATAAGCATATATTTACAATTTACAATATAAACACTACTGGGGCAGCTCAACTTTTTTCTCTGTATCGATCAGTCTTTTGTATTGTAAAACAGCCGTTAATGGTAAACAAAATAATCATGCGTAATTCTAATTATAGACAATAACCCAACTGCACTTAAGATTAACACACATTTCTTCCACACTTGAATAAACCAATATATATATACAGCTCACTGAAAGTTACTCCTATAGCTTTATGTCTTAGCCATGTTAGAAAGATCGATCTTACAGTACAGGTGTTATATAATGTCAAAGAGAGAATTTTGCTGTTGATTCTGTCATCGAAGTTGCTAAATAAAAATGAGATTGCTTCTTTTGATTCAAAATGTACCACGTGACCACTTTGCAAAGGCAGCCACTCTATAAGAAAATATGGAAAAATATATTAACTAGTTCGACTCAAAGAGTCCTAAAATCACCTTGAACGCTAAAAGGCAAAATTCTCCCTAGGCACTACATGCAGTTTAGTTTAATATAAAACGGTTTCTTACTACGACAATATGATGGCCTCTAAAGCTCCCCCTTCAAATGAGATAATACAGTCAAATGATTCTGCTTTACTCAAAATCCACGTGCTTTAATTTGTCATTTGTTTCGAGATATTATAAACTAAAGGGCAGATTTTCTTGTCAGCTGTGTCAATAGAATAATTTTCGTCTGCATGCATCTCAGGATGAACAAAGTTAATGTAACCTAGACTTTGCTGCTAACTGTAATACTTTTCAAAGTTTTTTCATATTTAACACGAAATTACTTTGCTTAAATATTTTCACTACATAGAGTTTCTTTTCTTAGAAAACCTCAACTTGCATCCTTGCTTTAGGAGAAAACATAACAATTTGGTTTCATTATACCGTGCTCTCACTGCCCTTCTTCAATTTTATTTTTCGTTTTTCTTCGGGTAGTTCCGGATACTTGCTGGAGTAGATAGTGGGGGCCTCTAGCGAGAAACCTCCTCCTCCACCTCCTGAAGTTGACCTTGACCCGGTCATATGGTTACTGTAACCGTCAGCCTGTGAATAAAAATAATTGATTGGTGATAGTTCTTCTACCCACATGAAAAGACTATCTTTGTTATTTAAAAGATAAATAATGTATGATGATAATTACTACTCAAATAGTAAGTTTAATCTGTGTGGATCAGTCAAAGTATCTCACAAATCTAGCAACCTCAATATTTCTACGTAAAGCACATAATTCATTTTGTTATGTTTGTTTTTTTCTCAATAATTTAAAAGCCTGTTTATTGTTCTCGCTGCTTTTATCCTGTTGTCATCAAAATAGCCTGTATCTGTGCTCATTGCTGTTATAATTAACCATTTTCAAGTGATAGGGGCCTGTATGTACAGACTCTCTCCATACATTTGAAAAGAACAAGTGATATGCACAGAAGTCTTAAAAAATTTGTGTTTTTGAAGACATCAAGCAAATTTCTCACCGAATCTAGATCATCAGTGTATCCAAATAAATGGTGATACGACCCAACACATATCAATGCATATACCTGAAATAAAGAGTACGGTAATTTGTTAGTGAAAATAACTTTGCTACAACTATCATTTATTGAAACATTTCTTACCCAAAATACACCCAAATATATAAGCTTTCTTTGCATATTACTTGATCAATGTTCAAATGCGACTAAGCACAGTACATTTCATATATGTTTCAACAAAATCATAAACTAGTTCTTGTATTGCTGAAATACCAAAGAGCAAAATAATATACTATTTATGGGTATATGAAAGGCTGCTTTCTCAATTCAGCAATTTTAACCAAGGATGGTATACATATGTATAAATATTTAAATTTCAAATGTCCTAAATACTTCCAATTTACCAGGACGACAGGCAATCACTTCTAAAAATAAAGAATCTGATGCCAGAATCCCATGAATGACACATAAACTATCCTCATTTTATTGCCAACCTTTTTACTTACGTTTATTACAAAAAATGCGATATTGAGCACCACGGGCACCCAGATGTACGAAGACAGGTTGGGAAGAAAAACTAGAAAAGAATGTGATATTTTCAATTAATACTGAATAATGATAAACTTGAATATCGAATATTACAATATACTCATTTCACTTTACGATATGTCTTTGAAAAAAATTTTTGAATTCCCTCGACTTTTAGCAAGCAAACTTGCATGTTTTTAATGTGTTCCTTTTAATATAAGATAATAGAAATAAAATAAAGTGATAAATTAAAAACCATACCTGTATCCATGCCACATATGTAATATAACACTATACAGACTATGTAGTATAAACACTCTACAATGGTGAACACCATCCATGGCACTAACATCCATCTTGTCCGACTCTGAAAAATATCACAAAACACTTATATTTAAAAAATATTTTGTTTTGGAATGTGAGTAGAAAAATACACTTCATTCTAATAAATGATATTATAACATCACATGATAAACATCGTGTTGCCTACTTAATCTTTGTAAACGTGTGTAAGTAAAGGATAGACAAAAGAACATTTAGGAAAAGGTGGGTTATCTATTGCGATAAAGCAGTTTAGCAATTCTGTTGAAGATAATTTAAGCACTGACATATTAAGAAGTTGAAATGGGTAATAAAGTGGAATCGAGATAAGAAATAAAACTATAAAAACAGTAAAAGGAAATATGAATGAATTGATTGTTAAATACGTAGTAAAACAAGAAGGAATTTCATATTAAATGAGACGATCATATGACAAGAAGCATATGTGCAAGGGAAATTGAAAATTGAAAACGACCTTTCTATTAGGTTAGGGACGTTCTAATACCCAGGTAGGTGTCTCATTCTTTCTATATTCTTAACCTTTGGACGAAACATATATTACTACATATACATATATAACTACTACATTACTACAGTAACTGTGCCTTACCTTACCAGCCCCACACAGGGCCACAAGAGACGCTAACAGCCACAGTAAGTGGAGGGGTACTGATATGTAACTGATGGCGTCACTCAGGATAAAATTCCCGCCAAAAAATGTCCCGCACTCCGTGTAATAACCCCCAGTTACGGCCATGGAGGCTGAAATGTGATAAATTTGACAGGGAAATATTTTGACTTTGTTTGAATTTTAAATTACACGCATTTTAAATTAAACTTAGACTGGGATGCTCGACTGTTAAAATTTCACAAGACAAACAATCAAGAAATAACTCTTAAGCACTTAAATCAAACTCACATAAGATCAAGAACAAAAAATACATTGTAGAATCATTAAATTAAAAATAAATATTTTATCAAATATTAGTCATGGCTTCCTCAAAATATTTCTATTCCACGTATATTAATTATTTATTGAAAAATTTTTAGCCGTAGAGAACCAGATTTAAGCGGTGTAAATGTGTAAATGATGTCGCCAGCTTATACAATGTATTAATTAAGGTGTACGCATTACATGCATAGGGAGATAGAGGTTGTACGATATTCTTATAGACTCTATACTTACTGAGGGTGGCGATGTAGCAGTAGTAGACTAGACTGCCGAGTGAACAAAACTGGAATATAAGAAGAAATATCGGTAATACTTCAAATATACTACAAGCACATGTGCACCTTTAAATAAAATATTTGTGTGTGTGCGTGTGTGTGTGCGTGTGTGTGTGTGTATGTGAGAGAGAAAGACCCCAGGTGTGTGTGTGTGTGTGTTTGTGTGCGTATGTGCATGTGTGTAAGAGAGAGAGAGAGAGAGAGAGAGAGAGAGAGAGAGAGAGAGAGAGAACAATGCAGCATGGGCACCTGTACTACGTATTTATATGCTGGGTACACGCATCAGGATATAGACGTACCAGTTATGAGCACATAAAAAAAAGTACTGCCACTAACACCTCTATAATAACAATTTTAATAGTTCACCTGTGCTCATTACTCCCAAAGGTAACTTACCAGGGTATAGAAGCAGCATGCTAGAGTTCCCCTGTGCAAACTCCAGCAGAAACAACACTTGGTCATCATCTTGGCGACGGTTTAAATGAGATCTTTAAGTCTTGGCGTCCTCCATTTTTGTCACTTAACCGCTGTGGATATAGTACACCTGAGATCACTGCACATGCGCAGACGGCCGCCATTGCTAGTTATCGTCTCAGGTAGGTGACACATTAAGTCGGTATTTACAGGTGAGGGTTTAATGTAGGTCAACTGACAAGCGCAGTTGGTGCTGCTTTTGAATTCGCTTATCTTGTTTATAAACTCGCTGCAGTGGGGGGGTTATCTGTGGATTTTTACCAGTATACATGTATATAGCAATGACAAATATTTTTATTGCTGTTTTAGCATTGTAAGTTCCATGTGTTATGAGAAGTGTTGTAAATGTGCATGAAAATTGTAGATATTAATTTTATGTGCAAGCATTTTTGAATCTTTTGCACTGATTAAACGAATTAATGAAATGAAAAAATATGTAAAAGAACTGCAGAAAGGGAATTACATTTTGTAGAACACAGGACTATTTTTAATAAGGATGAAGATAGGGTCATCTTTGGAGGCATGTCCGTAAAGTCGCGCTACAAAGACTTAAATTTAATATGAATTTGTTAAACTTAGAATGCGTGATCGCTTTTACACATTTGCTTTTTATAATAGTTTGAATAACTTGCAAAACAGGGAATACATTTTGCATACTTTATTCATTATGCAACAAGCTTCCAACATACAAAATATTATCATTAGTAAAGCTGTCAATGCAATGGAAGTCCATTTGAATGATTAAGCGAACAAACTCAAGTAATTTCTAATTTCTATCTTATATTATTTCATTAAAGCACAACAGTGTGATTAAGGATGGTGTATATTATGCGGCTTACATCTTTATAGCGAATTACAACCAGTCACATTTTTGAAACGGATTTCCAAGATGGGCCATAGTACAATGTACATCTTCTATAAAAATAATAATAATAATAATAAATGAAAAAAATTTTTTTTAAAAAATCCACACATTACTACATGTAATACTAAAACATAAACCCTGAGTATTACAAAACGTGAAACATTACAATATATATATTTTTTTAATTTGTATTTGCTAAGAAACCAAATATTTGTCTTTCGTTTTGTTTCACGAATGATTAAAATGTTAGATTTTAATTTTTTTGTTTAATAATTTTAATACTTTAAAATATGTTATGATCATTTGTAAAGCACTCTCAAACAATCCATTTATACGGGAAAAATACCATAATTCGTCATCACCGACTATTAACTCACAGCTGAAGTATATATATATATATATTTTTTTTTCTTCAGCACTATCAGCACTGTTAGTACACGAACAGCACTATCAGAATTGTTCAATATTTCTCATTATACATTGTATGTGATATGAACTCTCCCGTCTTCTTTTCTTCTTGTGCTCTCTCTCTCTCTCTCTCTCTCTCTCTCTCTCTCTCCCGTGTTATCATTTTGGTCTCAGGATCTCAGTTATCTTACATGTACAGTGGGGGTTTTATTTCACCGACTCACAACAACCCGACTTTAGTATTTTTTTCATAAATTCAAATTTGTCCTTAGGTCCAACTACATTTTTCTATCGCCTGCTTTAATTTTTTCAATATTTTGTGAAGGAATAAATTTACATTTCCTCTTCGCCGTATTCCATTCCCCAAACATTTCATTATCTCCTGTTGTGTTATCCGCAGGCCGAATTTTTTTAATCGACTAATTTAGTTCAAATTCCAACCAATTATCGTCTGCGCTCCCTCCGTATATTCTGATGCGTTTCAGACTTTAACCAAATGTTAACATTAGTCCATATTCAAGTCAATTATCGTCTGCTTCCACTCAATACCGTCTGCCATCGTAGTCTCGGCTCTTGGAGAAGTTTCGGTACGGCGGGTAGCCCCCGTTGCGTATGGGTAGTGTGCCACCCCTGGGGAAGTCGGTGTAGACGTACACGGGTCCCCTGAGAGAGTGTCCACCCGGGTGGGAGCTCTGGGGGTAGATGTAGACAGGGGAGTTCCGGGAGTCGATCAGGTCGGAGAGGTGGATGGGCAGCTTCTTCTTTTTCTGTGAGGAGTAATAATATTTTAGAAAAGGAAGATATATTTCATAAAAATAACAGCCATGGTTAAGCTAAATTTAAATGCTTGCAATAAATATTATGTCTAATCAAAATTGACCAAATTGCATCAAAAATAGAATTTAAGGTTTCATTTTTTAGAATCGTGACTCGTGCTATCCACTTCTCATTAAACCTGTTTTATACATTCAATTGATTCGCTCTGTATTCAGTGAAATATACCCAGTATATTTACACCATCCTATTCCAATTAGATAAATTGTATGTATCTATAAGAAAAAGAACAAATGGTTTACCGCTTCTCTTCTTGCAAGCTGGGTGAAGTAGAATCCAACACACACTATGCTGTAGATCTAAAAAAGAAAAAAATAATGTAACCGATAGTGTATTCATGATACTGTCAATGCATGACTTGTTTCTTAAAGTTGTTAATGATTTTTCTCATACTGGTAGTCACCCCTACGTTCTGTCTCTCACTAGGACACACTCACACACACACACACACACACACACTGAAGACACACATCCACACTCGAACACACGCGCACACGCACGTACGTGCACACACACACACACATATGCACATAGTGAAAACCTACATGCATATAAGAACACACACGCACACGCATAAGCACACGCCCATACAGTTGTCATATACTTACATCAAGAGCCATCAAGCCCAGAGCAAGGACAACCACCAACCAGTAAACAACCCACCAATCTACAAAATAAAGTAACACAATATAGATAAAATTATTATATAAGACAGTAATTCATTATGCAGTATAATAAGTTATCAAACTGACTGCATATAGATAGTGTTACAGAGGCAATAGGTAAATAAATGAAAAAAGCATGAAAAAATTGCATCAGTATATTGTAAAGTTTTCCTACTCAAGTGCTGTAACCTTTGACCCTACAATTATGGAGTGGGAGGTCAACTGATATACATGTACATCTTCGGAAATTTTTCAAAAGCTGGAGAGATGGTGCCCTTTCATTTCACAGGAACCTCCTAAAACTGTACACAAAACGTATCTGATACAATGACATACTACTAGCGCACCCTGTCGGCAGAGAGAAGGTCTATCTCTCCTCTGTAGTTTTCATAAACTGAATAGATGACATTTTGAATATTTTGCTGTGTCTGCCTCTTGTTCTTTTTTTTCATTTTATGTTTACTATGATACGGAATACCTAAATGTAACAGTAGAATACTTACACAGATAGGTCACAGTGAAGACCAGCAGAAGAATGATGATAACAAGATAGTACAAGGACAGCAACGCCATCATTATCAGCCAAGGAATAAAACACCAGCGGTTTCTCTGAAATCAGAATATAAAAGACCGTATACAACATTATTATTAAATGATGTATTTTCATCTGCCCATGCATACTTATTATTTAAAATAATCCAAGGGCTTATACAGAGTCAAATTTTGCCGAGCTGTAAAGAAAGTGACACCTGCCTGTTTGCTCACAGTGCGAAAGTGTGTTTAGATACAGAGATTTAGTCTACATTTGAAAAAGAAATCAAACACAAAAATTAAAGAGAGAACCAAAAATGCAAAACAAATAAAGAAGACTCACCACTCCAATTCCAACGAAGAGCACTATACAGGCTATCAACCACAGTGCGGCGGCTACAATAATGGTATATATGTTGGCCTCCGAGATAACCAACCAGTCCAGTGTAGACGTAGTATAGGTGGTCAGGTTGACCCCGGTCACTACCACCACTGTGGTCTTGGCCGCATTCACTGAAATAAATGTATGGGAAAATATGTTTACTTTTTTAAAAAAAGTTTACTTATCAATTACTGAGCATTCAACTTTCAAACGCTTTTGTTGATAGATTGGAATTTAAAGGCATAGAACTGAATTTGAGATGGCTCGGCGGCACTGATTGAAATAAATGTATGTGAAAACATGTTTACCTTTTTAAAATATTTTTAAAGTTTATTTATGATTTATTGAATAAAAAATCTTCAAATGCATTTCATTTGCAAAATAAACAAATAAATAAATAAATAAATAGTTTGTAAAGAGTGATTTATTTGTGAAATATTAAGTTGCGACAGATCACCATAGGAAGTTTAGTTAAAAACAATCTAATTTTTACCATCTTTACATGGGAGAAAACGAAAAAAACCATTAACCTTGTTGTTATTTTTGTGATAACTTTGCTAGTTAATTCTGTGAACTGGGTACTATTCCATAACACTCACCTATCGCTGCATAATATATATACACGGTCAGCAGAACTAGGGCCCAGAGCTGAAAATAATATACAGAAAACAAGCTCGTAACTTTAATCTGGCTCATAAACACTGGTTGTTAGCAATGGTTTTACATTGAAATGAAGTAGTTCTACTAGCATATAAATATCTAATAAAAATTTGACAATTTTCGTTTGTCCATTCTGTGCAAGAATATGCCGGAGGATACTGGAAGGAGAATTGATAGAAGGAAAGGGGTTGGATCACAAATGAAGGGCAGAGTTGGGGTAGGGGTACAGGGGGTACATGAAAGAAGGAAAGGGAGATTGACATGATTTGGGGTGGGGTAAAGGGGGTCACATTTGGTTAACCCATAGATTCTTCTGCACCCTGATTAGTAACATCTTGAGACCCTCCAGTGCATGACTCAAGTAATGGGTGGAGAACTCTGTGTGACACATGAAGATCTTTAAATGTCGATCGTTGACAATTATTAGAGAAGAAAAACATTCATCATTATCATTTTTGGCTGATCATTTTGAATCACAACCTGTCGTCAAATAATAACAGCCGGAAAATCCGAAAAATTATTCCAAATCACTAAGACATCTGCAGCTCAACACCCAACATCAAGAACAACGACACGGTATCATATTTCAGGGTAATGATTCAGTCTCCAAGCCCAGAGTTAAAGATTACTCCGCACTCTGTCAACTTCGAGCATCTGGTCTATTTAAAATTATACCCAGTAGTTCATAATGGACTGCTGGTGTTACCCAAGACGTGATAACAACGCTAAGTCTGGAGCTACTATAACCAACTACTTCAACATGTGACGTAACTGACGTAAGGGCACATTTAGAGACGTCAAAAACTAATTATCAGCTGTTCGTGAAAATAGCACCTGTACAGTCATGGATTATGTTCAAGCCGACCGGCAAATGGCACCGTATAGATTTACATACATGCATCATCATATACTGACAGGCAGATGGTTTCTGTGCACTGAGTTAAGAATATTTTACACGCGCGGGGGACATGTAGCCTACATGTACACGTATATATTTCAGTTACTTTTAAAGACAAGTCTCAAAATTAATGAAGCATTGTCACGGATGTTGAGGTTCTTCATTGGGTTGATAATGATATTGCTTATTTGTTATTTTTATCGTAATACCAATCTGTTTAGAATTATTTCGAATGTTTGTATAGCAATTCGGGTAAAAGAGCTGTTATACATTATAATTATGAATAAATACATAGGCAAATACGTATACGAAATACGTATATGAAATCTGCATACTATATGACATTTCTTTATGCAGAAGCTGAAAATATGCATGGATAATACGTGGATAGAATGAAACCATTCTGCTATTATGTATGATAAAGCAAATTCGGCCTGTCTAGCCCCTGTGTGCGCGTGCGTGTGTGTACGCTCGCGTGCCTTGGCGCACTACTGAGAACGCGTCTATATCTTGCATTCATATTTCACCATTTGAACACGTGGAATGAGTAATGACATTAGTAACGGCAGATCCATCCTCAGCGTTTTCGTGTAAAAGCGTATCGGTTACAAAAAGGGGAGGATTTCTACATTCCAAGCGCCATTCCAAACAATTCCACATTGTGTAACAGCAGGATTGGTTGTAGGGCGTTAAAAAGGTTCGGTGCCCCTGAAAAACAGTGACACATACCTCACAACTTAATTTATCTGGAATTCTCTACATGTTGAAAAAAGTAAGTTATTTAGAGTAAGGGTGAGACAACGTGGGGAAACTTGTCTCTAAAAGGTCTGCTAATCAGTTGATAATTGTGGCTTGAGAGAAGGGGTTTCATCACGAACATCTATTTTAGTTCATGACCTAAAATTATCTTCAGAATAACCGGTATAACCATTTACTCGTATCAGTATTTTTCTTTTGTTTTCTTCGTTAGTGAGTTCCTTTACAGCATACATATAAAGCGTATTACGTTTGACATACTTTACCAAAACCGGGGATAACAGCTGATAAAACATTTTTTCACGAAGAAAAACAATTTGCTCAAATAACTGCCAATCTATTCAACTTTGAAATAAATTCTTAATCCGTTCCTTCCAGCACTGCTCTATATACCAAACTGACGTAATGGAGAAAATAACAACAATAATATTACTCAATACAGATTTGGTATTTCTCTGGTGAAATCTATTAATTAGGCACGGAGCGGTGCGTGAAAGGTCTATGTGGAGCTGGTAAATAATTGAGTATATGGATTTACAACACCTATGCCTGTCTCACTGATTGTACACTGTATCCATGATCACACGACTCTCACGTCCTTGACTGCCATTTAACTTTGGGCATGATATCGGATATATTTGCGCGATGTTTTTTAGCTTGCGTCACACCTGGTACCTTATCAACGTCACGTACAGAGTAGGGGCCATATGTGTACGTGAAAAATAATAATATTATGTTGTAATTTGTTTTTCGCTTTTCATACAGGTATGAGTCACGCTTTGTGCCACAAAAGACAAAACAAACATGTACTCAGAATCAGTGCATATACGCATACCCACCCATCCCCCGACAAAACGAGAAATTCACCGAAACTGTCGAAACGTATTTCAATACAAGAACACCAATTAAGTTGGATAAAATCCATATGGAATGTTGGCTTTGTACGTTGAATGACGGCCATCGTGTTATATTTACTCTTGCTGGTCACTCGGTCCAGTTCAAAACAGGGGCGTGGGCAGGAATGCCACTCAAATATATAGTAGAGAATGAAATCATATTAAAGATCTCAGAACAATAGAAAAAATCATAAGAGGGTGTGCTTTTTTGAAAAAGTAAGCCTCTTTGTCCTCTTAGTTGACCCAATTTGAGCCATGACATAGAACCGAGGTCAAATGTTGATTCAGAGTGACCCTTCCTAGCAAAAAGGCCGTTCTTTCGATCAGGCTTGGATATTTTGTTTTTGTTATATATAAGATATATACAACCTTTAAAACGTGAGCGTCACGCCCAGAGAACTTTATCTTTTTGCTTTTACGAGCTGCTGAATTGCCCCCTGTCAACTCTGTTGGGGCGTGGACGATCTATCGACCCTACAAGGTACGGCAGGTAGAGCCTCAGTTGCTTAGGTTGAAATTAACTCAGAGTACTGTAGTCTGCAACAGGTTTCTCCAAATTCAGAAACTTTAGCGTGCAGTTTATGAATTTTGAACTAACAGGTGGATGTGGTTTACGGGTGACCGAAGCTGACGGCTTATGCTATTAATAATATCCATACCAAAGCCATTCAACTGTGGAACGATAGAGTATCTATTATATTTTATAAATGGAAACATTGTGTCCTATAATACACAGCCAAGCATTCAATATACCTGGTCGGCGTAGTTCTTGAGATTTTTATCATGGTTTTCGAGGTGAAACACTGTTTGCATTCATTTTAAGATGTTTGGGTAATGGACTCCGCGAGCCATTTTGTTCTCTCATGTATTCATACTAATAAATCGATCATATTATACACAAACAACCCCTTATGTTCGAAAGATTTACCCGAAAGTGCCTTTGTATAGCGAGGTATACTGCAGGTAAAGGGTGGGGGACAAGTGGCCGAATGTGGCAAAAAATTTTACCAAATGATATACCCTTAACACTTAATACAGTCTTTGATATACGCCAACATCGCTACCGTTACACCGTATCTAATGCGTTATAATATGCTTACAGTTGACCACACTCCACTAAATATACTCCCTTGCCGCAGATTACAGCAACAACAGAATGTCCTCAACATGTTTGTAGGTGTATAAAGTGAACAAAACGCTGTGAAATATTCTGTCCTCTGTTTTCACCGCTGTGAAATTGCCTGTCAACAATTGTGTCACCAAGCTGCACTTGGTAAAGAGGTTGTCCCGTATGGGTCACAGAACCGCCAAAAAGGCTGGATACTTTATGGTAGACCTCAGAAACTCAACAGGTGTGCCTCTGTTTCGCCTGTCCTATTTAAGTGTCACCAACTCTCTCTCGTACTCGGCGTTCTCTCTCTCTGTCTCTCTCTCTCTCCCTTGCCTCGCCCTCTTTCCTTTCCAAGTGAGGTGTGTTGGATGCCTGCTACCCGCGGTGGCTCGAGTGTAGTTAACGCCCTTTCTTTGTCAATATGGACCGTATTATATTCCCTGCTCAATTACATTCGGGGGCAGTTATCGAATAACAATAATACGCTGGCCTTTGTGGCATTGTAGCAAGGATTTCTTAATACAGCAAACAATTGGCGATGTTTTCTGATGGTGTACTGGAATGGAGGTGGACGTGAACAATATTGTTTACAAAGCAGAAGATGGTGTTTTTTCTTTTGTTGCAAGAATTATTACAATTGATAATATGACTTGGCCTAGTGCACCAGTTTATATATAATTTAATCAATCGCTAAAAAGACACTTATTAATGTACTTCTTTTCTTAAAATGATTAACGGTAAAGTGGACCGTGTTTTTTAAACATTATCATGGGCCACAGTATGATTGAAAAAGATGCTACAAGTTTGTGAGCGCGGTTAATGAAACAGAAATTCAGCCGCATTTATTGCGCTCCTTTTAATCAAATATAACCAAATATAGATTCAGTTTTGAGCAAGAGTGGACAATTTATTTCGAAAATATGAAAATTAGCCCGGTAATTAAAAGTTGAATGTCGTCTGCAGCATAGTAAATGGAAACGGTGGACTACGTGTCACCGTACTCACATTGAGTAGATAACTTCCCGATTTTTATTCATAAGATAACTGAAGAAGCCAAGGACAAAAAAGGAGGCTTGGTGATCGACACATGATAACTGCAATAAGTAGCCACCTGTTCAGGGCGACTGATAAGAGGCTCTGAAATCGTGTTTTATTGAAAAAAATAAAAACCGCTTTGTCTTTACGCTGGAGACGTGTTAAAATTGTTCGCCCTGCCCTCCAAGTCCACCCCCCCCCCCCAAAGATAAAAAAATAAATGCGTCTTAAAAACAATTCACAGCAGAAAATGTTAAGAAAGAAGAAAAAACAGAGAATAAGTCAGCGAGAATGCTTAACGCATATTCGTCTGTGTGTACGCAATATTGAACAGTTCTCAGTAAGTCAAATATATAGCGCACCCAAACACACAAACACACGAAACATGGGAGTACAGGTTAACCTAATACAAAAGGTATTACGTAGACCCTCCCAAGTGAAGTATTTGTTTTTAGCAGCGTGACTGGAATAGGGTTATGTTTAATGGAAACACAATGGAGAGAGGTAAACAAAGTCATAAATGAAACACGCGGGTTTAAGGTGGTCACTTTAGTCGCCGTAACCGCATTTTCAGCCTGATTAAGTAAGACCAAAAAAGTCTAAGGGCTTATTCACAATGAAACTATCGATCTACGTAGATAGATCCAAGTTCGTGGAACTCATTCTGAATGCAATCAGATAAACATTTTAATGTTAAAACAGGTGTTGAATAGAATAAAAAAAGTTGGTGATTATATTGGGTATGCATTGTCAAGTTTTTTATCACTCTAAAATTATCTTAGCCCGAAAAAATAAAAGATTTTTTCACAACTCAGTGTTCTGCAGAAAAGTTTATTTCATTTTCTTTTGATAATAAACAATTTAATCGTGTATAATTGTACAAAAAGAATGCATACACTGGAAGTTGACGTATTGCAAGGGCAGTCACTTGATCCTTTGTGGAGAATTAAACTGATACGCATAACTTATTGAAGCCTATTATCCTATATGGAGCATTAAACTGATACTCATAACTTATTAAAAACCTATTATCCTATATGGAGATGATACTCGTAATTTATTGAAGCCTTTTATCCTATATGGAGCATTAAACTAATACTCATAACTTATTAAAAACCTATTATCCTATATGGAGATGATACTCGTAATTTATTGAAGCCTTTTATCCTATATGGAGAATTAAACTGATACTCATAACTTATTAAAGCCTATTATCCTATATGGAGATGATACTCATAATTTATTGAAGCCTATTATCCTATATGGAGCATTGAACTGATAATCATAACTTATTGAAGCCCAAAATCTTGCCAGAAAGCACAGCTGTATTGAATATAAGTAAAAGTTGTGTCCAAAAAGGGAAAATGTTTCCCAGGGAAAGGGGGGGGGGCGGTCACGGGGGTGCACAATGTCAATGGCCTTTAAAGTAGCCTGCATCGATCGAGATGTTTTTTTTTCTCAAACTTTCAAAAATTTCAAATATAAATTGTGAGAAAAAGCTTAATGAACCATATTATATAAACACCACATCAGTTAAACTTTTATGGAGGTATCGAGTGACCCGTTTTCACAGGCCGTATGTAGGCCTGTATGCCAGAATTTTTAACTGACCGACTAGTGCTTTTATTAGACGTACCCTCTACCAGGGTTACAGAAATATTTTTCACTAGATATTTACATATCAAGTTTTTCTCTGGCATCTGCTACAGAGTAGGTTCTAATAAATACAGTATGTCAGCCCAACAATATTCTTGTGGGAATAATGCGTTTCACTAAAGCGAGAATTTATTTTGAAGAACTACTAAACTTAAATACAGTTAAAATCAAATAAAGACATACATATAAATGAAACCCGTCTAATTCCATGATCAGTCGACTCCGTCTGGGCGTGATATATGTATAATTATAGCATGCACCTTGAATCATCTTAAAAGGGATTTCTCCAATACATAAAGTCAGTACCTTTAATTCTATACACTATTGACTTTTTTTTTAGTTTGGGATCAAATCCAAGTGCGGGGCATGCAATGTCATACCAAATATTTTAATTTGGAGTGAACTTAAAAGGGCCAACATGCATTTCCATAAGTACCACCTCTTAAATACATTATATATCGTCATTTCTAACCTTTGAACTCAACTTCGCAGGTCTTCGCATATACGTTGGTCCTAGGATTGATATACACCGAAAAAAAAATGGACAGCAACTCCAATGACGTCAACATGTTCCCGGATGAAAACCGTCATACATTAGTCTACTACGATAGTAACAAGAAATAGCTCTAACTGTACATTTGACATTCTCTTGCCATCTAGAACTACATCTCGCCTTTTGAGCAATGATGTTTCAAATGCAACTGCAAAATTGCGCAATAAAATCGCTGATTATATTCATTTGTAGTACACCGTATATACTTTGATATAGAATTACAATCACTGACGCATAGCATACTACAAGGATTGGCTATAACTCTTCGCCTAATCAGCCAAGATATTCCTAAAACTGATAAGGTCAAATTCTTGACTTAAATATTCCAGTGTGCACACGGAATGTACATATTGGTCTTGATTGTCCTCAATGAAAAAAATCTCCACACCGGCCTCTAACGTTATACGGTATGAGTTTATTGTTTTTGCCTAGACTTATAATTCCGACCAGAAAAAAAATTAATCATTGAGAAATACAAAAGTACAAAAAATAAAAAAATCTAATCCTGACTTTAAGAGCACAATGCATTACAATAACATTTCTGTTTTTATCTGGAATCAGTACCGTTTATTATAATCATACTCATAACCCCCTCCATGGTAGCTGGGGCGATACTGGTAGCCTTGGTTTACGTATCCGCCGGTAGGTGGCTTCTTGTAAGACCCGTGATCGTCGAACTCCGTACCGTACGGACTGAAAACTGCATGTCCTTGCTTTTGGCTTATATAGTCATTTTGACGCTGCTGGGGGTACTGCGGATAACCCCCCGCGGCGTATGCGTACGCAGGTTTCCCACCTTGGTCGTGATTTCCGTTGTATTGTACCATTCGCATGGCTCGATTTTCCTTGAATAAAAGAGAATCGGTAAGCTATATCACTAAATAATTGAATGGATGAGGCAACCCATTTAGATTCAATAATAACTGACAACAGTTTATCTTGATAGCAATAAATTACAGCTATCCAAATCGTTAAACAAAACGCCTTCAACTCATTTTCCAACCTGAGACCGTTCTAGTAAGTAAAATAAAATTCATGATGAGAGACCTTTCTTATTTTAAGAAAATGTATATTATTGAAGTGGGACTTAAACTGCATTAAATTGAGTATGTTCCACCAGTGATACCTCGACCCCTGTTCCACTTTTACTTACCTCCATCTCTCTCTCCATCGTCAGTTCACGGAAATAGAACCCCACGCAAATAAGAGCATAGATCTGAAGAAACAATGGCAGAATGGCATTTTTGAACGAAAGGATTGAGCATAATGATCGGTGCCTTAGGAAAAATGATTGAAAAATTCTCAGATTCATCTCATTTGAAAGAAAAAGTTAAATGAGCAAGAGGATTTGATACTTCACGTGAAAAAAATTTAATTACGGAATTGGATTGAGGCAAAAATCAAAATATTTTTTCTGAGATTAAAACATTTAATCTTAAAAGAGAGAGAGAGAGAGAGAGAGAGAGAGAGAGAGAGAGAGAGGACTCCACTTACGTCAAACACTATTATGAGGAAAAGTACTCCTACAATAACCCAGAAGAGCCAGAATGTGTCTGAAAAACAAAAAAAAAAAAAAAAAAATTAAGGTTCACTTCATGATATTTAACCGCTAAATGGATTTCCCCAGGAAAATAAGCGAATGTGCAGGTTTGCGTTTATGCTTGTGTTAATAGTTCAATGTCTTTGTAATAGTGTCTGCACACCTCACAGTGACACTTTCATATACTCACAGAGCAGCACGACCCCATATACGAGGACGAGGACGAGAACAGCAATCAGATACAACGTGGCTAGAATGGTGAAGACAAGCCACGGGACGAGACACCAGCGATTTTTCTGAAGAAATAAAAACAAATTTACAATGAATTGAAAAAAGAGTAACAATTGGCAAAAACATCACAGAAAATCAGATGAGGTTAACATACAAAATATTATCCGCGAGCATGGCGCGCAGTTCGCCCTTTCGTCTGCAAAGTTATACTGTTGAGCAATGGCTGGTTTCACAAATTTTAAACGAAAGTTCTAAGAAATTTTGACAGAAATCTGGCCTAGATAAATCCATAAAAGACCATTTGTAATTTGTATAAAGCCATTATTGATTTGAAACATAAGCCACGTTTTTTTAATTATCTTCAAATTAATTAATTAATTAATTAATTAATTAATATATTTTTATTTTTATTTTTATTTTATTTTATTATTATTATTTTTTTTTTTTTGTAAAACAGTCGCCGTAATTCGTTTACTTGGGGTAACACTGATTTAGAATCAAAGACGGCTAACATTTTGGTTAAAAAATGGGCTTTTATTCAGAGTAAATAATAATAATAATAATAATAATAATAATAATAATAATAATAATAAACTTTGGAACTACTCACGACACAAATTCCAGCGAACAGAACAATGCAGGAGATAAACCATAGGAAAGATACTGCTAGCCCCACGTATACAGTGTATCTATTTTGGAACGCATAGATTGTATTTAGAACGCTGGCTGTGTCTGGTTGACCTGTTCCGAGGGACCCTTGGGCAATTTCAACTGAAAATTAAAGAATGAATATTATGGACAAAGTGCAAGCGGAACAGTACATTTTACATGTTCCTCAAATCATATAGCAAATCATACAGTCCTCTTTTGTATTTTGAAATTATAATTTTTAAATTTACTTCATTCTGTGCTCTATAGTCATATTCTAATGATGTTTTACCTATGGATTGCGTTTTTAATAAACTATTATTTCAAATGTAAGAACATGTATTTCTCTCGTACTCTTGTTGTTAATGTCTACCTTTTAGATATGACTCTTTGAGACACTATGTATACTATGTTTTTATATTTAGGACACACGAGAAAAAAGCCTTAGAATAAACAAATAAATAAATAAATTATATTAATAACATATACTAGCACAAGCTTGACAAGAGAAAAGACAACAAAAGCATACATACGCGTTATCACAAAGAAGATGTAGGCGGCTAAGGCTAGCGATGCAAATAACTGTAAAAAATAGGAAATTATGCATTTGGTAATATATATATATAAATAAGCAATGTACATGTAAATAAGTTTTCTATTGAGCTAGTGGTACGATTAATATAATGTGTCATGCATAGGTCTATATGTCTTTGCCTGTGCGTGAACAATAGCGTGCGCGCACACGTAGGTGTAACTACATGTATATGAATCCATGAGTGTGTATATATATATATATATATATATATATATATATATATATTTTTTTTTTTTTTTTTTTTTAAGCGCTGTTAATAATCATTGATGTTGAAAAATCCAAAAGGCAAAACCACAATAATACAGAGAACAAACAAATTTGGGTGGGGATCACTTTTTCAAAGAGTGAGTAATCACAATTAACAATTGGCGGGAAACGCCTTAAATACTAGGCGTGGCTGTTCCAGAAGGTGACGAAATTCTATTTGTTTAAGTATTGTGCAATCCGTTATACTAAGACGTATTTGTCTAACGGATTACGTAACTGCACGTCTGGGTAAATAGGAGTAGGTCTAGGTGTTGGTGTTTAGTGCTTAATATCACAGATCTGTGTGACAGGTATATATACTTAAACCTTGAACTGTTGGCAAATAATGCGCTATCGAATAAATTTGTCGTCAAATTTCTAAAGCTGACCTATTTTTAGGCATACCTTAGAGACGGGAACAATGGGGAAGACTCCATGTAGTATATTGATCTGTATGGGCAAATGGCGTAAATGTATGAGCTAGTGGGTTATTCCATTGTGAAGGATCCGGAAAGAGCCTTACTACAGTATTTCTTGCATTTTTCTGTATCTACTGTAGCATAAGTGCACAATGTTCGAAGCATGTGCACAATTTGTGAGATTTTGGCCAGAGGGGACGCGTCAAGCCCGCAACCAGATTGTCAAATGTCAAATATATACAATATGATCCAAATTTAAACCCAACCATATGGATGTACGTGCATGTTTATGTACCTGGCGATGAGCACACGAGTATGTACTTTTTAACGCAAAATCAGACAATTTACTAAAGATAGGTGTACAATTTACAATAAACTGAGGGATCAACCACCGTTTGCACGTTTAATAGCCCTATATGATTTAATACTAGGGGCTACATGTACCTTATCTAAGTGTGGGTCTAAACATTGACATACATGTAAATTGTTGCTTTCGGGCATAAAATGGGATATGTATATACATTGTACATTGGCGTGAAGTTTTTAGCCATGGTATATCGTATAAACTGTGTATTCATGTAGTTTTCCCAATGGTTCGCATTTTATATGTGCGTATGTTGAAAGACGGGGAAATGCAGCCACACCCAGGGAAACCTTAGCTAACAGTCAGCCTTGTTCGTGCATGGAGCCTGGGGATTTTAATCAGAATTTTTATAAATAGTAAAATCCTAATAATTCATGGTGGGCCCGAGGATGAAAAAGTACTTGCGCTACATTTGTGTAATATAAAACATTTTCATGGCCAAATGTTTACCCTTTATACAAGTACATGTAGATCCGCACGTGTGCATTAATATTTCTCCCATAATATTCAAATTAATGGAGGTGTTAACAGAGGAGAATGAATTAAGAAGTACAATTACTAACGTGAGACGTAACCTGTTTACATATATATAGAACTATATGAAGCAGCCCAAACAACTCCAAATCAATCATAGACTGTACTGTGAAAAGGAGACTCATGAAGTTAAACTTAAAGGTCTATACATGTGGTACCTACCAATCCCCACACACCGCTGAATACACTCCCCGTACGTAAGCTACAGCAGCAACAACACGTTTTCATCTTGGTGCCGTGTGTTCTCCTCTACTCTCGGGTACGCCTTCAAGTATCAGACAGAAACGACCCCAAGTCCTGTAAAAAGACTCTCGAGATGACTGGCCAAAATCGATGCTTGTTCTTCGAAACTCTCTCGACTAGCCACTAACGTGTAAAATTTCTTCCAGATTTCAAACTTCCGAATTAAGTTGCTGTAGGTGACCAAGAAGACTGTATCTTCTAAGTTTCAGGTACCTCACAGCCGCTGCTTGGTGTGACGCAGTTATAGTACTTAGATGTATAGTAACGCTATCCAAGGCGAGTGCTGAGAGTCATTCTAGCACAAAGACTGGTGGCACACAACAGTGGATCCTTAAACTCTCCCCTCTCAGTGCTACGTCTTATATGATTATTTACACCTTCCTCTGGTCCATACACACAAATGTTACACACGTGGATGTGTATACAGTGTAATAACTATCTATAAAATCCCTGTCTATTTGTCCCCGCTATGAAGACGCTCGTGGCAAGAACTTCAAGGTGAAAACGATGTCCGGGTTATGTAGGTGTCAGCACAAGTGAGTACACGCCCGAAATATCACCCAGTTTAATAAAGCATGACACAGGTGAGGGGACGGGTTAAGTCAATACGACGCCCGCGCCATGAGTTACATGTATTTGTATTGTTTGTTCTCAGTGGCACCTTATAGCCAATACAATGTGTTGTCTTAATGCACCGCTTAACACATTGTGTTTTCTGAATTGAATAATAACAAGGTTAGCTCATGTATTGCCAGGTCATCGTTTTACTATGCATATGCATATACAGGGGTACCTATACATGTTCGTTTATATGGAGCGATTCCATTTTCTTTTCATCAGTCAATACTATGCCCCTTCGAATCCATCACGCATGCGTGCCGGTATTCTACTAGTATAAAATATATCTGATTTTTCCCTATTTAATCATCGCTTTAATTGTCTGTTTTACAACTAATATTAAATGAAACATTAAAGACGTTCTCTTTCATTCCCGGTCCACATTCGTGGCTGCTGAAATTTATGTTGATTTTTTTTTTATTATACGGAATACGTTTTGCATTTCTTTTTCACAAAAATCAATGTTTTATTTCGTCTGTTTCAAAGAGGTGGCTAAATGGCTAATGTCTGAAATAAAGATATCTTTATAATTTTTTCTCAGCTCGTTTACAATGTAAACCTGTTTACCACTTACTTTAAAAGCCATGCCGAAATGTACCTCCTGAAATCAAAATCGTTTGAAACTGACCTTACCCCGAAACGTTTCCCTTTTCCTTTCAATCTCGGTTTCCTCTCTCCCTTTATCAATTGCATCAGAGGCAATTACATGTAAAAGTTTCCGATCACATCTTGACCTAGACAATGGTGTGTTACACGTGACAAAAAATTGAAATAAAATTAGCAGCTCCTCGACCACCGGCCTTGAGATTTTACAATAGGATGGAGAAATACGGGTTATTATTTTCGACAATAATGACGGGGTCATTAGCTTGAAGTAGATGCAAATTAGCATTAGACCAATTTTCTCATTTGATATTTATAACGTTTACAGTGATTTTAAAAGCATGTACAAATGCGTCTCAGCGTTGTTTACCAAAAATACATGATTTTTTTGCAGGATTAAAACTAAAGGTATAATTTTGTGTAGACTGGTCCATGAATGATAAAAACTGATAACGACTCCTCCAGAATATTGATGTTATTTTTTATTTTTTTATTATTACTATTGTGGATGATTTCTGATAAAATCCGTGACATTGCACATCATAGGAGGACCCAGTGAGGAAAAAGAGAGAGAGAGGAGCGGAGAAGACCGAGGATCGAGATTTTTCCCGTTCTCATGGCACAGTGGATCCTACAGACTTCAGTTTTCAGTCAAATCCTACAATAGTTTGCTAACCCAATGTGCTAATACGATGCACATAATCGAGTTTCTTAAATGACAAAACGAAATTCCACTCGAACTTTATTTTTTGGCTTAATTCTTATCGATAAAATAAAGAAAAACAAACTAACTACTACATTGCGATATAGAAGCCAGTGTTGTCTTCGCTGACACATTTAATAAGGGCTGTAACGTAAACTCGTATTTCTCAGCCCAACATTATTCAAAATGTTACTGCTCACTTCCCTTGTTATGAAAAGTAGTCATATATCGTACTATTGTTGGGAACAATATAATTATAATAAGGTACATTATTTATAGCTTATATTTTGCCTGTTGATGACGAAAATGTTAGAAACCATGCGTCCACTTTGATTTTGGAGGAATGCATGAAAAGCCCCCTTTACACTTTATGGCGTCCTTTCTGCGCCCCGTAGTGACGGTCCCGTTTGAGAGTAAAAAATAATAATACTTTACTAGCCGACAACTGGCCAATCAGAGCATTCATTCTGCAACCATAGCGATGATTGTGCCTCCTTTCTACGACCACAGCGATGTCAGTTTCATGGTCGCACAACGGACGCGTTCCAGTGTAAAGGGGTTTAAGGGCTGCTTTGCTGCTGATATCAATTACTGGGGGGGGGGGGGTGATCGAAAGCAAAACTAAACCGATAAAAAAACGACCCAATCAAACCGCAGNATACATGTGGTACCTACCAATCCCCATACACCGCTGAATACACTCCCCGTACGTAAGCTACAGCAGCAACAACACGTCTTCATCTTGGTAGCGTGTGCTCTTCTCTACCCTCGGATGCGCCAACAAGTATCAGATAGAAACGACTCCAAGTCCTGTAATAAGACTCTCGAGATGACTGGCCAAAATCGATGCTTGTTCTTCGAAACTCTCTCGACTAGCCACTAATGTGTGAAATTTCTCCCAGATTTCAAACTTCCGAATTAAGTTGCTGTAGGTGGGAAAGACGACTGTATCTTCCAAGTTATAGGTACTTCACAGCCGCAGCTTGGTGTGACGCAGTTACAGTACTTAGGTATATAGTAATACTATCCAAGGCAACTGCTGACAGTCATTCTAGCACAAAGACTGGTGGCACAGTAGATCCTTAAACTCTCCCCTCTCAGCGCTACGTCTTATAAGATTATTTACACCTTCCTCTGGTCCATACACACGGATGTTACACACGTGGATGTGTATGCAGTGTATCTATCTATAAAATCCTTGTCTATCTGTATCCGCTATGAAGACGCTCGTGGCAAGAACTTCAAGGTGAAAACGATGTCCGGGTTATGTAGGTGTCAGCACAAGTGAGTACACGCCCGAAATATCACCCAGTTTAATAAAGCATGACACAGGTGAGGGGACGGGTTAAGTCAATACGACGTCCGCGCCATGAGTTATTTGTATTGTTTGTACTCAGTGGCACCTTATAGCCAATACAATGTGTTGTCTTAATGCACCGCTTAACACATTGTGTTTTCTGAATTGAATAATAACAAGGTTAGCTCATGTATTGCCAGGTCATCGTTTTACTATGCATATGCATATACAGGGGTACCTGTACATGTTCGTTTATATGGAGCGATTCCCTATTATTTTCATCAGTCGATACTATGCTCCTTCGAATCCATCACGCATGGGTATTCTCCTAGTACAAAATATATCTGATTTTCCCTCTGTTTAATCATTGCTTTAATTTTCTGTTTTACAACTTATATTCAGTGAAGCATTACAGACGTTCTCTTTCAATTAATGTTGATTTTTTTATTGTACGGAATACATGTACGTTTTGCAATTCTTTTTCACAAAAAATCAATGTTTTATTTCGTCTGTTTCAAAGAGGTGGCTAAATGGCTAATGACTGAAATAAAGATGTGTTTATAATTTTTCTCAGCTTGTTTACAATGTAATCCTGTTTACCGCCTCATTTGGAGTATGCCGAAATGTACCCCCTGAAACCTTAATCGTTTGAAATGGACCTTATCCCGAAAAATTACCCTTTTCCCTTATATCTCGGTTTCCTCTCTCCCTTTATCAATTGCATCACAGGCAATTACATGTAAAAGTTTACGACCATCTCTTGACCTAGACAATGGTGTGTTACACTTGACAAAAAATTGAAATAAAATTAGCAGCTCCTCGACCACCGGCCTTGAGATTTTACAATAGGATGGGGAAATACGGGTTATTATTTTCGACAATAATGATGGTATTTTTTATTATTATTATTATTATTTTTTTTTTTTTGGATGATTTCTGATAAAATCCGTGACATTGCACATCATAGGAGGACCCAGTGAGGAAAGAGAGAGAGAGGAGCGTAGAAAACCGAGGATCGAGATTTTCCCGTTCACATGGTATAGTGGACCCTACAGACTTCAGTCAGGTTTTCAGTCAAATCCTACAATAGTTTGTTTACCCAATGTGCTAATACGATGCACATAATCGTGTTTATTAAATGACACCTCGAACTTTATTTTTTGGCTTAATTCTTATCGATAAAATAAAGAAAAAACAAACTGACTACTACATTGCGATATAGAAGCCAGTGTTGTCTTCGCTGACACATTTAATAAGGGCTGTAACGTAAACTCGTACTCCCCCCAACATTATTCAATATGTTACTGCTCACTTCCCTTGTTATGAAAAGTAGTCATATATCTTGCTATTGTTGGAGACAATGTAATTATAATAAAGTACATTATTTATAGCTTATATTATGCCTGTTGATGACAAAAATTTGAGAAACCATTGTAAAGGGGTTTAAGGGCTGCTTTGCTGCTGATATCAATTACTGGGGGGTGATCGAAAGCAAAACTAAACCGATAAAAAAACGACCCAATCAAACTGCAGAAAATTATTCACATTTATACAACATACTTTATTACAAATCGGCGAAATTGTACATACAAATGTAAAATCCAGGGAAATTTATATAGTCTTAAAATTTCAAATGGTATAATGTTTGAACAGATCATATAAAGCTACGGACTGACCTGGTTTCAATACTCTTTCGTTCGCATAGTGAAAATGCCACAAAAAATAATGACATTCGGTTGTACGGATTTTATAAAGTATTTAGATGGATATCGTGACCACAAACATTAGTTAGCCAAACGTTTTGTACTTGAATTACTAAAAGGGCACTCGCATCAAATGTCGCGTGAGAAATAACGACAGTACCGAATGAGTTCTAACGGCAAACATACATGTGTGCATCTGCTTACCCTCTCCCAAGGCCGCATATTAATAATGTGCACTTTTCTCACCTAAGACATCTGTATATATGTAGTGCAAAAATTGATCTGTGATCCTGGTAGAGAGTGTACACTTCTGATCAAAACATACTAATAATAAATGACTAAGTTTCCTACCATGTGCGCACAAATGTACTTCGTAAGTGAGTAATAATCTTTAAAGTCGATTAGAGCAAAATTTCCTACTAATATACAATGTACTAGTAGTCGATACCAATGGATATTTCAGTTTATGAAAAATATCTCGCTTCAAGTAATAAAGAGAATTAGAGTGTATGCTGCCAGGGAAATTTTCTGCACAATGTTACATTTGTTTTACATGTACCACTCAAACAGCAAACTTACAAATATTTCAAAATACCTATATAAGATCCCGATTATACAAATATTGAAAAAAAAAACATTAAGAAAATATGGAAGTTTTGATTTATGAAAGAGTAATAATGGGTAAACTTTGATAAATCCTACAAATCACTGCAGACAAGAATACTATACCAATTCCATAAATTTCTACTCAAAAGTTAAGCAATACGTGGTCCCCATTTGATGAATGAAATATAAGATTTGGTCAGAGTTTATTGGTGACAAAGGGTCCTTTAGTCTAGGTATTGTCTAAAAAACGTTATTTCAATGAAGACACATATTTGGGATTAAATCTGATTCTGGTTTAACACGGGTACTGTCGGGTATAAATCTTGTGAGATCTTAGGTTTAAGACTTTCACGTACCTGTAGAATCACGTCACTGATGTTAAGTAAGTCTATCATAAGTATTCTGTCCTTGTTTTGGAAATGAACGGGCTAATATATGTAAAAACCATGTTCCTGACCAAAAATCACTTGTACGTACTAAATTGCCGTGTTTGCCAGCATCATTCTTGTATTGAAAGAAAATAAACAGAAAAACCTGAAAATAAGAAAATTTTAGTCCCTATATCATACAAAAAGTATATCCAAGAATATATCATCCAAAAATTGATCAGATATGGGTTGTTCCCTAAAAAACGCTTCCTTAAAATGCGTTATACAGGAAATCCAAATCACTGTACGGCCAAACACTCATACATAAGACTAATCCAAAAACAAAAAAATATGCTTGTATAAAACTTTCACCTAACTCAAAAGGTTCGTTGTAATGGTCTGTTTGAGTTTGGGAAATGATTAAGGTAGTTTCTAAAATATACATTAAATAAAATTAAGTAAATGCAGCTGCTATTTGGAAAGTTGAAGCACCATAAAAAATCTTTACACAGAAGATTATCGTCTGCAGTTAACAATCTATGTGACAAGATAGGCAAATAACGATGAATGAGATTTCAGGTACATATTTAGATCTTACAAGTAAAAACAATCATAGATGGGTCATCTTACAGTCTAATGAATTCTGACTACGCTTGCTCATAAAGGTAAGGTTAATTTTTTCATTTTTCATTTTCAGAACACTGTTAACTTTCAGTCGGTCTGTCACCCAAACTGCCGTGTGCACATATATACATGTACTTTTTATAAAGAACTTCTTAAATCGTTTAAACAACCTATATCTACGTTACCCATCAATAAAAAAACTAGCTGTATGTCTGACATAAATGTCGCCTACTACACCTTAAAAGTTTCTCAAATCCACTAAAATGGCCACTCCAAAAACATATAAACCAACAACCAAGCAAACATTGCCCTTTTACGATAAGTACCATACGTCCTTGTGTACCTACAACTGTATACACACCAAAGCGAATTCACATCAAATTGAAGATCATGTAGAAATCTCCCAATCAGAAAGAGATCACTGACGTCACTGCTTAGGGATAAGTACTACCTTAGTTCACTCCTCATATGGTGTTGTATCGAAGTTGACCGAATGCTACCGGGCGCCCACACAAACGGCAGATGATTGTTTTACAATGAAAATGACTGACTTATACATGTTCTTTGGGGGAAAAAGTTCTGGCTGAAAATTACCAATAACTTGTATTCACTTTCCACAGTTTATAAACTATTACTCGTGATTTGTGTGTGAAGTAAGTGTAAAAATTAACCGAAGACTCAATCTGCTTCAATCAGTAGGCTTATTACGTACGACAACTTAACCAGACGTAACGTCATGTGATATCCATCTTAACTACCCGGATGTTAGTAGTTAGGGGGCTGGTCTTTCTCCTTGTAGTCTGGGGGAGCGGAAGCCTGCTGGGGGTAGTACATCCCTTGGGGCTGACCAGCCGAGTGCTCCAGTGGAATGAATTGCTGCCCACCAGCCTGAAAGACGACAATGATAACATTCGTTAAGATTGATTCAAGGGAGAACACGGTGCTAAGCCAGCTTTAACCGACGTCGCCAGCCGAGCAGTAGGTCATCGACCTTAAGGGTCACGTACCATATTGGATGTCCTGACGTCTGCTGTGTTGGGGTTAGTCAGGTCATTTTGCAGAAAAACCGCAGGGAACTGACACAAATGCGGGTTCAATGTCAATTACGGCTCAACAGTCAATTGCAGTACCGGGGTGACAGAAATGGCTGTGCACCAGGAACCAGTCCGTTCCTCATTAGGCCTACTTTGTACAGGTGACATTTGTCCCATATACCAACTCCAACACTTTGACTAATCCTAACCTGTATTAATCATATGGGTCCCCTGACTTCCATTACTAGGATCTCCATTTTTGTGACACCGGTGCCTTTAGTTTAGTAGCAGAGAATGGTGTTTTCGTAAGCATGCACTTAAATTACTATATTTTCCTAAGACGTACCAGTAACACAAGGTTATTTTTGATTGTTCCTATACCAATACAACAAAACTATAAAACAGAGGCTTAAGCGTCATCAATAAAGTATTCAAGCCACTTGTTAACGTCACGGTCTTATTGATTCCATACTGCTTACCCAGCAAACACATCACGTTGGTACCACGTGGTTAATCCATCGCTATGACGTTATAATGTGGTAGCAACATGCTAGCCACGTGGTCCGAACGTGACGTGTTTGCTGGGCATATCCTTCAGTCCATGCAGTTATATTATAACAGACAATGCATGTGTCCTTTTAATATATAACATGCGTTATTTTAAGAGGTGTATAACTAGGGTATATTTTAAGCAAATGTACGCGTAATTTCAGGCTAAGTTTTAGACGAGTTACACCACGTGTATGCCAGAGTCAGTGTAATAGCTTACCTGTTCTTCAGAAACTCCCAGCTCTCGGAAGTAGAAGCAGACACCGACCATTGCGTAGATCTAGAAGGCAATTAAATCAATATGATTGTCATATATTTGCTTTTCACTTGACAAATCATGTTTCATTAAAATGTAATCTAAGACATGCCACTGTAATGACTTATTGAACGAACGAACAAGCCCGAATGAATGAATGAATGGTTTTGCAGGAATTTTTAATGTTAAGTACTGGTGATTTTATGTGTCCAGGTAGTACGTTTTGAAGAGTCGTCAGGTGTCATCAGGTGCTGATTCTACACATATACATATACAGTGTATGTCCACCCACCAAAGCTGATATCTCAGTTTTAAGCAATTTGATCTAGTTTGAACTTTATTTCACAAAAATGAACAACTGATCTTTTTATGATATATGAGGGTATACACATGTAATTTGAATACACTGCGTCTATACTACGATGCATCATATACATGTTCAGTGCACTGTTGAAAGTTACTGATAAAATAGTGTGTGTGCGTGTGTGTGTGTGTGTGTGTGTGTGTGTGCGCGCGCGCGCGCGTGCGTGTTGTGTACAAGGTTAGAACAATGTATGTACAAAATACATGGTAGTAAAGACCAGGAAAGTTTACTTACGTTTAGTGCCAAGAAAATGGCCATAATTCCAAGAATGATGAAGAACACCAAAACAAAGCCTGAAATGTATAATTGAGAGTTTTACATTTCTGAATATGTTCAACAGGCTGTGTGTTGTCGCATGTAAGGTAGTGTTCATAAAATCTTTTAATTTGTAAAATTATAATCCAATATTGTACATAGAGAAAGATTTAAAGGAACCTCAGTCGACTTTCGGTAGATTTCACGTAAAACATGCCCCCCCCCCCCTCAAAGTGCATTATTGACTCACCAACTTTCAGAAAAGTTAAGACGATCCAAGCAACTTCAATCGCACTGATGATTGCCGTGACTATTACCCATGGTAAGAGCATCCCACGTACTTTCTGAAAAAAAAAATTAAATAGTAATGAAATATAATCGTACAGTGGACCATTTTTGTCTTAAATTTACTTTTATTTTATTTATGTGTTTATTTATTTATGTAACAGATTTTATTACTGTAAAGAAAAGACAACTTCATCCTACGAGATGTAAGAAGAGAAAGTCTTTTATTTTTATATAAATTACAGAGTTTACTAATTTAAATATTTAAATTAAACATTAAATTGATAATAACTAAATAATGAGGGTTAATAAAATAATATATAACTTAATACCATGCTTTCACTTACGGTGCACACCCCTACCATGGCGATAATACTGAAGATAAACCATGTATTTTATTTACGGTGCACACCCCTACCATGGCGATAATACTGAATATAAACCATGCATTCACTTACGGTGCACACCATGACAAAAAAACTGAAGATAAACCACGTATTTCACTTACGGTGCACACTCCCACCATGGCGATTATACTGAAGATAAACCACAGTCCATATAAGCCGGTGAAGGCGTACAATGGAATGGCAGGCAGTGTCACAAGCATTGAAGTGTCCATTCCTCCATCTCCAAAACCTTGCAGGTCTCGATAGGCCTGGTTAACCGTTTGTTTGGCTATTTCGACTGAAATATAGGCAAAGAATTAGCTCTTCGAAATATATACATATGTTTTCATGTAAGTATAAACTTCAAAAGCATACATTGCATAATGAGCGTTACACATACAGATAGCCTACCAGTAGTACTTGACATTAAAAATTCCTGCAAAACCATTCATTCATTCATTCGCGCTTGTTCGTTCGTTCAATTAGTCATTACAGTTGCATGTGTTAGATTACATTTTAATGAAACACCGGACCCTCTCTCTTCCTGTATGAGCAAGACTCGGTGTCCAAAACCGACAAACTGACAATTTCACAGTGTACCGGTAGTAGAACATTGTCGCAAAGTGTATCGCTCAATGTGCAAAGGACCTTGACAAAAATCGATTCTCTCTAAAAAGACACTGCTTCACAAGAAAAGAACATCGAATATCAAATGTTGAACCGTTAATTTATGTGATTGACCCTGTCGCCTAACCAAAACCTTGCCCTGGACCAATTCAACAGACATTTTCTCAAATTCACCAATTTACCAACACATAGAGGGGTAGATGATAGCGTGTTAAGTAACGATGACTTTACCAGGTCCTTACCCAAATAGATCACATATGCCATATAGGCGAGTACGATGCCCGACAAAATCTGAAAATAAAAGATATTATACAATTAGTTTGATGCCGTTAGGCCATATTCTGCATGGTTTAAATGAGATTTTATTTTCAACATCCAAGATAAATGCTTGAGAGTGATCCTACAGCGATATACACTATAATTTGTAATCACACTGTAATTCCAGATTAAAGCAACAAGCAACGTTCTTTTAATAATAATAATAATAATAATAATAATAATAATAATTATAATAATAATAATTTTATTATTATTATTATTATTATTATTATTATTATTATTATTATTATTATTATTATTATCCAGCGCATTCTTTTTTCTTATTTCAAAGCACTTTACATTTCTAACATAAAAAACTTGAGAATTACAGCAGTAAATTACAGACTTACTTTAGAGGTTTACATAATATAAAAGATTAAGAATTAAAACAACAAAATACAATTGTAACAATTGAAAATGTTTGACTGTATAAGCACATATATGTATTGGCAGCGCAATTGCTAAATAATTAATACTGTCGATGTGTTTCACCGATAGATGGCATTCTCAGTCGTAAATGAATTAGAGCCTTCCCTGCCACCCTAAACCCTTGAAACAAAGTAAAAGATTGCAATTTCATCTGAGAGAGAGAGAGAGAGAGAGAGAGGGATTTGAGAGATAAGGCTATATTGTATCGTATTTCCTTAGTTAAGCTTCAAAAAGAAAAATGATGTATTAACATGGAGCTTGTCTACTTATCTATGTAACTATTTATTTCCCGACTATCTCCCTGAGTTTTCCGCGAACCATGCTTATGACTAACAAATGCAAACGCTATTTTCAAGCACTTAAATAAAACCATTGCACAATCTATCTTGACTAAAGCCACGTTATCAGTTTTATTTTCACCTGTCGCGCGTCCAAGCAGGCCTGAAAATTGTACATTTAATCTTAGGCTCTTCTCACTTTGTGAAAATGAGCAATTTTCGCCACAGCTTCTTTAAGGGTTTTTTGTTTCTTGCATATCAACTAAACGGGAGATATGATAGCCTTACATGTACTGTATAAACGTATGCTTTATAATAAAAAGAAACATGGCTGCGGAGCCTTGAAGCATCTTTCCAACATAAGGAAGGACGTAAACAACGGAAACGTCACTACAACAATACATGATGTTATACATGTATATCCTATTTGTAATGCCAGGCCCGTAGCCAGGGGGGGGGGGTCGAGGGGGGGTTTCGAAAGAACTGCCCCTTTTGCTGGGATAAGGTCCACTCTGGGTAACATTTGCTCTAGGTTCATGAAGTTTTTATGGAAAAAGGTCCACTTTTCCAGAAAAAGAACCCCCCTTTTAAAATTGTTGACTACGGGCCTGAATGCCCACATTTGTCACCCTGATGTTCATAAGTTGGCTTATCGCGTATAACAAGCATTCAGTCGCCGTCACCGTTTGGTGTACTGGCCGAAAGAGGCCCTGCAACGCAGGGTATCCTGCAACCTAGCTGGGAATCGCCTTCCGCGTCCAAGCTCATATCAGTATTACTTTTCACGTTGTGGTTGATGGATAGCTTTCATACTGTAGACTTGTTATCGATTACTTCTTCTCACTTGAGATTGACATAGTACTTGCCTGGACAAAATGAAGAATAATGAACCAACTGAAGCGTTATTGCAAAACCTGGTAGACCTTCTTCACGGAGTTATCTGTGGTTACGAATCAGATTCGTTTTTTTATTCACACACGAGATTTTTTTTCACATACGAGAATGGCTTAACATTATGCAACTGTGGCATTTTTCTTATGGTGTTGTGTTTTATATGCAAGATGCAAGAAACGCATTTGCGTATTTTTTATAATTACCATTACACTGACGAACAGACAGATTTTGGATCCACTTCAACCAAAAAAACTAACCCTTATGTGCTTCACAGACTTGAATGAAATTTCAATTAGTTTGAGCCTAGATTAAATTTGAAATGCGACGCCTGTGCGGTGCATGTATACTGCCCGTCATACCCTTTCGTACGGCGCCTGAGCGGAGGTAGAAGGTGGCCGTGCGAAATCGCACGGATTTAAGGCCATGTAATGTAGACACACTCGGCGTAGCCCGTAGCTCCTTACAATTTCAAAAAAAAAATCGTACGGACAATTTCATCGCACGGCGCCCGTGTAAATGTAATCCTAAGTTTTACCTTTTCATATATAATACACAGTTTACTTTACAAACCACATTCAATGAGAAATGGGCAAGATCACAAAGGGATTTCGGAGTGTGGAATTGCAATCAAGCGCCTGATCCTTAAGCCAACACAGTGACTCGCCAGCTGTGTTATAGGTGTGATAGGTGTGTAGTTCTAGGAATGGAAATTTGGGGTCCCCTATGATTACACTACTACATGTTAGGGTAAGCCACTGTGACAGGAATGGTAGTCCGCTAGGTACCGTAGTCCGTTCCCCATTATTTTGTACAGGTGATATTCGTGCCATATATTAACCCCAATACTTTGACTGACCCTAACCTGTATTAATCAAATGGGACCCCGGACTTCCATTCTTAGGACTATCATTTTTTTCTGTCACGCCGGACCTTGGCGGTTGGCATAAGGGGCGAACGTCTCCTGCACTGTAATAGAAGTAATAGGGAACGAAGGACATTTCTTTGCTAGCACACTGCCATTTACGTCCCAACCGTTGTCGGAATGGCCGCGCAGATCGTTGCTGTACGTTCTCTGTAATTGCTCGACTCCAGGGAATTGGAGGTCAATTTATACGGCCATTTGTGTCAGAAAGATACGAAAGACATCGACCTTTTTTCTTACTGCGTTCTTACTGCTACAGGCAACAATCCGAGGTTCCAATCGAATCTTAGAAATAATTGCTGAAATATGGCGGAGGTCAAGCCATAACGAGACGACTAAACGCCATGTCCTAGGTCTGAGGGATATCAGCATTTTTTTATTGCATGGGACTTGGGCTGGAAAACAATAACTAGCCATAAATCCCAGTGGTACAGGGTGCATTCCAAGTAGGTTCGAAAACACCATTTGGGACTGCGCTTTGCAAGAACACATCCAATGATTCGAGAATCTTTACGCGTCTCTTATTTTCAGAGTCTATGGATCCATAACGGCCGCTACAACAACAAAAAAAGGGTGACTTGTTTCATTGGAATTTGAAGACAACCATAAATATTAGGGTATTTTTTTCGTTGAACTTGCTTATGTGTGCAGGGCACCATTGCCTAAATCTTGGATATTTCTTCTATTGGACCCCCCCCCCCCAAGTCGGCGTCTGCAAAATGACATCTGCAATAAGAGTCTCTCTGAAAAGCATTGCACACACTCTTGTGTGTCCCTTGATGTTTGCCGTCGCGTGCCTGGAAGAATTTTCACTTTAATCGATCGATTGCCGTTTCAGTAATCAGCATATTTTCTGGTGTTTTGGCAGTCTATGTCTTAAGTTCTAATATGATGTTTTATGTTTTATATAAAAACCGCCCTGGGTGTCTAAATGAGAGACGTTTAGGGAAACTAACAATGTTTAGCCTTATCGTATCAATATGTCTTCAGGTGCACTTGCAGAACTACTTAACGATATTATATTTCTTCGCATTCTCATAACTCAACCACAGAAAATGTCAATCTCAAAAATCAAAACATTTTCCACGCGATCTTTTGACAATGTAGCAACATTGTAACCATAAGATTTATCAAATAAGTGCGGTTTGGCGCCAGCTGGTATAAACCCTCTTCGATGCGACTTGCTTCAATTCACGACGCTTGCACCACATGCCTACATGACGTCATGTTTACGCCACACAAGTGACGTCACACCAATAGCCACAGCACAGGGAGAGCGGGACGATTTTGACAGGTCGCGTTACTACCGTCTTGTAGATGTACATTTGTTCTGAATTCTTAAAAGATAAATGACTTTCATAAATTTCTGCAGATAAATTTCCAAAATTTAAATACTATCTAGATCAAGACAGTGAGGTGGAACATCATGGCAAGATGCACGTTATGTTTTGCAATCTCTTGTACAGTGCATTATGAATATGCCTACCTGATGTTGCTAGAAAACAGAGACAGAGGAATCAAATTACAATTGATAATCAAAATTTCAAATAATTTGTGGTACAAATTGAAAGAAACATGAATGAGAGGATGCTTGCGTTTTAGAGTCAACAGCTCTGAAACAGAGGGTTACTGAACTAAAATACGTCATGAAATTCCACCAAAAAGTCTGTGTCAGTTTACTTATTGGTGGAAACCACCATCAGAGTACAAATAACCTGAATAACCAACCAGACCGGTCATTACAAAATTGGACCAATAAATGTAAACTCGGCGGTTTTAACGAAGTTTCTCACTGCAGCTGACGGTTGATTACCCCAAGCGGCGTATATAAATGATGGATAGCACAGCACCGGCAACTTAACGACGGTAAATATGATGGGATAACTTTATTGAAAATGACTCGTTGCTTCTGTATACATTATTCCTGACGTGTAACTTGGATGGGATCAATAACTTTACGTGTTTTCATATTTGACGCCTCAATGGACGCTCTACTCCCTCAGCATGACGTGGAGATGGCGATGCAAATTTGTCGAAAAACACACACAAAGGCATAAAGACATAGATACAGTAATGTTAACAGATAAATCGTATATTGGTATATATCACAATATTAGCAAACATTTAACATTAGTGGGTTCGTTGTTAATCACTTAAGATATAATTAAAGTATAATTTAAAATATTTAATAAGGCAGGAATACATGCATCAAAGTTCGCCACTGTGTCCCGTAACTTCTTTTCTATCCTCTTTGACAAACGCTGTTTTTAAGTTTATTAACAGTGTGTCATGGCCCAAAGTACTGTCCTGCCAGTGAGTCAGTTCTTGCATCAGAAGGACAAAGTATACGATCATTTTTTCTAAAAGAATCGTGGCATGAACAGAGTTAGCATTCATCCGAAATATCGTTTTCGTGTAATTGCAACATGGTAAATGTGAACGAAAAATAAGAAGGATCCGCGTATCCGCTTCATTACTCAGAGACATAGTAACAAATGGTCTTTTTAACAGCGATACCGTTTTTTTTTTTTTTCTATGTCAGATGGATGTTGGTTAATCGTCGTCGTCGTCAGGTATCGTGCGCCTGCAGCTTATGGATGACTTTATGACTGAAGGCATCTCGATCCATCACCAATTCACCCAGCCGCCCCCCCCCCCTCCCCAGTTCCCATCCCCATCCAGCTCTTGCTGTTGGAGAACCATTTTGTTCTTTGCCCGCCACACGCTCTGCTACCCTCCATCCTGCTTTCCTTGATGGTTTCTCTAGTCCGGTGCTTCTCCTAATATGTTCTTAATATGTCAGCTTCTATCTTTTCACGATTTGTTAGTTGATAAATTCCAGTATTATGGGAATTATTGAAGACCTCAGCAGAAGCCTGATTTTTGGAATTATTTCAAGTCAATGAATTACACGTCTAACGCGGGTGGATGTGCCTTGCAATTTTCTAACTAACGTAGTTTTTTAACAAAAAAATTAATAGATAGATAACTGAAAAGGGTCGCATAATTTAAGCAATACAATGCATCAATGACTAAACACTTTTACAGAAAGTGTAGCGGTTGTTTTGTAGTCTCTTAGAATTTTCAACAGGCATGTGTTAAGACTCTGCCGCAGAGATCAATCAGGGCCGTTTGTTTTCAGCCGGACTCCAAATGTTTTAAATGCATGTATGGTGACTTCCTTAGCGCATAAATTTCAGAAGGATGCCATTTGATATTCAACCTCTTCTCTCCTGTGAATTCACGTTAATTGTTTCCCAGATTGTAATATCCATAGTGCTTCATACGCATCAAGTGCACAAGGCTCTTTTCCCCAAAGGGCATTACCCAACAGACTACAAATTGCAAGTGTTGATTTCAAACGAAAAAAAGCAAAGTGCTTTCATATAATTCAAAATGATATTGGAACTTCATGGCCTGCCTCGTAGAATTTCCATCTTATTTTTTTGTCAGAGCCGAAACATTTGGTCGCGTTTATGTGGTGGTCGTTGCTCAAGAAGTCTAACATTAATTTATCCGAAATACATGTTGTGCTTATAATAATCAATACAATATGGTTTGAAATCCCTTTTAACGGGTCTCTAAAGGATCTCCAGAAATACCTCTCAGCCTAAAATTATTGTGCCATTTCACAAGGGAATTCCTAGTAATCATCTGTCGCTCATAAAAGCACAGTGATGATTCACTGTACGCTGAACCTAGGGCGCAGAACTGAATGTTTATCTAGCAGTAGTTTCTAACAATTGGTTATAGTTATCTTTATGTACTTTTTTTTTTTTTTTTTTTTTTTTTTGAGGGGCGATAGAAGATTTACGGCAAAATTATGACTCAAACCCAAATTTTTATCTAATACCGTTTCCAACGATTTATTTTTCGTTTTCGTTATTCTTTCTTCACTTGCATTAAAGACTTATTTTTTTATCAATCAGTTTAGACCAGCTTACGGTTATACGTGGACCTCTTAAGACACCATCCGCATAAGTATTCTTGTATCGTTTGTCTGAGTACCGCGCTATAATTGATTTTTCCAGCTTATTCGCTTATCGTACATTGTCCGTTGTGTAGTTTTATCATGATGCAATTAATGTTAGAATACTAGTGCTTTGCACTCCCCAATAGGGCCGTCTTTTTGAATGGGTGAAGTTGTGATAAATTAATGATAATCAATTTCGCAAGAAGCTAATGGGAATTTGTGTTGTTTTGTTAGTTAGCTGAGAAAAAGGCAAGTTAATCTATACATTTGCAGGGTTGCAATAATAAAAATTATGCTATATTGGTCTATCGTAAATAATCATTACAGTTAGTAGTGATAACGCTTGAAATACCCCAATTCAAAAATACAATTACATGAAAAGGATGATAAATGACAACAGATTATTCATTAGACTGTTCCAGAAGATAAAAAGACTTTTATAAAACATACGGTATTATAAATGTGAAACATGCGATTCGAGTCTGTCAGGCGTCTGAAAGCATTCACTATTGCTGTCGACTAGAATCTAATAAACATAAAGATAGAAATGATTGTGGCCGACAAAATAGGTACATGTACCGGTAACAGTATCAATTGAAATAAATATTGCATTACAACATGACTACAAAGCAATACATTGTGATTGATTAAAATGCTTCGTGTAAAATAAAAGTCACACGAGAGCATACTCGGTCGCCTGCGGGGAAAATTGGTGGCACTGTTTACCATATAAAATTAAAATTCTGTGAATCTATAAGTCAAGACATATATATTTACTTCTGATACCAAGGATTAGGGGCACGTTTTAAAATATTTTCTACAACAGCCGAACACTAACACTTTAGTTCAATCCTATCTTCTTCCTTGGTTCAATATACTAAAGCCTGATTCTATAGCCTAATGGCATTCTGCTGTCTTTGTCAAAATCGTTTATTGTGTAAAAAAGAAGAGCAACCGGTTCGGTCTTCGTTTGCAGCAAGAATATGTGTAAACGTGGCAAGTGCAGGTATATATGTATAATGTACCACACTTGCAATTGGATCCACCCCGGAGCGCTTTGAACAATTGACTGTGTGTAAACGTGTTTTTTACTTTCTGGCGCCACACCCTCTCGGCGGCAGCGGATCGATACAGAGTTGGAAAGGACGACGATGTTTGATTTGACTTAGTGTACATGTAGCTTGTTCAATGAACTGCACGTATGCTCCTCATCCACGCTGCAAAAGTCAGTGTCTGTGATAGATGTACATGCACTGTGTATAATAGCGTTTTGCTCTGTCAATGATTGATGTGTTAGTCATGTAAGCAGAATTATAGATTTTATCCCCTGTACAGTACAAGACGTAGCATGAGGGAGAGAGGAGTGAAAACAAACGATCATTTGAAGAACGTGTATGAGAAAGAAGTAACAAAACCAAGCCAATCAAAAGAAAAAGTGTAAACTTTAGTCCAGTGATATTTTCTTAGAACGCATTAGAGACCAAATAAATTAAACATCTCCCACGAGAGTAAAAAAAGTAATGACATAGAAAGATTTCTGGAAACTCGAAGCGCATGATACACCAGAAGTTGTGTACTTTATACATATAATTATTCTAGTGCAGCTGCCCTAATGAGGTCACAGAAGGTCAAGGTCGATATATATTATCGCGATGTGTGCCAACAAGCCCGAGGACACTGAGCACCAAAAGAGCTTCAAAGCACAGCTAATGGATTTAAGATCTACACGGTTTTTACAGCATTGTTTTGATACCTTTGATACAAGGGCCGAAGACTAATTATGTGCACCTTTTTAACAGTAGAGAAGCGTATAAAGAATTAACCAGAGACACATCTGTGAATATTTCGTAAACATTTCCATGTGTGACCCTGGAAGAGGTTATTGTTTTGATACCTTTGATAGTTACTGATTTAGATACAGGCTGCTGATCCACGCTTAGATGGACAGCACATAATAAAATATGGTTTAACGTTAATATTAAAATGTTGAATTTTTTAACATGTAAAAGTCTGTAATATAAAAGTTTATAATATAAAAATAAAAATGGGCACATTCACGAACTGGCATTTTGGTTCTTTTCTCAACCTATTACTAATGGATACCGCAGAAGTAGCAATTTTAACTTTTTTCCAGATAAAAGATCTGAACTTAAAACACCACTTCTTGCTGGAATAGCTTTACCTAACAATACGTACTGGCGAACACATCAGAAACGCGGGGTGTCGTCAAAAATACTTAATCTTATGATATAGCGTGCGTTTAGTAATGATTCTCTTGACTGATGGACTTTAGAATAGATTCTCAAGTGATTCACTCAAGATCCAATCACTTTAACCCACCATTAAGCACCCTTCGCTTCATAAACTTCATAGGCAATGCAGTATAATTGCGTTTAACACGAAACTCCATACAAGCTTCATAGTATCTTTATTCCTCTCAAAGGACACCTTCAGTGCGATTATAATAAAAACCTTTTAAGCACTAATTCTCAGAAGTAGACGTTTTGATTGCTTTTCTTGTCAATCCAAATGTTACAGGCACACTTGCCTAGTCTTGCTATGGATGTACGGATGGCTTTTGTGACGTGAGGTGTCGGAAAGATTGCAAAAAGACGAGACAGACATAACAGCTTCAGCGTGTCAAACATCAGAGCCGCTTAAGCTGAATGTAATTTAGCGAAAAACTCCCCGGAGATGGGTCGATCCTGCTAGATCGATCTAGGTATGGAAATGGGCTCAAAGCGTTCCGTTGTTCGCATGTGAAGTCAAATTCTATTTCATGGCACATATCTCAAACAGGTTTATCAAAAACCAGAAGACATCGTTGATAATACGGCATTTGCAGTATCTAAGCGCATGATATCACATGCAAGTTTTATGCTTTCTTCAATGTACTGAATGGAAAGCAGATAAACAGTGTCAGGGAGCATAGAAGAAAGGGCCATGTCTGTCTGTCTGTCTGTCTGAATCTTGAGGTGAATCTTAAACTAATCAGCCCAGACAATTCCCGCCAAAATCATAAACGTGACACAAATTCCAATACCCGCAAATCTTCATCCTAACTTTCGAAACCTTCTATTATATCCTCTTGGTATTATTGTATTACAATGTACCCTATCATTCATCAATCTATGACCTTTGACTCGGTCGTGACCTTTGACTCATGACCAGAGCTTTTTTTTTCAAAGGTAATGAATAAGACATTATTGTTTAATACAGATAAAAGGTAGCCCGCAGTCATGCTGGTGTCATATCGATTTTCTCACGGGGTCATCACGGTTGTTCTTTTCATTGGACATCAAGATCAGGTGGTCAGTCTTGACCACCTGTGATATTGCTGGTAAGACATATAGCTTTTTAAAAGGCTAGTCGCTTCCACCACGGGCAATTCATACCCGTTATCTCCCCCGTTAGGGTATATGTTACTCTTAGTTGGTTTGTTAGTTATCTCCACCAGGGAGGGTATATGTTACTCTTAGTTGGTTTGTTAGTTATCGGCCTAACTAAATATTTAGGGAGGAATTTTGATAAAAATTTTCAGGATAGGTTAGAAATGAACTTAAATACGTTAGAAGTACTTTAGACATATCAAATTTCGCATTCGTTAATTTCGGCCCCACCTTTTTAATTTTGCACATTTCTGGAGGCTCTTATCGCTTATTTTACGTGGCATCTTTAGTCATTTGTAACATTATACATAACCAAACTGGGTCCTATGAGTCTTTATGCACCGAAGATGCCCCCCCCCCCTCCCCATACACACACATTCACTCTCTCCCTGTCATCGCGGACGTTCCACTGTCTCCGCTTTGCTGAGAATAGATATAATGACTGTCACTCTGCAATTTTCTTGGGGTGATTTCACTGGCAAAATAGCATGTGTACATAGACGCTGCGTAGACCACCCAGCTTCGTTAATACTCTCGTTGAAAGCCCTGTCTTGTATAAAACCTACTGCTTTCAGTAAGCCGCTAAACACCGTGTAATTTCAACATCTGTTTGCACGAGTTACCGCGTAGAAAAACAAATTACACGATATGCACAGCATCAATTTACTTTACTTTTTTCCACATATTGATTTTTCTTTGGGCTTGTGACAAACATAACAGATATCATACAGTAGTCTAATTAAGAGTGCCATCAGGGAAGCAGCGGACGGCAATCACCGGGGGGGGGGGGGGGGGGGTAGGGGGTCACGTCAGCTCGAAAACTTCAAACCAGACAGTCATTTTTTCCCGAGGGCTCAATAAAATTTTGGGTATAGATAAAGGATTTTTATATAAGGAGAAAAATATTGATTTTACCATTTGGCTATCAGGAAAGATTTTGCGTGCATTGCGGTTGCTAAAACGTGACCAAGTTCACCAAGCTCTCTGGCGTGCGTTCCGACCATACCGGTCACCTCCCACCAGCGAGCTGCACCCTAGTAGGTTTGACCTTGCAACGAAGTACGTACAAATCTGAAGCCTGCGAGGCGGATAATAATAAAAGCAATGACAGCCCTGTAGCAGCGCTCTGAATAACCGGTGTGCATTTGTTAAAATGTCTCTCCCGTCCCACTCTGTAGCATCACGGTCTATAGAAAAAAATATATATGTACTAATATATTTATCTGACATTGCGTGTAGAAGACAGCTATGGTGCTTACCACAAAATGACAGGTTTTCAACATAAGTAATATCCACTTTACAGAAATGTGAACTTGATCAAAACCACACAAACTGCACACTCCGTATTATGGTTATTTTCCATCAAACGTCTGTCTATTTTTCTTTAAAAACGCTGCTTTGCAATATCTCATTGATTCCTGTGACCTGCATCAAAAATTCAGTTTCAGAATCAGTGCTTTTACTTAATAAGAAGAATAAGCGGCGTTTTATTTATATAGTACGGTACCTTCAAAATCTAGCATAAGATGCATGTACAGTGTACTTGAACTACATAATCAAGATATCAATCTATCGATTCATCATCTCGTGCGCCAACAACATTCATATATCATCCACTAGCAGGGTAGTATGATAGCGGTGATACATTTGCTAGATTCAGGCGACATCTCCGCTGCCATATCGTTTACACCGATGTTTCGCATGCCATTATTGATTGCATTTTAATATTTATGTTAGCCTCTAGGTTCTATCTGCCGTGCTATCAGCCCTGCATTCAAAACGCCGTGTTATACGCGGTCAACACAACTGGACCTTCGCGGATGTCGCTCGTGAATATTTCATCTCATAAAGGAGACATTAGGGATGAATCCCCGCGAAAAACGATAGTTTAAAAGCGTTTTAGGACGTGTATGATCGAAAATGTGATACTCAGGAGAGGCACGTTTAGTATAAAGTAAACGCATTTCCACATATTATAGAACTGCAGAAGACCTAGCACGGCGTATCTGTTGGCGGTTGTCATTATTTATTTCCCAAAGCACAGCGTGTACAATTTTAACGCTATGCATGTAAAATGTACTTTTGTGTCCTTAATTTCTCTCTCGGACTAAAAAACATCTATGATATCAGTCTTGAGCTCTCTGAATGTATCCAATCTCAGAAACATCGTAGTCTTTTACGGCGGATATACACTTTAAGAAACTCTCATCAACATAGGTAGACTAATTACCACGATCTCGTATCTTAGTAATACAATGTTAACCGGTTAAGGGCGAGCGGTCATATTTCCAACCGGTAAAAGTAACATTAAGAAACGGCCTTTCTTTATGACGAGAGTGTTTATTTTCGTTTCTGTAAACACTGTTTAACAAAGAGCTTTCCCTGCAATTGACGTCAAGGAACGGGTTGACCTATTTTCTTTACTTTTTATCTCTTATCATACTTGCTAAAAATGCGTATTCCCGTTACACTGTTAAGATGGCAGACCACGGGACGTAATGGAGTTTTGCAGTGAATGCTGCGTCACTTATTCGTGTATAGATCCAGGAAATTATCTCAAGGCTTAGATAACTTACGTTGTTAGATAACTCGAATTACTTTAATGGAGTCGCCAGCACGAGCGCGACTCGTGGTGGGTTCATCTTTCATATCACTCCTGTATTTTGAGATCTGGATATAATAACATGACTTCTGAGCAAACTAAGAATAAAGACGAGTTGTGGATTTTTGAAAGTTGAACCTCTTGTATCTCGTTGTTTTTCTCTGAGTGAAAGTGAAATCAGAAATCATGAGATGAATATAGAACTTTTGACGTCAGGTGTATTAGAGCTACATGTAGTAGTTAAGTCGTTTAGTAATGGATAAATCGTCTAGTAGAAAAAAAAACAAAAAACAAATCAATCTGTACATTTGTCTTATGCATGTAGTGGGAATCATCAGGGTGCCAAGTCTCCCATGAGATCTACCGATGTGTAACGCCGACAATGCATTCCAGCACAGAGATGAGTCTGGATCGGAATCAAGTTTCAATGGCCTCGCAAGACTTACGATATTATTTTACAATAATTTAGCTGTCTGCAGCCGGTGGAACGTCGCTGCTTCCTGTCAACCCTCCCCCCCCCCCCCCCCCCNATTTTTTTAACATGTAAAAGTCTGTAATATAAAAGTTTATAATATAAAAATAAAAATGGGCACATTCACGAACTGGCATTTTGGTTCTTTTCTCAACCTATTACTAATGGATACCGCAGAAGTAGCAATTTTAACTTTTTTCCAGATAAAAGATCTGAACTTAAAAAACCACTTCTTGCTGGAATAGCTTTACCTAACAATACGTACTGGCGAACACATCAGAAACGCGGGGTGTCGTCAAAAATACTTAATCTTATGATATAGCGTGCGTTTAGTAATGATTCTCTTGACTGATGGACTTTAGAATAGATTCTCAAGTGATTCACTCAAGATCCAATCACTTTAACCCACCATTAAGCACCATTCGCTTCATAAACTTCATAGGCAATGCAGTATAATTGCGTTTAACACGAAACTCCATACAAGCTTCATAGTATCTTTATTCCTCTCAAAGGACACCTTCAGTGCGATTATAATAAAAACCTTTTAAGCACTAATTCTCAGAAGTAGACGTTTTGATTGCTTTTCTTGTCAATCCAAATGTTACAGGCACACTTGCCTAGTATTGCTATGGATGTACGGATGGCTTTTGTGACGTGAGGTGTCGGAAAGATTGCAAAAAGACGAGACAGACATAACAGCTTCAGCGTGTCAAACATCAGAGCCGCTTAATCTGAATGTAATTTAGCGAAAAACTTCCCGGAGATGGGTCGATCCTGCTAGATCGATCTAGGTATAGAAAGGGCTCAAAGCGTTCCGTTGTTCGCATGTGAAGTCAAATTCTATTTCATGGCAAATATCACAAACAGGTTTATCAAAAAACAGAAGACAACGTTGATAATACGGTATTTGCAGTATCTAAGCGCATGATATCACATGCAAGTTTTATGCTTTCTTCAATGTACTGAATGGAAAGCAGATAAACAGTGTCAGGGAGCATAGAAGAAAGGGCCATGTCTGTCTGTCTGTCCGTCCGTCTGTCTGTCTGAATCTTAAGGTGAATCTTAAACGAATCAGCCCAGACAATTCCCGTCAAAATCATAAACTTGACACAAATTCCAATACCCGCAAATCTTCATCCTAACTTTCGAAACCTTCTATTATATTCTTGGTATTGTTGTATTACAATGTACCCTATCATTCATCAATCTATGACCTTTGACTCGGTCGTGACCTTTGACTCATGACCAGAGCTTTTTTCAAAGGTAATAAATAAGACATTATTGTTTAATACAGATAAAAGGTAGCCCGCAGTCATGCCGGTGTCATATCGATTTTCTCACGGGGTCATCACGGTTGTTCTTTTCATTGGACATCAAGATCAGGTGGTCAGTCTTGACCACCTGTGATATTGCTGGTAAGACATATACAGGGGCGGATTTAGGCCGTCTTCTGGGTCTTCCGGAAGACGGTCAGATTTTCAAGTTTACATTGACGGGTATCTAATTTTTTTCTGTCGGAAGACGGTCAAAAAATGGAGGATGGACCAACAAATATAATATGGAAGACTGTCAGAAAATATCTCTGGATCCGCCCCTGATATAGCTTTTTAACAGGCTAGTCGCTTCCACCACGGGCAATTCGTACCCGTTATCTCCACCAGGGAGGGTATATGTTACTCTTAGTTGGTTTGTTAGTTATCGGCCTAACTAAATATTTAGGGACGAATTTTGATAACAATTTTCAGGAAGGGTTAGAAATGGACTTAAATACGTCAGAAGTACATTAGACATATCAAATTTCGCATTCGTTAATTTCGGCCCTACCTTTCTTATTTTGCACATTTCTGGAGGCTCTTATCGCTTATTTTACGTGGCATCTTTAGTTATTTGTAACATTATACATAACCAAACTGGGTCCTATGAGTCTTAATGCACCGAAGATGCCCCCCCCCCCCCCCCCCATACACACACATTCACTCTCTCCCTGTCATCGCGGACGTTCCACTGTCTCCGCGAAATATAATGACTGTCACTCTGCAATTTTCTTGGTGTGATTTCACTGGCAAAATAGCATGTGTACATAGACGCTGCATAGACCACCCAGCCTCGTTAATACTCTCGTTGAAAGCCCTGCCTTCTATAAAACCTACTGCTTTCAGTAAGCCGCTAAACACCGTGTAATTTCCACATCTGTTTGCACGAGTTACCGCGTAGAAAAACAAATTACACGATATGCACAGCATCAATTTACTTTACTTTTTTCCACATATTGATTTTTCTTTGGGCTTGTGGCAAACATAACAGATATCATACAGTAGTCTAATTAAGAGTTTCATCAGGGAAGCAGCGGACGGCAATCACCAGGGGGGGGGGGGGGGTCACGTCAGCTCGAAAAAACGATCACTTCAAACCAGACAGTCATTTTTTTTTGCCGAGGGCTCAATAAAATTTTGGGTATAGATAAAGGATTTTTATATAAGGAGAAAAATATTGATTTTACCATTCGGCTATCAGGGAAGATTTTGCGTGCTTGGCGGTTGCTAAAACGTGACCAAGTTCACTAAGCTCTCTGGCGTGCGTTCCGACCATACCGGTCACCTCCCACCAGCGAGCTGCACCCTAGTAGGTTTGACCTTGCAACGAAGTACGTAGAAATCTGAAGCCTGCGAGGCGGATAATAATAAAAGCAATGACAGCCCTGTAGCAGTGCTCTGAATAACCGGTGTGCATTTGTTAAAATGTCTCTCCCGTCCCACTCTGTAGCATCACGGTCTATAGAAAAAAATATATATGTACTAATATTTATCTGACATTGCGTGTAGAAGACAGCTATGGTGCTTACCACAAAATGAGAGGTTTTCAACATAAGTAATATCCACTTTACAGAAATGTGAACTTGATCAAAACCACACAAACTGCACACTCCGTATTATTGTTATTTTCCATCAAACGTCTGTCTATTTTTCTTTAAAAACGCTGCTTTGCAATATCTCATTGATTCCTGTGACCTGCATCAAAAATTCAGTTTCAGAATCAGTGCTTTTACTTAATAAGAAGAATAAGCGGCGTTTTATTTATATAGTACGGTACCTTCAAAATCTAGCATAAGATGCATGTACAGTGTACTTGAACTACATAATCAAGATATCAATCTATCGATTCATCATCTCGTGCGCCAACAACATTCATATATCATCCACTAGCAGGGTAGTATGATAGCGGTGATACATTTGCTAGATTCAGGCGACATCTCCGCTGCCATATCGTTTACACCGATGTTTCGCATGCCATTATTGATTGCATTTTAATATTTATGTTAGCCTCTAGGTTCTATCTGCCGTGCTATCAGCCCTGCATTCAAAACGCCGTGTTATACGCGGTCAACACAACTGGACCTTCGCGGATGTCGCTCGTGAATATTTCATCTCATAAAAGGGGGCATTAGGAATGAATTCCCGCGAAAAAACGATAGTCTAAAAGCGTTTTAGAACGTGTATGGTCAGGAATGTGATACTCAGGAGAGACACGTTTAGTATAAAGTAAACGCATTTCCACATATTATAGAACTGCAGAAGACCTAGCACGGCGTATCTGTTGGCGGTTGTCATTATTTATTTCCCAAAGCACAGCGTGTACAATTTTAACGCTATGCATGTAAAATGTACTTTTGTGTCCTTAATTTCTCTCTCGGACTAAAAAACATCTATGATATCAGTCTTGAGCTCTCTGAATGTATCCAATCTCAGAAACATCGTAGTCTTTTACGGCGGATATACACTTTAAGAAACTCTCATCAACATAGGTAGACTAATTACCACGATCTCGTATCTTAGTAATACAATGTTAACCGGTTAAGGGCGAGCGGTCATATTTCCAACCGGTAAAAGTAACATTAAGAAACGGCCTTTCTTTATGACGAGAGTGTTTATTTTCGTTTCTGTAAACACTGTTTAACAAAGAGCTTTCCCTGCAATTGACGTCAAGGAACAGGTTGACCTATTTTCTTTACTTTTTATCTCTTATCATACTTGCTAAAAATGCGTGTTCCCGTTACACTGTTAAGATGGCAGACCACGGGACGTAATGGAGTTTTGCAGTGAATGCTGCGTCACTTATTCGTGTATAGATCCAGGAAATTATCTCAAGGCTTAGATAACTTACGTTGTTAGATAACTCGAATTACTTTAATGGAGTCGCCAGCACGAGCGCGACTCGTGGTGGGTTCATCTTTCATATCACTCCTGTATTTTGAGATCTGGATATAATAACATGACTTCTGAGCAAACTAAGAATAAAGACGAGTTGTGGATTTTTGAAAGTTGAACCTCTTGTATCTCGTTGTTTTTCTCTGAGTGAAAGTGAAATCAGAAATCATGAGATGAATATAGAACTTTTGACGTCAGGTGTATTAGAGCTACATGTAGTAGTTAGGTCGTTTAGTAATGGATAAATCGTCTAGTAGAAAAAAAAACAACAAAAAACAAATCAATCTGTACATTTGTCTTATGCATGTAGTGGGAATCATCAGGGTGCCAAGTCCCCCATGACATCTACGGATGTGTAACGCCGACAATGCATTCCAGCACAGAGACGAGTCTGGATCGGAATCAAGTTTCAATGGCCTCGCAAGACTTACGATATTATTTTACAATAATTTAGCTGTCTGCAGCCGGTGAAACGTGGCTGCTTCCTGTCAACCCTCCCCCCCCCCCCCC
>NW_019775421.1:300140-340933 GCF_001039355.2 Lingula anatina | reverse complement strand
CCCCCCCCCCCCCCCCCACTCCCATGCCCGAGATGAAATATTCCGCTGGCCTTATTTCTGTGAACAGGCGATGGCTGAATATTTTACTCCGACTATTGCCGTGTAAGTAATTAGGTCGTTTGGTGATGTCACGTAAATTTTAACCGGTCCTACGTTTTTCTGTCGCTGTCGAGACAGTCATCAGATGATGGACTGTATTTTTTAATTGATATTTCTCATTTACTTAATAATATTTCTCTGAAATAAAGAAAATGACACGTAAAAAGAGAAAATGCTTTCACTTTTTTTGTACTAGGTAGTGCGTTGTAGTAAAACAACAACGTTTGAAAGTAAAGGCAACGCATACAGCAGACTCTTGGTGAAAAGCCAACAAAAGCAGCATTTTGCATTACAAAAACCCCTAAAGAAAGACACCGATAACCTCAGTATATAACCATTAAGTAGGTCAATCAAATTCCTCTCAAGGCGCTGAATAATCCAACGACGTTTGGGGTCTTTATGCAGTGCGCAGAAATATCCCCGCTTAGAGACATCAGAACCCTCGGATCACTTTAAGTAAATATAGGTTTACAATTTACTTGAGACCATTTTGTTATATGTAATATATCCAAATTCGGTCATGCAACACGGGTCAACCACAGGGCCTATGTGACACTCTCCCACAGAATGCCACCAAATGTCACCCGAGAATTTCACGAGTTGAAGAAAGGACAGACATTTATCTGTCTTCCTTTCCTAGTTTTCAAGCTTTCTCTTGCTCTGCGGTAAAGGGCTTGGTGTGCATTTCAAACACTGGACACAATAAATGCGCAGGTGTCATAAACATATACACTTACCAGAGAATATATCGTACTGGTAATCGTTCCTTGGCGAAGGTTGCAACAGAAACAGCACTTCTGCATTTTTGGAGTTTTGTCGTTGACTTCGTAGTAGTAGTTGTAGTAGTGGTAGTATTAGTAGTAGTAGTAGTAGTAGTAAGATTGGAATATTGTCACTCACTGCACGGCGTCGTCCGCTTTGTTGGATCGCGCTGTTGTCCTACGTATGCTAATAATATTATTAACAAGGCGGGAAGAGCGCTGGATGCTGAGCGACGTTCTCCTTTACAGAGCCTCGTTTTAGCGTCAAAGAATTTATTGTGTGGGTATTGAATGTGAGGTTGCTACCTTGCGTCGTCTGCTGACCTAGCGGCGACCCATCACGTGACGATCCGTTTTCAACCATCATGAACAATCAATAATAACTGTTGTAGGTTTTAATGTCAGAGCAGCAAATTAAAATAGCCTGCGCTATTGTTTAGAGGCTTCAGAAATGACAAAGCAGCAATACATATATGCCTTCTACACTATTAACGCGTCCTGCCAACGAACGTAAGGTGAAAATGAAGGCTAAGGCATGATGAAGTTGTCGATAGAAAAATGCAGGCGAAGACATATGGTAATTGACTGTTTGAAATGGTACAAAAGCAATTAGAATTCCCTGTACTGTTGTCTGCAGGCATGCGATATGTCAATGCGGGAACCTGTATTCAGTATTTTTTTAATCCTCGACCTTTACCGAAGATTCAGTTGCTGTAGGGCGTGGAACGAGCTTTATTGACGGATGTTATAGGATTATTCTTTATGTGTGTCTCGTGAAGTTTACTTTTCCTCTGTTCCAGATATAGCTATAATTGTCAGGTTGTGCAAATAAACATCTGATAGACAAATAGTAAAGGCTAGTGTGCTCATTTAAATGCAGAAAAGGGTATGGAGCGTTTAGCCCCCCCCCCTCCCCCCATAAAAAAGAAATTAAAATTGAGAAAATGAAATTAGAAAATAAAAAAAAAATCTTCTCACTAGCCTATCCCCGGTGCCATAACCCTGGATTCGTTACTAATCAACTTCAGAACAGCGTACTAATGGTTCCACGGATCAAATATGGCGACCCACTAAAAGCTTGTTGCTTAACTCCCAATAAAACACTGAAAAGATTCCCCGCGGGGATAACGCAACAGGCATTTTAAGTGGGTCGGCCATATTTGAACTGCATATCTGTTCTGAATGCGCTGTTATGTGACAGTCTGCAAGTATCCAGACCATATCATATGGGGCGGATTTAGGGCGTCTTCTGGGTCTTCCGGAAGACGGTCAGATTTTCAAGTTTACATTAGCGGGTATCTAATTTTTTCTGTCGGAAGACGGTCAAAAATGAAGAACGGATCAACAAAGATAATTTGGAAGACTGTCAGGAAATATCTCTGGATCCGCCCCATATTATGTCTTTCCGTCCCTGCCCCTCCCCCCACTCCTTTTAATACAACTCTCACTCTGACAGAGGGCCCAGGTAAAAACAGACGAGTACTGACGACGTCTCGTTGCAGGGTTCGGTCCCCAAATCTCCGTTTTCTATGAAGGCCTCCAGGTGCACTCATGGAAATATGGTTTTCCGTGTATAGTTGTACCTGAATACCCGAGTGTGAGTCATCGATTATTAATGACATAAAATCTCTCTCTCTCTCTCTCTCTCTCTCTCTCTCTCTCTCTCTCTCACGAAAAATCATTGAATTCATTTTTTTTAAATTCTGATAAATGTCAGCGACAGTCGTGTACCGTTATGACCAAATGCCCCTTTTGTAGGCTTTTGACAAATCACGGAATTCTAGAAAAATGACAACATGGCACAAGTTCATATCATGTATCAGTGAAAATCGATAACCCTATCTAATGATTACCTACGGCTCTGCTCATCTCAAATATTTTAATTGCTTCTCTGATGTGGGTTAAGAACAAATCAAATATACCTGAACGGCGCAGGTGAAAAGCTTTTATAGGAGGCAGAGGAAAAAAGTCGCAACTCCAAAATGAAAATAATTGTTTGCGTTCGGGTTCCATTACCGAAAATGACCATTGGCGGGTTTAGGCACTCTAAAATCAAACAGGCTGGATTCTCTCTCTCTCTCTCTCTCTCTCTCTCTCTTAGTCTATTTTGTTCTTATTGGTTAAAATACTATGATTCATCAGGGAAATATAAAGGATATAATTCCCTGGATTCATGTAGCCAGATTCAGACTCAATCTGAGCAGGGAATTTAATTCCCTGATCTGATACACCTATCCCGTCTCAACTAAAGGAATTGGTAGAGACGTATTGCATTTGAGCAAGCTTTCACCTCTAACACATCATCACCTAGCTGGTGCGGTCGTGTTTGAAGGACCGTGTCGACTGGGTGATTCATCAAGAAACTTGTCAAAGGCGGATCTGCAAACAACACTAATTAAGCTCCCTACATCGTCTAATTTTAAGCGACCTTTGCGACAGGCAACGGCAATATGTAGGAGATGGAGTGAGACCTCGGTTTCGTTGATATCGCTGCCAGTATCCCACCTTCCAAAACGAGACTGGTATATTGCTCAGCCTAGCTTCATCCTCCCACAATTTCATGTCTGCTATAAATCAGCTATGACCGGTATGCTCTATTTGAGTCAAATAACCCACAAAAGGAAAAAAAAAATAGAAAACCACCTCCTACGCCGACTCGTTCAACTGTACTTTTTCCGATTTTGTTTTTATCTTAAGAGCGTCTGTCTTTTTAAGACCCATCAGTTAGAACACGACACTTCCCGTTTCCCGGAAGGCCTGCTCGAAAAAGTTCATCGTTATCGGCAACTACACGCGCTCTTCTTACCAGATAACATGTTCAATCTGCGCAAACAGCGTGAGAGGCTTTATTTTTTTGCGCCCTGGGTCTATATTGTTTTTCACATTTTATTTCATATGATGCGTCTCCTTTCCTCTATATTTGTCTATTTTCAAATATCACCTTTGAAAAAAGTTTTAATCTCTTTGAGGTTTGGGGTTTGACTACACAATGAAACTCAGGGTGATGATTTTGTTCTCTTAGGCTATCAAGAAGATTGATTGTTTTGACTGCTGGCTTGCTTGTAATTTTTCTTGTCTAAAAGAATTGCACCCTGATTATCATAAGGTCATAATGACTTTTTTCTGTAACAGATAAAATTCGCATGAGATTTCTATTATATTTTTCTGGTCAGTCGGGACTACAAAGAAGCTTTTGATATGCAATTAATGCAGATATGCGTTAAAAAAAAACAATTATCAAATTCCCTTACGAAGCTTTTAACACGATGTGACAAAACTTTTAACAGATGGGACCGAATTCACAAGTGAATTTATAAATATAACATATATGTCACTGAAAGAAGCTTGATAACCAGGGTAAAGGTCAAGTAGAAGTGATAGAGAGGATATGGGAATGTCAGCAGTAACGTGAACTGGCTCACATATAGATACACTTGAGTACAGTGATGTTTTCTTCAAAGCTTTTTAGGGCCACTTGTAAGCGATAACGCTCATACGACTTTGGTATAGGATTCTCATAAAGTAGACTTTTTTATTTTTATTTTTTTTTTCTGTGGCACTGCTAGAGGCTCCAAAAATACGCTGTCTGCAAATAACGCTGACGCACGTGTGTACAAACAAGGGCACGCGCAAACATGTACAATAGAACACACGCAAGCACACACGCACATGCTCAAACAAACACGCACTCGCAGCGGACGATGGGATAAAGTCTCTAGGATGCCTGCTGCTCATCAGGTCAAGACGACCCGCAACATTGGCTGTAAAATGTGTAACACACTGATTCAGATTACTGAAGGTGGTGGATACGATCTCTGCTTCTTTACTTTATTTGCGACTGGTAGCTGAAAAGGGGTTTGTGAGGGGCGTTTCAAACTATAGGTTTAAAAAAGCCCGTTCCTCTGGCGGATTTGAAAAGATAAAAAAAATTGAGGGGTGGGAGCTTGTGATGATAGAATATCACATGGCGAATTGATTAACCAGTAATCTTTAAAAAAAACTGATGAAGTCGTTCTTCAGTTTATAGTATAGGCCTGTTTTCCCAGCTGTTGTTTTCACCCAGCTAGATAGAAAATCTAGGAAACACGAGCATTAGACATCTCCACCACATACCATGGCTCGTCTTTTCTTTGGCTTATAAATGGGCAAGCGATGTGGAACGCTGAATGGTCTATTAATGGTCATTTTTCGTGGGCCATCATTATAAACTATGGGCCATAGGCTATCGTGCCTTCTGATGTATGGATGTTAATGTTGTTTCAATATGAAATACTCTTTGGAATGGCTCGTGAGTGATCTTTACTACATTCTATCTCTCACTTACCACAAACGCATATTCACTGTGAGGTACTTTAAAACAATTTGATCCAGGCCAATTTTTGTTTTGTTTTAACTCATTCAGATAAAAATCCAGACTAAGAAAGAAACCATTATTGTACATATATGTTCAATCTTTCTGATGTTTTAAATTTGAAACAAATAAGGTTGAAATATGGCAAAAGGAATCGTGATCAACAAAGTGACCAAGGATTACGTTCTTTCCAAAAAAGAAGGCTTGGTGTAAATCTAATAAATAACGTCATGGGGTGATGACATTTCTTTATTAGATTTTTTGTAAATCTTAAAAGAGATTTCTCCCCATCTGTAGGGCATACAGTGTATGTGTCTTTATAGTCTCCTCTTAACTAAAGACAAAACCTAATCCAGAGATTGGACGCCTATACATATTGGACGAAGTCTACACAGCCTAACATTATGAGTGTGTATCTGAGTTTTGGTCCATACTGTCGCTATTCGGGTGCTCATGAAGAAGGTTTCAAAACCACAAAGCCCCCCCCCCCCCGGAGTTCAGGTTTACTTTTGCCCGGGGTAGGAAAGGGAGAACATCTGCAGCCTTTTGGTAAGCTTGGTGACCTAAGTTGGATCCACATCAATGTCAGTTTTAAGCTGTGTCTGTAGACCCTCTAGCGTCTTCCTGACCTGCATGGCTGTTTTCCATTTGGCTTGCTATATCCCATAAAAAGATTAAAGGGATAATGACTCTTCGTATGAGATCTATATTTCACAATAAAAACATTGTGAACAACTCATAGAAATATAATACATTCTGTTTTTCCACAAAAACGGCAGTTATAGCTAACTGAGCTTGTCTTTAGACCACGTGTCCTCCATTGATGGCTATACTCTGTTATAATCTCTTAAGAGATTATAACAAAAAAAAATTTTTTAGAAAAAAAACAGAGACTAACTTTGAATGTAAAAATGGATTCATTAACCCTTGATAAGTATGGGAAAATTGTTGTTTACTCCAGAAAAATTCATTTTTGGCCAAAACGAAGAGTTATTATCCCTTTAAGTCAAGGCAAATATATGACTAGTAGATAATCTTCCTATCAGGTGCACGTACTTCTACTGGCAAGGGTCGAATCCTGCTTTGCTATAACCGTGCGGCAATATTGAAGTTCATTATATGATTTAATTTTCAAATCTTTCACAGCACAGATATTAAATAAGAGCCCAAAAGACGCAGTTTTTTTAACATAACAATTGTGAAAGAATATTTTGGGATTTAGAACTTAATTGCGTCTTCACTGATATAATATTATATGTAACTGCATAATGTGATGCTTGCCATTGCCATGTTTGTTATGCAACAATCCTTCAAACGGTGAAGACACAAACAAAATGTGCAAAAACCTTCACCTTCGCGCAAATTATCTACCCTTATTGCTTTAGGGCGGTATAATACTCTTGTTCAAGTTCACATTTTATGGTATATCGCTCGCTCCAAGAAACTCTTTCAAAGCGCCTAATTGAAACTAAAAATCAAAAGGTCAAACGGAATAGATCAGATCTGTACTCTTTACACGGCCTGCTTGAACACTTCTTAAAGATTTATTTATTTAACTAACAATTTAATGTTCCAAAATTCTCCAAAATGTTCCAAAACGGATTAGGCATTTACTGACACTACCCGCAGACCTTTTAGCACTAACACCCATATTAACCACCTCACCCACAAATGCACCAACACAGCGTAAAATTATTTAGCACCAACAAATTAACACCAAGCGCTAACATTCATTCTCTCTGGTAGTGCTGGTTAATTTGTGGGTTAGGTGGTTAATATATGGGTGTTAGATCTGCCGGTATAGTGTTAGTAAACGCCTAATCCTTTTGTAAGGCCTGGCACTGTTTCAAACACAAGAGGACAATGCACCAATATACATGTATGTAAAATCACTCCTTATTAAAGAGAAATGCTTTTATGATAATCTAGCAAATTATTTTCATTTACGCCTCGTACAAACCTTCATTAATATTCTAAAATATATTTTAAACACTTCAACTTATTGAACAATAAGAACAAGTGACTGTACGAAAACAAACTTGCTTAAGCTACTGGATATTTTTTTCGGTATATTTAAATTAAAATGAAATGTCTTTAAAACTGAATTAAGTATACATGTACCCTGTGGTATGCATTCGATAGCTAATAAGCATATTCAATAACAAAGCTAAAAACAATGAGCGGTTGCGTCAACCAAAAAACGTGCCTCAAACATTTACTAAGGCAGGTGAAAGCTCTGTCACATCTTCTATAAGGAGAACCTGCAGTTACCAAACGAAGAACTGAGAGAAAATCCTTTGAACGACGACCGCCAGAGTGCGCTGAGCGACGTACAGAAGCGACAATGTAAATTTCCCTTAATTCGCGATTTAATTTAATTACTTTAGTATACAGGATCACGGCCTCCAATACAAATCTCTATCTATCTCGATCAATTTCAGATTTGATACCCCTCCACAGTTATGTAGACTCAATCAGGCCTACAATATCACGCAAGATGATATTGAGTGGCAAAGCGCTTGTTTTATCTCAGCCCTAAACATCCCACAAAACCATATCCTTCGTATTACTAAGGTTACCCCTCATCATGACCTGAGAGCAAGGCGGATTTCGCTCGCACGATGACGTCACTGAAGAGATCGCGCGAGGGAGTGAAATAGCTCTTCTCTCATCCGCGCTGCGCAGACGTGACCTTACCTCTTCATAATTTTGGGCGTAGCTCAACGTTGCAGTCGCAAAAATGGAACGCTGTTGCTGTTGCTGCAATCTTAGACAAGGATCGTGGGCCAGTTCAATTCTGACACTGGTAAGGTGATATTTTGACATTCATAAGACTAAAATTGAAATTGAGTAAACATTTGGGCATGTTATCCTCCTTTTGGTTCCATTTTAGCAATTAATAATAGAAATATGAAAACTTATCCAAAATTGCAACGCGCGTAAACATTTTAGTATTATTTTCCCATTCGTTTCCTTCTAGTAACTTACTCTTTTTTCTTTAATTGGAATGCACGTGTTTCATTTTTGCTTTGAACTTTAATCTCAATCTGTTTTGCGTGTGCGGCTACAAACATTTTCAGCAGATTTTGCCTTGAAAAATTGATATTGCTTGCTAAGGAAACGACTCTAGAAACTAGGGCGTATAGTAGTGTTGTTTCTCGAAAACGATTCTGGGGATAAGATATTGGTGCCCTTGATAGGAAAAGGAATTCCTAAATGTGTTTTATCTTCAGATGTGTGAACTCGCACAAAATGCATTTCTCCTCACCAACAGCCTGTGATGTTTAGATATTTTTCAAAGCAAATACATTATGTTCAATCTGATTCTGTAGTTTGCTGGGGGGGGGGGAGCAATAGATCAATATTTGCTGGTTAAATACTTACTGTTCTAGGAAATCTAATTTAACCCCCCTCTCCCACACCCCTCTAACCGTCTTGATTCCACCATATCCCTATTAAAACCTTATACCAATGTATTTTAGATATGAGTGTATTAGATTTGACGACTTCAAAATTATGTGGTGTAGTAGAGTTCTCTACATTGCATACAGTATAAGCAGCCGTACAGGCGGTTCCAAATGCTATAAACAACAGTATCTTACTATTAATCATGGGCCCTGCCCATTGCCTTCAAACTGTGAACAACAAGCGCGTGGAGACCGCGTCCCACTCAAAATATCCTCCATAGATTTGAGCTCTCCAGGAGACCAATAGAGGATCTATGTAAACATGTATCATCTAACCAGGCATGATAGATAGGTTTGCCATTTGCTGTTATTTGTAGGGAAGCCGCAGAGAGGCGATTTAACCCAGTTTAATAGATGATTGCACTCTAATGCTTTCTCTCCAGGGTCTCGTTTTGAATATTTCAAATGGCTGCGTAAAAACGAGTCGAAACGAGGCAATGTTTTTAGTATACAGTATTTCTTTCACTTGGGGTTTTCATTGGCGCCATGCTAGAACCCTGGATTCGGGCCACTTCTCCAAACAAATGCTTCGTTTTTAGATAATAAGATCAAGCCGAAATTAGGGGGAAAATAGGTCACTTTTTTCAGAACACGTTTTTGTTTTCAGTGACATTCGCGGCGGTAAAGGTCGGGCTGCGGTCCGGTCAATATATTTCTTATCAGCAGTAACCGCATGCCTCGGCGATCAATACGCCACCTATTCCTTAAATGAATTCTTCGCCGATTCTTGGAATGTGCTCTTTCTGGCCAATGTTTTCCTCTTAACGGAGCTGATTTAGCATCATTTAGGATAATTAAAAAACTGTTAGATATCCAATCAGCATCGCTGATGTAGCTATTGTATAGTGGTAAAAGATCATATCTCATCAACTACATAAGTGAATGCTCCAAAGGAAAACAAAGTGATAGTGCCAAATAAAGAAAATTGTTTAAATGTAGGCTTTATTTGTATAATTAGAATACTTATTGTGTAGAGCGATATATCATTTACCCATAATTTCAAACTTAAAAAATTTTTGTTCATTACACCTGTTTTGCAAAAAAAAAAAAAAATTACTATTGTTCCAGAAGCTTAATCAAAAAAGGGCATTTCCCTACGCCAGTCTATGTGTCTTCTGTTGTCCGCTGTTGTTTTTTTAAAGGCTCATCTTTTTCAATTTTGTGGCATGGAAGACTATAATAATAATAATAATAATTATTATTATTATTATTATTATTATTATTATTATTATGATGATGATGATGATGATGATGATGATGATGAGCATAAAGTCACAGATAATTTGGTGCAATAATGCCTTGATGTAGGTGCTCTATCTATGGCAATTAAATAGAAATATTTTAATCTTCAAAAACAGTTATTCTGATAATGCCACGTTCACAATTAATTCAATTATGCACAAATGTGGAGTGTTTAAGAACGATATATTGAATGTCTTGTTTTTTTAACTCAAGAAAAATCAAAATAAAGAAATGAGTTTTTTTAAAGCATTTATGATAATTGGTTGTAAATGTAATTCTATCTAAAAATCCGTTTTCTACTATCTTCTGTATGTTTACACTAAATGGGTGTTGTTTTTCATTCCCGCCTAGATGAACGGCAAAGGTTGAATTCAAACGCCCTCCTTTTTCTACAGCACGCCACTCAGGATAATATTACCGCCGCAGGTGTTAAAACAATATACAAATTGCTTCTCTTGGCATTTCTGCGCACCTCTCTGCCTCGAGCCAAAATCATGGAAGGTAGAGGGGTACTAAAAGGCATGGGAAGAGCTCTTGGGTCGGGGGTAATCTGCCGATGGTACCCTTGGATCGGCTTCTGCACCTTACAATGTCGGTGTTCTCTATTATTGTCGGTGCTCTCCAATATCGGTTTTCACCAATGTCGGTGTATACCAACGTCGCGATAACCAATGTCTATGTTTACCGATGTCGATGTTCACCAATGCCGGTGTTGTCCAATGTCGGTGTTCTGTAATGTCGATCTTTACCAATATCAGTGTTCACCAGTGTCGGTTTTCACCATTGTCGGTGTTCTCTGATCTGGGTTTTCACCAACATGGGTGTTGTCTAAAGTCGGTGTTCGCCATTGTCGGTGTTCACCAATGTCGATGTTCTCTGTGACGTTGTGTTGCCGACAACATCTTTGGAAGGGGAAAGGCGCCGTGTCTTTACTAACACAACCGTCAGCATTAACGTTGAGACTCCAGACACAGGGTGCACCTCCACCTGTGCAGCAATAAATATTAGAACAGGTTTCAGAGCCATATCGCACATACCGCCTAGGTGAAAGTTATTGCTTTAAGCATCCCAGGCACGCATGTGTAATTTTAGAAGACGTGCGCTGGCGGTACCCGTCAGGATGAAATATACGGTGTCAGCGGGTGACGGACAGTCAGACAAAGTGTCAGATAAACAAACAGATAGCAAACAGACAGACGGCCTTTCAAACTTAGATAGACGGACAGACAGACGTACCTATACAAACAGAGCGACTGCTATGTCTATATATACTATATGCATAAACAGATCTGTGCTTGATAAAGAGCACGGGTGGATTTGCACTCATCCTATGCTATTAGTTGTGCATTATGTTTATGCGTGGGCGGACAAAGGGCAATTCAGTTTGCTGTAATGCAAGGTCACGATGAATCACACAGGCAGACTATAAAAATGTGGTAACCTATATAAAACAATCAAATTTATTGTCAGCAACTGTGTGCCTCCGGCTTCCCCACGGCTATATTTGGCCGGTATCAAGCATGAGGACCAATTAACTCTTTCTTTCTCTCTGTCTGCACTAACATTTTATTGAGTAGAATTCTAAATTTTCTAAATTAAAGAAATGATATACCCAACCAGTAAAATGTAACACCGAGGTGCTCGTTGCTGTGCAATTATGAGGTCGGCTGAATCACTATTTGGTATTAAGAAATGTCAAAAAAGTTCTACTACGTATACTTTCTTGCTGTTCCTTGTAATATATCTGTTTATTAATCGATGATATTTCTTATCCATTATCATAGTTTTTTCTTATTATTATCATTTTTATTTATTTTTTTATTTATTTGTTTATTTTTGCATTTCAGGTCATTGGTATCCTCTCTTTGGCATGGTACATATACGAGGCGGTCGCAGGTAAACATTAATATTTTAATCTTATCAAACACGTCAACTCTTTTTTCTCTTTGTTTCGGTTCCCCATTTCCACGCGTGCACATAATCGAAAGGGGAGGGGGCATATACGAAAACTTAAATTGAAGCATCGGAAACTTGAGATTGAAAACACCTCCGAATGGAAGCGCTGGTTATCTCCTTCTCTGCCTGAGAAATAGTACTTAACTGCCATGGTTTTGTATTGGTAATTGTATAACTATATACATATATAACCATGCCCGAGTAATACTGTACAGTTACCGTACTTCTAAAGCCCACTGGGACCAAACAGAATTCTTGCCACTAAAGGGCGTTCCTTCCTTGCCGGTGTGGCAGAAATGGTAGCCCTAGGAATAGCAGTCAGTTGTCCCATATAATAAGTACAGGTAAGGGTAAGTCGGAGTGTAATAGGGTATTTATATGGGAAGAATGGCACCTGTACAAATTAAGTAATGGGAAACGAACTACGGATATTAGCGGACTTCCATTCCTGTCACACTGGCTCGGAATTATCCCGTATGTACAAGCAACTTAAGTTCTACTGACCACGGTTTTAACTTTTCTTTCAGTTAGTGAGAGAGACCGACAAGGGGCAGGCTCATACTTCGGTGTGAACACAGGTGGAGGATGGGCCTTCTACCTGGGGATCATCTTTGCCGCCTTCATAGTCGTGGCATCTGTGCTGCTCATGATCGGCATCTCTAAGGTAAGACCCCATTCCCATACTAGATCGATCCAACAGGATCGGTCCATCTCCAAGGGTTTCTCGCTAGGTTGCTTTCAGCCTAAGCGGCTTCGATGTCTGGCACGCCTACTAAAACTGCTAAACGATAGCTAATTACCCCCTATCGGCTTCAGCAGGCGGGGCAGACATCTAATCCGCTTGAGTTGATTGCAATTAAGCGAGAATCCCCTAGGAGTTCGATCCAAAGTTAGTACGATAGGGTCTGGGTGGTTTGTCTTATAAAGGAACGGGGTTCAGATTTTGTATTTTTAATCAGTGGATTTTTCTTTTATGTTTTATTGTCCTAATGTGTATTAATTTCTATCACTCTTTAAAAACTTGCATGTAATCCAATATGAGTAATTATTATTATTATTATTATTATTATTATTGACTTCAGAATAACCGGGTGTGGTTCTGGCCCTGGTTTGTGGCCACGTTAGCGCTGTGTGTCTTCGAACTCATCGCGATCATCTTCTATATCATAGTTGCAAGTAAGTTGCCCTTTTTATGCAGGACTTTTTTAGGCTTCGTTCACATGCAATGTCTATTTTCTAAATTCTATTTTCTATTTTCGGTATGTCTTATGATCACGGTCTGTGCACTGAATATCCCGCGGCGTAATTACTGGCAGCGCGAGCCAGTTACTTTAAGTTACTATAAGTAACTGGCTCGCGCTGCCAGTAATTACGCGGCGGGATATTCAGTGCACACACCGTGATCATAAGATAGCGCGAATAGAAAGTAGAATTTAGAAAATAGACATTGCATGTGAACGAAGCCTTAATGTAAAGTAGACGAATTGTATATTTGAAACCCATGGCAGTTATCTTCTATATCATAGTGGCAAGTAAGCTGCTTTTTTACTTGGGAGGTTTTATAAGGCAAAGTTAACGAACGGTATATTCTGAAAAATTGCCTCAATTCATTGGAATCTTGATTGCATTTTGGTGGCGTTTGGTTTTGGTAAAGACATGTTCATCACTTGCTGGTTTGAGGTTTTACAGTATGTAAATAGAGGAGTCAATGTATACAAATTTTTTTTTGTTTGATTATATGATCATTTTCTTTTATCAATTTATTTTACAGTCGACGCTCCTGGCTACTGGCTTAGCGTTGTCATTGGGTTACTTATTCTTGCGTTATTCGTAAGTACATGGATCTTCGATAATGCAGTTTATGTGGGATGGTTAACTCACTTGCTATTCCAATGAGATTTCGATTTGTTTTCAATTCAGTCCAGACGTTCGCCTAAACAGGTTTTATCAATTTCATCAGAACATAATTTCGCTTCACAGTAGAGAATATTAGCAAGCAATATTCGAAGAAAGTCAATCTTTCTCAAAAATGGAAAACTAAATGTTGAGGTAGAGGAATGACCCCTCCTCATCCCTGCTTACTTCCATAATTTTGATATTTTGTTCGTTTTCTTTCAGATTTACGCTCTAGTAGGAGTGATCTATTTCTACAAACAGCTAGGAAACACCATGCGTTCGTAATTTTGAAAGAATTCTGCGCATGCGTTGTAAACCGTTTCTACTTAGCAGGACAAATATTATTCAATCTGGGCCTCCAGCAGCTTGGGCTGTGTAGTAGATATCTAGGCAGCGTTGATTTTTTTTTCTTTTTTTTGTGTGTATGTTGAACGTCTATGTACTTTGGAAATAAATGTCAAGCTATCAAGATCAGGATTTGACTTTGTTTAAAGATAAGAATAGGATTTGCTGGTTTATATAGTTGCGCTTAGGTATTTTACTGTGTTTAAAATTAAAAAATGAGGTAATCAGAACTTATCGTTAATTTATCAAAATAAAAAACTGAATTATTCTAATGTAGCCGACTGTTATCCACCCATTTAGGCCTATGTAATGAAGTCACTTTTGACGCACCATGACGTCATGCCAGGACAAAATGCGATTGATATATACAGATATTGTTTGCTTGGAAAGGCTTGAATTTACAATGTTTTCATCATTTCGTTTATGCGTAAGAAAACTGATTTAACGACCGTAGAAACATTTTGCCGGACGCAGTGCAAACATAAAACAAAATATTTTTTTTCTAATTCAATTCGGACTCGGTCCTAGATTATTTAAAACCCAGATTTTAGCTGATTTTCGTCTAAAACGGAGCGCAATAAGACCAAATGTATTGACCACGTGAACCCCGTTAAACCAAAGTTGGTCAGAATCCAAGCTTGGTGCGTCTTCGCTGAAGGCTAGATGTGTTTTCTCTAAATTTAGAGCAGGGTAAAGATACTGCATTTCCTGGTTTATGTCTGGTTCACGTTAACCCCATATCACTAAGTATATATTTGTAAAAGCAACAGCATACTATATCACCTGTTCATGAAGTTTTTAGTATTTTTTTACAAAGTTCACTTTTACAAAGTTTTAATTCTCACATTTCAAAGAAGGGTTTACATGTCATTTTTGTATTCTACTCTGCAATATAACGTGTATCCATTTCAGCTAATTTTGTAACGACTTTTGTATGCTGATATTGTACAATAAACAGTCTTGCTTCGAAATTGCCATGCTTGTTTTCCAATTATTACTGTGCCATCCCATAATCCGCCGATTGATTCTTTTGATACGTATTAATTCGCTAAAAAGAAAGACGTAACGTGCATGTATCACACCTGGCAATTCACAAACAACGAACGGCTCTACTATGCTGAAGATAAACGTTTCACAACCTTTTTGTATCGCTATGTCCAGTTTCAATTTGCACGCGTTAATCCCTTATTTGCAAAGGTCGCCCTCATGGTCAATTATCTATCTGAGAAAACTTTCACCATGTTGGAGTGTATTCCAGGCAATGGCACTTGCTTTCAGACACAGCGATAAGACACATTTGTGACGAGGAGGTATTTTATTATTTCGTAGAAAAAAAAGTGATACAAATAAACAATTCTAGCCAGCATATACCACAGTGCTTGTAAGTTGAAAAAAAATCAGCATTGTTTCCTGAATAATGTCAATAAACAATCCTTCATTTTAAGCAATTAAAGGCAATATAATTAGACAATTTAACTTAACTGTCAGAAATGGGTGCATAATTCTCTCAATGTGCAGGTTCCTTGCGTAGACTAGCGATTTTACATTTGTAAACGGCTCAATCCAGAGATGAATGGGAGTGAAATGGCACAGTGAGAAAACTTCTTACACAGGTTGAGCATAAGCTCTATTCCTTGCAATAAATGATAGCATTAGCAACATAGTTTGTTTCAATGTAGTTTATACTTTCAACAGCAGCGATACCAAGGGAATCTAAAGGTCTTAGATTTTATCTACCTTTTAATCATCTAACATATTGCAAAGCGAGACCATTTCCACTCAAGGCTCTGGTTCTCCCGGACCATTAGCTTGTAAATCATCACGGCATTTGCCTGCAATTCTATAATATACAGCAACCCATAACGGTATTAAAATGAAGAAATTGTAAAAAACCCTTTTGTCTCATTGATGTTACATATTTTGCAGTTGAAAAACATTTCTGTTAAATGAAATTGGAAATACATGCTTCAAGCAACAAAAACCTCTTAAGCTGGCTACTTTTTATTTAAAAGTTCTCATCACGGATAGCAGATGTAAATTTTTATCAAAAACACAATATGTATAATTATGCCTTTGTAAGCGATAAGAAAAATTATGAGAAAATATATGTATCATGAAAAAATAAAACATTTTTCTGCACTAAGGCACATTATCTATAAAAAAAAAAACTAATGCTAATCTATAATTTTTAAAAGGTCCCGTCGCATATTCGCCGTTTATAAACTTCAAGTTCTGGTCCAACAGGAACCAACCTGCTAGAAACGTATAGATTGAATCTCTCTCGTCTACTTTGTAAGCAAAATATCTATTAAGATACTGAAAATACCAAACAACTAATCTTCCTATTTCCTATATATAAAAATGCCAATAGATGCCTAAAATATTAACATAAACCCATTCTTCACCATCTATACAATACAATACAATATGTTCTTGGGTAATATCTCAATTAGTCTCTATAAAAGACAAGGGCTTTGTGTAATTGGCATGAATCACCTATAATGCTACTCGTACATTAAATGATTACAATTTGACCCAAGTCTAAAAACTATTCTAGCCTAAACCTACATATAACATTACGGAACGGTTATTGAATCAGACTACATGCACGTACAAAAACGGCCTCTCTTTTTACCAATGGGAAGGCGCCTACTCATTCTGTGCGGATCTACACTTTTGGTTGGACGCCGCCATCAACTAATTGCTGGTAGTAGAAAGATACACAGACCATGGCGTAGATCTAAAAGAAATATTAAAAAGATTCTCAATAAACGAGGAGAAGGGTTTTATGACGTTTTATAACGTTACCATAACGTGACCATATCGTTCTTTGGTCATAATAACGTTATGGTAACGCTTTAATAACGTTCAATGTTTGCTGGGTTTGTGGCAGACGTGTCGACCATGGAGGCATTATTTAAAAACATTAACCATCAATCCTATTTATTATCCCCTATAATCTAGCGCTTTTGTTAACATTTTGTACATTTGCATTTGCTATTGTATGCAGGGCCGTATTAGCTGTGAAAATTGCTAGAGGAAATCGTCTAGTGTTTAGTCTGATACAATTTATTCGTTTTCTTTCTGTTATCTGTGCTCACTCTAGTCATTATTTTTGATTAGCAAAATTTGCTAAAGGGTACAAATTTCTTTTAGCATTTTCTTATTTCAATTAGCAATTTTTGAAAGTAGAAAAATACCACCACTGATCAGTTTTTATGCTAACATACACGAAGGAAGACAGTGGACAGCATTAAAAGGCAAAATTAAGTCATAAAACAGACTAAATGTGTGAATCAATGTATATAATATTTTAAGAAAAACTTGAGCATGCCTTAGCAATATTAGGTAGAAACCAAGATCCAAGTTAATACTGTTGTACCCAACACTGGGCCAACAGGTCTTAATAAAAGTCAAAGAAAGACAGAATTTATATTTCACTTTATTCCCAGGTTACATCAGCATACGCATTATATAATTATTATTATATAAAACAAACAATTTAAGACCAACATTTTGCACTATTTCATTTCAACACATTGCAAGTAATCTGAAAGAAAAAAAAATACAGAAAAATGTACAGAGCTTCAGGTGGATGGGAGTTAAATGTCACATCTTGAAGTTGCCAGTGTTTGAAAAGTAAAAAATAATAATAAAGAAAAAGAAAACAACAAAAATATTCCATAAGCTGCTATTCAAACTTTTAACCTACATGTAGCTGTATTAACATGATATGAATAACCCCACTGAGTTGGAGGATAATAAGGCACTGTAATTCATCTATAGCATTAATGTTGGCATTACACAAAAATGATTTCAACTTCTAATGTGCATTTTTAATGTGCCCACCTAGAAGTGGCCCACCTACTGGTTCACAGTATTGAGAAGGCTGCTCTGTTGGAGGTATTCTAGTAGCTGAAGTGAAAAATGATTCTATTCTGGACTGCATACTGGGCTTATTAGAAGAAGCAATCCTTTTCTGTGCCTTACTACTTGATGACAATGAAAATAGTCAATCTTCAAATTCATCACGATCACAAATGTAACGAAAAATGGCAACTGAAACTGCAAAAAAATTAATTGTACAAAATTGTACACATGACTTTATTTATTTTCCAATCATTATAATATTTCATCGATTTAATCATTATCACAAAAATAAANCCATCTTGAGTGAACATTGCTCCGAGATAACAATACTTGTCACAGGTCTTAATTGTTAGACCTTCCACCTCGAGGTCCTCCTTATCTTCAACGGTACCGTTTATAACCATTATATTGGTTTTGCTCTGATTCATCTCCATCCCTGACTGGGCACAGAATTGTTTTAGTATTTTTACTTTTTCTATGCATGCTTTTCGGGACGTTGCTAAGATAACAGTGTCATCCATTAACAATAAACAGTGCAACCACATAAGAAAACCGTCATCTTGGCACTTTCTTAACTCCCTCACTAGGTCATTGATATACAGAGTGAATAAAAAGCAGCTCGTTGGAGATCCTTGCCGCACACCTAACATGTTTCCTTTATTTCTTGTTCTGATGCTAACAATTCAGAATAAGGGCCCATTCCAGCAGATATTTGGATCGATCTATCTCCCTGGGGAGTCTCACTAAATTGTCATCAACTTAACCGGGTTAAATGTCAGTCATGCCAAGTAAAGCTCTAAGTGGTTAATTATCTTTACCCCCTAGCTGATTTGGTAGGCGTGACAGAAATTTAAGCCGGTTAGTTGATAGCAATTTAGTGAGACTTCCCAGGGAGTTAGACCGATCCAGATGGATCGATCTAGGCATGGGAACCCAGTCTAAATAAAACTTCTATCTATCTATCTATGACGGGTCCAAGATACCCATACTAGTAGCCTACCACTATTGCGTCTGTATATTATTATTGGCTATTGGCTATATACGGATTCCACCAAAACAAAAACTAGTAAATAGCAAAGGGCCGACGTGTATCAGTTCAAGCCACCTTTTCTATAGTTTTCTTCTCAACGTGACGTGGGTTTCTGATTTCCTGTATCTGTCGGTGTAGATCACAGCTGATGGAAGGTCAGCAGGCCGGCGGTGAGTGTTCCATAAAAACAAAACGTGGTTGTGTTTTCGGTGCCTATAAATCTCCTCCCTCATTATCACCCAGTGTATATTTCCGACGGTTCTGTGCTAGTGTTTTCAATAGACACACCAGCAATTTTATGCAATTAGATACTTGGTAGTCTACTACTACTACTACTACTAATAATAATAATAATGTTAATAAAAAATAATGAAATTTTATTCATATTTGCAACCACGAGGTTGAAGTATTTCAATTTAAGATTTTAATTATTAAAATACATTAATCATCAAAATGTTGTTCTCAGAGATGGCGTTTTGGACACACTCAAAGTGTTCGCATTGTTCCTCTGTAAAAAAACTAGGTCTCCATACAGGGCAAGCTATCAATACATCCTCGGTGGCTGAATTTTACCTTTTGGAGATTAATATGTCAAAGGTCTCGGATAACAATCATTTTAAAATCTAACCAATCCGATGATTAGTCACTGGGCTCTAAGACTGATAAAATATAATTGACCGAATTCCACAGGTTTTAATAATCCCGTATTTTGTAAAAAAGAAACATGAAAAATAAAACACTCCCTTTTAGATAATGGATTTTCATTCTAGTTAATCACAAAAAAGTTCCAGATATTTACAATCACCACTGATGCTGTAGACGATTGAAATAGTTTGGCCGTGCTGACTAATTCTTATATATATATACTAGTGCACACATACCAAACATTGCACACGTACATACTGCAAGTGTGTCAAAACGCCTAAAAAACTCTTGAGCCGAAACAACACATGCGCAGCTGCGAATGGGGTAAATCATTTTTGACAGTCCGAACCAAAGGCGTGTTCCTTGCCCCGTCTTTCAAAGCGACCTTTCAGCGAGCGAAGGCTGCATACCCGTATCAGAACGCTGGTCGAAAGTGGTGCAAGGTCTTGGGGAAGGCAGTTGTATATAGATAAAAACAGGATGGCGTCTTGGTACTAGATCAAATCAGCTTGACTCAGATAAACCAAGGGGTATTTGTTCCTCTTTTGATGGTGATGTATCACTTACATGTGTACAATATTCCTGACCATGGTATGTTGGCAAAAAATGGTCAAAACTATCTAATGCAACATTTTGCGACTCCTATTTCAGTGACGACATCACTGATCAACTAAAGTAACTTTCTCTCTAGACAAAAATCCCAGATTTTAATCATACGGTAACATGAAAATAGATTCTTTGGTCGAAGTAGAGGTGCCTAGCAAAAATGGAATTTGGATAATCAATCCCCGCCCAAAATTGGAAGAATTCCAGCCTGGAAGGCATACGAATGTTCGTTATGCATGCCCTTTTTATGCTCGTCTGCTTGACCCAGAAAATAACAAAATGCCATTACTTCTGCTCACAACGCATTGATTCCTGAACTGACGCTTTTTAAATTTGAATTTTGACTTTGTGTTTCATTGGCAGGTCATTGTTATCAAGAGTGGGGAGGGTTGGTCCTGCCCCCTCCCTGTACTCCCCCCTTTTAAGTTTTGCTGGACAGAAGCACACTCTAAAAAGGGACGTTCCGTTAACGACACACGGCTGGCAAGCGCATGGAATGTTGTGCCTTTTTACCTCCATACTTCTTCCAAGCTAAGCTAGCTGGGGCTCTCCAGAAATAGTGATGTACAATATAATTAAAATACTAACAATTTTATAGACCTACCTGGGATAATCCGACCAACAAAATGATGGAAGTAATAATCCAAATTACTAGCAGAGCAATGCCCAGGAAAGTGTTCCAACTAATTGACGACCGTGCTGAAAAACGAAAATTATGTTTTTTCATAGTGCAATATTATAAAATCCAAACTCTTGAAATATGAAAATAAAGCAGTGTAATGAAATTTAGCTCTTATGGGTCGACTGCTCTACAAAATTACACGACGGCTTTCTTGTAGATATTTTTATCCGGTGTTTCGGGCTATGGATCAAATTGTTAGAGTCGCATTGACTCGATACACGAGTCTCACTCAACTGCCCCAATAAATACAATAAATTAGTAGTACCAACAATCTCTCAAGGATATTTTTTAAAAATTATCACACATATAGACAGATACCCGGAGATCATAATGCGTGGGTCTCATACGTGTCATAAACAATAGTGTAGCGCCCGAATAGACGGGAACAAAAGGCTGAATGAAAACGCGTAGAATACGCTTATTCACTAAGCCATGACCATCCGGGTAACGCGCGCATGCTCTTTCAAAGGTTTGACCGTAAGCGTATGCTTTACAATGTTCTATAATTGAATAGTTGAATTGATTCCAAACTCACTGTTTGAGGCAGCTTGGTAGATGTACCATAGCAGATTCAGTATGCCGGCAACCTATTGAAACCAGAAAAAAGGGCTGTTATCAAAATATATATAAAACAGGCAAAAAGATGAAAGATTTATTCACTAGATCTGTTGAAGCGCATATGTGTGAAATCTTTTTTTTAAAGCAAACACGAACCCTAAAGAGTAAAACAAGCTTATTATGTTCAACAGTACACATTTAGGAGATAAATGTTTGTTGTGTGGTGCTTTTTGATATATATATATATATATATATATATATATATATATATATATATATATATATATATATATATAGTGTCATCAGCCAAAATGGCTGTCTGAATTCGAAGTTTGTATTTGGAAATGATGAAACACAAACTGAATATATATAAATACAATATGGAGAAAAAGATGCCGCCGGATTGTGCGTTGTAAGTACATTATATTAAAAATCCTTTAAGCGTCTTCGTGTGATTCATAATTTATTCAGTTTGTGTTTCATCATTTACAAATGCAAGCTTCGAATTCAGACAGCCATTTTGGCTGATGACACTAAGATAAATATAAATTATATATGAAACGCATTAATGGGATCCGAGCGTGAATGCTCTTGAACAGGCGTGCTTTTAATATGGCAGTTAAAATCGCCTGTTCTACAACCAACACGTTCGCATTTGTAATGTACCTGTGAAAACATCAGGTCTGGCAAATTTTAGGTGTGATTTTTTATTCAGCTGGAATTTTTGAAAAGCAAATTAACAACATTTGTAAGGCAGCATCCTTTTCACTATGGAAAATAGTCAAGAGTCGTAACTTACTTGACATATCAACAAGAACGCAATTAGACCTTGCTTTTGTTACCTCAAAAATGAAATGCGCTATAAAAGGAATAAATAGGCCTACCATTATGTTTGTTTCGTGTGCCACCACTTAACAGATCTAAGAGCTGCTGGTTGAAGTCACTTGAATAGTCAAGGCCTTTTTCTCGATCATTAACAACATAAATACACTTACCAGCGTCCATATTCCGCTGGCCCTGGACCCTTGCAAAAGATTCCAACAACCGCAGCAAGTCTGCATCTTGAGTTAGGCAGAAAAATAGGAATCACGAAATCGTCTCCGAGAAAACGCCCAGTTAAGTCTCCTCCGCGTTCAAATGCAAGCTAACGGAAGAGGTGCCGCTAACCTAGATGCAAATGTTGAACTGTGACGTTCCTTAATATTAAAGGCTGAGCCATACGCGCTGCTCACGGCCACGATACAGGATATGGCATCTTCTAGCACCCTGAGTGTCGGCAGACGCAGGAAAATCGTCCATATTTGCCCCTCTCTCCTGGGCAAAATGTTTTTAACTTTGCCTTCTCATACTTAAGTAAAATCAAGGAGTCTCCAGAGTTTACAAGACTATTTCCATCCACAGCAGACGAACTTTGACAGCGGGGATTTGCACATTTTAATGCCAGTTGTATAGATCTGTGCTATAAACCCTACGTATCACAGTTACTGCATCGCAACTTACACAGGGGCGGATCCTGAGATATTTTCTGACAGTATTCCAAGTTATCCTTGTTGATCAATCCTCCAATTTTGATGGTTTTCCAACAGAAAAAAAAATAGATACTCGTCAATGTAAACTTTAAAATCTGACCGTCTTCCGGAAGACCTAGAAGACGGTCTCAATCCACCATTGGCCTATGACTCTCACAGCATTCACGCTTATGGTGAAGTCGAGTTTGTTAGTTATATGGGAAACTCAGGGTGCAATGTGATAGGGGCCCAGCAAGGCTTCTTCTGTGTGTACTGACACATCTGAATCTCCTCACTCCTTCCTCTGCTTTGAGTTTCCCTTCAACAGCTGGAAAAGTAGTAACACGGGTGAATGAGCAGGAGGTCGCCAGAACTCGGCTTCTTTGTTTACGGTTCGGGGTCTCTCTCTCTCTTTCTCTCTCTCTCTCTCTCTCTCTCTCTCTCTCTCATAACAAATCACATAATAAATGCTAAAGCTGTTGTTTCGCTGTTATTAGTATTCTAGAAACATGGGAAGAAGAAGTAAGATTTATCAGTCCATGCCAATTCCATATATTCTACACTCCCCCAACAAACAAAAATGAAATAAATAAATAAATAATAGCGTGTGGAGACCCGAATGCGGGAAAATCCAGCAAATCGCAATTTGTCACCAACGAACTGTCACCAATTTGTCACCAACGAACTGCCACCTATCTGTAGGAAATTAACTTAAATCTATACATATAATACACACACACACACACACCACGGCAAGAAAATCCCGTTTTATCCGTCAGTGCACATCCTTGCTCAAAATGATAAACAAAACAAAATAAACAAATAATAAACAGTCCAGAATGTCCCAGTACGGTCTTTCTAGCTCATATGGCTGATAACCTATATATGTAGCTGACCACAAATCTAATTTGTCTGCTACCCGGTCTACTAAGTACAGGGGATATGGTGCGTGCCTACAGATTAATTTGCCGTGGTGGACTCATCATTACCTGTCGACTTGCTGAGATGGGCTAAACGGAGTAAGTTGGGCTCAATTTGGCTGGAAACCTGACTTAAGTTGATACATAGTTTTTACATCCGTTATAGTATAGCCTGTATTTCATATTAAACAATATTGTCAATCTCCGTGATGTGTTATTGCAAAGTGAATTCGATACATGGCTAGTAAACGTAATTATAAAACCATGAACAATGTCAGATGAGGGGCATATATTAGATATAAATATCACATGAATGACAGCGCAATTCGTAGAGCGAATATTCATACTTTCTCTTAGTACATTTTCTCTCTATATAGTCTATGCCTAGGTACATGTATAGTCATTCACAAATGACAGTTTTTTTACAGTAGCTAGGGGGTTCGAGGGGTTCAAACGCTCTGCCTGAAAACTGATCTGGGTACATGAAGGTTTCATGATAAAAGGTTCACTTTTTCAGAGCCTGCTTTGCCAACAGCGGACTAATAGATCCGCGGATCAAACATGGCCGACACATTTGAATGATTGGGGCCATTCGGAATGAGAAGATCCAAGTGCTGACTGGTCCACGGCTTAAATATGGTGGACCTACATGAAGGAATACCGCTTAATCCTGTAATGGTCTCTCCGCCTCTCACACGCCTTTCACGCGTCGTCCCTCGACCTGTCGAACTGAGACGAGATTTAATTAGTGTCCCTGCAGGGACGATGCTTGGGGAGGCGTGAAAGAGGCGAAGAGACCATTACAAGATTAATCAGTCTTCTTTTCATGTAGGTCCGCCATATTTAGGTCGTGGACTAGTTAGCGCCCGGATCTTCTCATTCTGAATGGCCCCATTGTCGCGTAATCCCCGTGGGGAATCTGTTCAGTGAAAATAAGGAGATTATGCGGCAAGCTTTCAAGGGGGCCGCCATATTTGATCCGCGTATATGTTAGTCCGCTGTTCTGAATACGTCCTTGGAAAGAAAATCCCCTTCGTTGGTTACGGACCTGCGTTATAATCCTTTACAATGCATAAAACACGTACGTGCATTTGTCGCGGTTATTAGATTACATGAGATCCATCATATGAACAGGTGCAGCCTGCAGACAGTTTAGACACGCTGTGTACGTGACGAGCTTGCCAAAAAATTAATAATCTTTCAAATTTAATCTAAGACAGAATATGGGTGCTAGGTGAAATGTACAGTCCAAAATAGACTAGAGTGAACTGTGAAAGGAAACAGTGGGTGTTTCATGTTAAAGGAACGACGTACAGTCAAAAAGGGCGCTACGTATTTCTGCATTTATATGAAGCATATATCATTATACTACAACCTGTAATACAGGTTGCACGCCAATCCCCATCACTGTATGTAGAGCCTTTAATGTCGCTATGGGATTGCGTTGTCTCAACCGGATTTCTTGTTTTTTTTCTCCCCTACCACAATCACGATCAGTCGGTGCATAACGTCGAATTCTGTGCCTCGAATAAGAAATTACTTAGGCTGCATTCACATCGAGTTGAGCCATGGCACTACAAAGCCACGACCTAAATATGACGGATGTACATGAAAGGAAAAGCGCCTAATCTTTTAATAGTCTCTCCGCCTCTCACACGCCTCCCCACGCGTCGTCCCTGCGGGGGTACAGTCATTAAATCTCGGCTCCAGTCGCCCGCAAGCTACCCGAGAAATATTAAGTGCGCATGCTCATCAATTAAACTCGAGGTGAAGAAAGCATGGCGGCTGGAGGCGATCGAAGGAAAAAAGCTCTTCTGTTCTATTATCTTTCAAAACAGAGACGAAATAGGAATGGATTGGTCCGTAGAGCAGCAATGAATCGGCTATCTACGGAGATAATGTCAGCTGACCCAAGACCAATGAGCATGCGCACTTAATTTTTCTCGGGTAGCTTGCGGGCGAATGGAGCCGAGATTTAATGACTGTACTCCCGCAAGGACATCCCTTGGGGAGTCGTGTGAGAGGCGGAGAGACCAATAAAAGATTAGGCGGTTTTCCTTTCATGTACAGTGTACGTCCGCCATATTTAGGTCGTGGCTTTGTAGAGCCATGGGTCAACTCGATGTGAATGCGGCCTTCTATGCATCTGAAATAGTACCTCTGGATTTATTAAGACCGTGGATTTCCTTTCTTTCACGGCGTTATTAATATTGTAAATGATTTATACTCAATGGGCTTTGGACGTTATTGAATGGGGACTTCCACGTTTGCATTTTAATTTAAACCATTTAGTTAAACGAGCTCCTTTTCTACCCAAAAACGTTCCAGTTAGTTAACATGTGGCGGTAGAAATGGATCCACGTGAAGAAGTCATTTTCTAGCATTGAACGGCCCAGGGATATATAAGTAGTGCATTAATCAGATTTGGGCCTGTGTTGGAGATTACAGTGCGTCTACAAAAAACTGATGCGGCATGTGTCCAGTCGTTCTGAAGTACAAGTTTATCTGTCTCTAATACCCCCGTCACACTAGAGGCAGAATGAGCAAGAATGCCGTCGGAAAGACAATTCTTTGTGCATGCCTGGATATTCAAAGAACATTCTAAAAATTCCGAGTGCATTTCAAATATTTTTACCCATTCTTGTGGTCGGCCCGAATGTTTAAAACTTTCGAAGTGCATTCCAAGTGGAAAATTATTGAATGGCATTTGAATAGTATTCTAACTACACTATGACTGCATTTTAAATATTCTCACGGCATTCTGGCAACATTCGAAACATTTTGATCACATTCGAGGGATATTCGTATTGGCACGTGTCTTAAGGCCCCCGTCACACTTATCCGGAACCAGCAGGAATCAAGCAGATTCAGCCGGAATAAATTAATTGAAAAATTCGTGCCATAATCGGGAGGGAATGTTGCGAATGTTGTTAGAATGCAGTCAGAATATTCCGAATGAAATTCAAATGCCGTACTGACTGCTGGCCGAATACAGGCTGAAGTATGTAAGAAGGTGCTTCGAATAATATATGAAGCGAACTCAAATGCAGTCAAAAATTTCCCGGTATGGCTGCCAATGATGGTTTCAATTAAAAAGAATTCAAATAGAATGGAGCTGAAATACCGAAAATACTTACAATTACTTTCTAACATGTTTAGAATGTAACACGATGCCCAGAGTGTATAAATAACGCCACTGGAATGGTAACTGGTCAGAATGTTTCGAACGCTGTCGGAATGCCGTGAGAATATTTAGAATGCAGTCATAGTGCAGTTAGAATACTGTTCAAATGCCATTCGATAATTTTCCACTTGGAATGCGCTTCGAAAGTTTTTGACATGAGCAAAACATTCGAGCCGGCCACAAGAATGGGTAAAAATATTTCGAATGCACTTCGGAATATTTAGAATGCTCTTCGAATATCCAGGAATGCACAAAGAATTGTATTTCCGACGCCTCTAGTTTGACGGGGGTATAAAATCCCGCCAGAATGTTTCGAATGTGCCTCGATATGAGCTGAAATATTAATTTAGCCACCAATCGTACTACACTAGTACGCCATTCAAAGTATATTCTAAATATTCTGACTGCCTTCTGGCAGCATTCTAGATATTCCTAGTTTTCCAACTACATTTGAACTGCAGTTGAGAGCTAATACAGCCGAAAGTGCACTAATCATTCCAGGCGAATTCAAGCGCATTCTGAGTATTCCAACGGCACTCTTACAAGATTTAAGGTTAATTTGAACTTTTTTCCCGAATGTGGTGCGAATTTTGAAAATTCTTCATTCAGGCTCATTCTGCTTGATTCCTGCTGATTCCGAATAAGTTTGACGGGGGCTTAAGACTTTCTGGAAATTTTGTGCCATCACCTTATCATTTCACCAATAAGGCAGTCAAGTGCGGTTTACAAGAAACGGGGGTAAAATTGCATTACAACTTGAGGGTTAGTTTCATTGTCTATACTTTTTTAATCTGTTTATAATTCTGGTTCAGTCCTCTTTAATTATCGTTTAATTCTATTTTGTCTTTTGATACACTTCTTACAATTCTCGACGACCTAAATGTTATACAAAATACCAAGGCGGATAACGATGCCTTTTGAAAGTAAAACACAACAAATTATTGTAAATACATTACTTTATTTCTAATAAACACGTAAAATTAGAGGAATTTAAAATCGCAGAATGAGGATAACGCTATGGGTAACGCTGAAAATATATGCTATATCATAAACGTCATAATATGTACATTTCATACAGGATTTTAGAGAGACGATATACCGACAGTCGCATCGCACAACATCCAAACAGGAAAAAATATACTATCTGGTTGCTGAACAGGATCCAGCAGTCATGTACGATGACCAACAACTATACTACATAGATAAAGTGTAAATAAAAATTACTCGGGACACGATGGATGATGCAAATATATTAGCTTATTCATACAGTCCACGCATCTAAATATCTGACAGACTAAATGCAAGCAAAAGTTCTTCCTGACGAAATTTAATGAAAACGTACACGACATGTAATACTGGAAGCACACAAGCATAAGATACCGGTACGTCACGTATATTAGTGCATGTTCAGACGGCCAATGTTTGTAATCCTAGGTTTTATTTAGTCTTAATATAGTCTTATATATAGTCTTAAGGCAGCCACAAACATTGGATTTTTGCCTAAGAGAAACAATTACAATACTTATTATTTGCACGTATAAGCCGATTTAAAAAAAAGATGCATTTGTATACAAAACCATAGAATTCCATTCATGTAACGGTGCATGTAGTAATCTAAAAGAGCAATCCGATTAGAAATGTCTTCATTACAAATGGACGGTGTAACATAAGAAAATGACGGAGAGAGCAGCAGTGTTGACGTTAGAAAAAGTATCCGTAGGTATTAATTTGACAGCAGGCAGCATAAAAACGTTGATCTCATAACCTGAATTGACAACCTTAACAGCATCGGAAGAAATTTCATAAATTATCTTGAAAGCGTAAAACATGCTACGACGTATCCATGTTGCCCTTTAAGTATGATGACGTTTCCATATTTTCCCTGTGACTAATTCAATTCACCAAGGGCTCGTTGGAAAAATCCTTAGAGTTATTTGACCATTTTGTGTTCTCTTACGGACAGTCAATCTGTAAGCCGATGTCAACAAACCATAGTTTACAAGAAATTTAATTGACCAACCATACATTTCTTGAATATATAAGGTACGAATAAAATGAGATACAAAAAGATTGTATTTTTGTGCTAATATTGGTTCCTTCCCATGCGGATTATATCCTGTATATATTTTTTCAGTATGTGTCGTTGTCTAGGTCGCTTCTGTTTCACATATAAAGTTAATACTATAACTGCATTGCACGTCATCAAAAAGCTTAGTGACTTTATGGTATTGTACACAGTCTTGATTGCCCCCATTGTTATTTGGTTCATCTGGAATGGAAATTACTCGTGTAAAATAGATTCTTCTTATTATGCAAATAAAATTAACATCAGGTCATTTCGTTTGAATTAAATTGTTTTAAATCTTCTTCAATTTAAAGCCGACAAGAAGTCATTATTCCAATAAAAAACCGATATCAATTATGAGAATTGGCAATTTTCAGTTCAAATTTGGCATTTTCTGCTTGGTATCATCGCTTCATTTTTACTTCTACCAGTATTTAAGAGCACTTCAGCATGGCAATACGTACCAAGTAAGATAGTTTTGAATATTTCTCAGACACATTCCATTCAGGTTAGTTAAAGACAAAATTGTGAAAATAAAATATGAAAATACAAATGGAAATATGTGAGTTTTATACCTGGGCCCCATGCAGTAAACGGTGCTGGAATGTCGCCCCATCCGGACAATACCCAGGTACCTTCAGAGGCTTCATCTGTTGCTGCAGTAAACCAGGAGGTGGCGTTGCGAGCTGCAGGTAAATAATTGACATTTAGTGGGGTGGATTAGGGGCAATGTGGCCAAATTGTGACACGGCGGATAAAAGCACCAAATTTTGCATGTGGTTACCCTTTGACATACTAAGTCGAATTAGAGCCGTAGCCCTCTGAAAAATTTACTGATAGGTAAAAAAATCCAAAATGTATTGAATTCTATAGAAATTTAATTGTGACAACTGGTACCAACTTATAAGAGACACTATTACTGTCTAAGTAGATTACAAGACGAAAACATTGAGAAATTTGCAAAGTAAAAGTACTTGTGGGTAACACGTACTATTACACACGATTGTACTGTTGTTGAGGCCTTTTTTGTTATAAATCACTGTAAAACGCACTAGTATACCGATGTCAGATGATGTAATATCATAAATTTCCCTTACCTTCGTCGGCCATAATATATTGTCTAATAAAGGTGTGCTCCTCTTCATCGTCAACGGCGGCAAGCCTCGCTCCCATTGACTCGCAGTGGGCTTTAGCCTGGTAGAAGTTGCCTTTCAGTGCCATGTTGAAACTGTAGCAACTTGTCCTAAACGTAACCTCAAACTGCGGTGGACACGCCACTTAATGCACAAAAAGTGATAGAAATCATTTGATATAATTAATATAATAAAGCATAACGTGTCTTTTATTACCCAAGTATGTATGTAAACTGTTTCACACCATAAATACATAGGCAATAATGGCAACGTTGTTCACTACTGGAAACGCTTGCTGGGATATTAAACATTGAGTTTTTAAAAGCTATCACTGGAAATATAAACTTTATCTTGAATATGACCAGTATGTTCCTAGATATTACTTACGGTTATGTTCACAGTTCAATCCGCCGTAAGGGACAGGGCAGGCACATTTACCGGAATCCTCAGTTAATTGGACACAAGTCCCGCCATTTTTACATCCACATCCCTGAAATAATATAGTACACAAGCATTGCTGTGGTTCTTACTGCATTTACTGTGTCACTTAAGTCAGTATTTGTATATCTTTTTATTCATTACTTATTGACACTCGATACACAAATACAGCAATATAATTATCCTCCACACTCTTACTCGCATTCTAACACTATTTCCTTTATTTCATGATGTGAACTAATATGTAATTTGCTTAAATTTAATGAACAAATTTTCAGTGTTGTATTTTATTGACCAGTAAAAGAACGACTTAGGACTACTTATTATTATTTTCATTAAATAAAGATATTACTTCATCTCCATATTGACTACGTCAGATGTTAACATTTCAAGTAATTTTCCTGGCGCCAAATTGCAGCACTTGTAGCTGTTATCATGTAAAATGTTCCTGATAGCTGTTCAATTGACTAATATTCCTTTGAAATCGATATTACAGTTTTCACACACACACACACTCAGAACACAGAACACAAAACGTTGCTGTAAAGGCAACAGCTTGCATTAGCAAATTCACTTTGAAGTATTTTTGATGTGTATCATTTCACAACATGGCAATATTTATTTCCGTGCTTTTGAACAAATAAGGTAAAAAATTGTACGTACATTCTATCGAGCCCCCTGAACATTTTTCAAAGGATATTGTCACCCTTCGCCCCAACCTCCTTGTTTACTGCCTTTCATACATATTTTGGGTAATCGATAAATCTTCTGTGTTCAGTGACTAAATAAATTAACAATTACACATACGTCATCTTACGGGTGACGTCATAATTGCGACTTTGAAGTAAAAACTGAAAATCAGTTTTTCAAATTTCTCTTTTGCCTAAGCACCCACGATCACAGATTTAACACCAATTTAAAGACAACACTTAGTATACTTCAAAACGCTGTCAGCGTCTTTTCAAAAGGTCTCACTTCAGATTTTATCGTTGATAAAGCAAAATAATGCCTTTGTCTAGTAAAAATCTGTAATTAGGTGCTCATAACTCCATAATAAAAACAGTTTAACCAAAATGACGTCACGGAATTGTAACCCATACAGTCATGGTCAACTCTGCCAATTTTCGTGATAAAACCTTGTTCAATGAGGAAGGTACATCCCATACCGATTGCTATCTCAGCTCAAAATGGAAGGGTATAAAATTGACGATTAAATCCTAGAATTGCCTATGCCAATATATTGCAACGAAAAATATAAACGCCGATATTTCATAATTTAGAGGATTTTTTTTATTCTTTTAAACAAGCACAAAGAGAAAGCCATTGTTGAATAATCTAATGGAGGTAAACCCTCAGTTTTAGTATCTGGATGATAAAAAAGAGTTACAGTAATAACGTCATGTTTTGCTTTCTAGAGATCAGAGTATAGTATTCTCTCTGCGAGTACTGACTACTGACTTCTACCTTTATTTCTGTTTATATACCTTCACATATATAATTACATTACATTGGCTTCCCAGCCAGGTGGGTTGCCAGAGTGGTCACTTTAATTCAATTACACATGTGACAGAGAAGACTTCCAGACTGAGTCCTAAATGGCTTCTGCTTGTGGACAATAGGTTGATAACTTAAACTGATTGATCAAGGTGAATAATATAGTTACAAGGCAGAGGACCATTCCTAAATACATTTGAGGTGAATGTATTTGTTAATCAAAGACATTGCTTCTTGTTTAATTGAGTTACCTAGTGTGACTCTAAACAGACTTATTTAAACTTGACCTGTAAACTGATTATGTAAGTACACATCCTGAAAACATTTAACCCGCACATCTATATAATTAATGTTATATAACAACCTAATAAACTTCTGGAAATTAGATTGAACTAAATGGAGTTGATCATATTTATAGTTGCTATTTCAATGAAAAGTTGAGAAAACTGAAAATTCACTTAAGGCATTAAATTACAAGTATGACACATCCAGTACCCTTAAAGACCGCTCACAGACAGGATATTCTGTCTGAACTCCGGTACAATTACAATTCGTTATATAAGTCTTTGTTCTCATCGCAGTAATATGAAGCTGCTGCCGTGTTCTAGGCAGCGCATGGCAGTGTGTAGTGTAATTTAGACACAATATATTAGTTTGAAGAATTAAAGCTGCAATTAATTACATCTAGGTCTTAGTAAAAATCCGTAATGAAAAAATAGGCAACCGTTCATACAACATTAGAAATAGAACATGTTCTGAAAACATGACAATTAGCATCGTTGTCATCTTCATATTCAATCGCCCTTTGAAATTATTCATATTAAATACACGAAAATTATTCCCAGCATGCTTTGTAACACTGAGCCTGTTTTTTTTTTAAGAAACCTTCAGGAAGCTATCAAATTGCTGCTTATCATTATTACACAATAGATGACTTTTTTCCGAAGCCTTTCAAGCCTCAATATTCAGTGGTTATTTATTTCTTTCCACACCGATTAGTGTCCAGGTGGCATCATTACAGGCATTCAGGATGCGACCTTTAAGATATCCATGTGTAACAAACACTCGGAAATGAGTTTTTCTGGAAAACATTAACTATTGCTTTTCGTGTTTCTATTGAGAATTGCGTGAGTCATCTTTTGTTTATTTAGAACAGGAAACCATGACGAAATATAGTTGACTCACTTCTCTTAATTGGATAGTATGGAAAATAATGTTTATGCATAAAGAGTTAACTGCACACAGTATATGTAATGAAGGACCCAAAGATAAAGAAGCCTTGAACTACAACTTCAGTTTGATACCTGGTTGATCTTTCTGAAAAGAAAACTGTTCTAATGTCATTGGCAAAACGATCGATACCACACTTACAAATATTAATGCATTAATTTTAATGTCATTTAAAAGCATAATAGTGTATAGTTCCTGCACTGGGGTAGTTTGATTGATTATCGTAACTTTCGTTAGTTGCATCGTTTCAAAATACTGCGTTTCGAAAATCCGATGCTTGCTCTTGCACAGGGAAGTACGTGTCTCGCATTATAACAAGTGCAAATCAGCATTAAGTCGCCTTCGATACAAAAAAAAAAAAAAAAAAAACACTCACAGTGAATATGTCACAGGCAATGATTAATTTCATGCTTTTAGAAAAACTAGATGAAATGGTAGCTTTTGTTTGATAAAAATGACATGTAATGGCAAATTTGCTAAATTTACTTCTAATAGCATCTAATTATTTACCAGGAAGGCTACCCCTCTGGTCTGTTTAAGCATGTAAGCAAGTTTCCTGAATCCTGTACAAAAAATCCAATCTTTTAATTTCATTTTTTGCCTTCATTCTTTCTTATAATCAGTGAAATATTCACAAAAATGCAAAAATACCCCGAAAAGATTATTTAAAAGCAGAGTATAGTATTTCCTGTTTTCATTAATAGTATAAAAGCATGGAGGATACAAATAAGCAGATGTGAAAGTCTCTTTTTATCATAATTAAGTTTTAATCTTTTCCAGCAAACACAAAACCCTTTCAACACATTTCAAAAATGTTTCATTGTGTTCTTAACATTACAAAGTGTTTGACCACAGTTAAAAATATCTTGGCAAAAAATGTCGATTCGTTTGTATTTTAATTATTTTATGAAAACACTTAGTCAAAACACCTTTTCTGAAACATAGTAATTACATTATGAAATATTTTTATCATAAAATAGCTATGAATTAGATTAGTTAACGCAAGAAACGTTTAATATAGTGTCTATGGAAAACCCCTTTGTTTAGCCTGGTCCAACTTGTAGAACTATTGCGACGTATGGCTTGAGTCTTATCATTATCGAATATCCCGTGGTGTTTTTTTCTCTTTTTCAAACCGTGCAATATTGAACTTACATCAAATAATTATTCCTGGATGCAGAACTGTTTATATTTAACCAGACTTTTACAAACTCAGCAAAAATCACTGTCGAATAAATAAATAAATAGTGTTTTAGATAAACCTGTAGATTGTGTTGCCTTTGCTTCAGTATTTACATTCTAAGGAACTCGATCGTGATTTCAGTTGGCATAGGTGTCGTGAATAATATCTGTGTGTATACACAGTTGATGATATTTAGCTAAAACTATTCATGGTAAACTACCTGTCAAAGCGAGACTGAGTGCTTGTTTGGTTATTTTGACGCGGTACTTTTTAAAGTGCATATTTCTCATGTCTTACACAGTGCTGTTACAATCTTTAAAATATACATATATATTACTTATTAAATCGTTATCTTAAACATTTAAAAACACTCTAAAGCATTCACATAACGTTATAATTCTTTGCTGGTTATCCGATCATTTCAACGGTTAAAAATGTAAATAACGCCACTGACCATTTAGTTGGTCACTTTCCTTACATATTTTCTATACAATTATTTCAAGAGCAAAGCAAAAGTTTTTGTGTTCACATTTTTCTGCTTTCCAAAATGTGCATATTGGACTTACAAGATTAACTGGCGTAAATGACAAAATGACCATTTATTTAAAGCTATATGGTTTCAGTAAAATTGGTATTAAACAGCCAACGTCAGTAGGAAAAATTTTATTTTATTTGTATTTTTAATAATTCCACATAATTTAGCGATTATCTACTTTGAGTTTTAACTGACTTTGGGATAGTAACATTTGCAAGACTGTTTCTAATGGCATCAGCAATGAAACATATCCTAAATACTAAATTTTTGAAGACATCTGTGAAAAACAAGATGTTTTGTGGATGATAATATCTAATAACATTTAATAACATATCCTAGGTGTAGATCGAGTTAAGATAAAATGAAACATTTTGTATCATTATGGATCCTTCCTGATAAAATATAACTTACCAGACAAACTGAGCGATTGCGTGCCTCTATGTAGGAACAGCTCGGGTCACTCAACAGGAACTCCGCCTGAACGCCGGAACAGTTGAAATTGGTAAGAGCACAAGTCTTTGTGTTACCGCAGTAATATGCCCCTAGGCAGCTTCTATGCCCCAGACAGTGGAGTGCGCAGTGCCCTTTAGACATAGAAGATGTCGTCTGAAGAATTAAATCTTCAATAAATTTCGTCTGAGGCTGAACCCGAAACCATAAAGATGAAGAATTCGACGCGCCAAACCATATCATAAGCAGAGCATAATCTGCCAAAAGAACGGCCACAAATTTCTTCGTTGCCATCTTCAAATGGTTAACTGCTGTTTGGATCCTTCATTATCTTTTACGTGAAATGTGTTCACAGCATGCATTGAAACACCCACCCTCGAGTCTGCAAGCTCTTTTTATGTCATTAGTGTTTTCGGTTGGCTTCACCTGACGTCCTCAGTGAGAGATTAATCTGAAGCGTCTATTTGTGACACTCAAAAGCTGCTTATTGTGTACTGCGCCATAGACAAAAATTAAAAATTGATATGGCACTTAATAAAGATTCATCCATTTACTGTAATTCTGATCTAATTTCATCTCTCCTGTGTGTTGTTTGTAGTTTTTATTGATTGAATTGTCTGCCATTGGGACTATCATATCTAACATATGGTGTTATGAATATGTATTGTTTGCTATTGTAAGTTATAGGGAAATGTTACACTCTGCCATTGCAAATCAGCATCAAGTAATGTATATATGAACAAAAACTTTTCATTAAAAAAGCAAAAAAAGAATGGAAAGAAACAATACTGGAAAGTTATCTGTATTGAAATCCCACAGTGGTTTCACGGGGGTTCGAGTGTTTTTTAAACGAACCGCCATTTTATACCAAGAAAATAAGGTCTGCTCCTGGTAAAATGTGATCTAGGTACACGAATGTTTCATGATGAAAGGTTCACTTCTTCAGAAAAATACCCCCTTTGCTGGATACAGAACTGCGTTAGAATCCTTTAAAATATATAAAAACACATGCATTTGTCGCGGAAATTATATGTTATGAGATACATGTACCAGTACATCATAACAGGGTGTATCCTGCAGACAGTTTAGACACGCTGTGTATGTGACGAGCTTGAAATGCAAAAAAAAAAAATCTTAGTTGTAAGTTAAATCAGGGGTAAAACATGGATCCTAGGCTAAATGTACAGTCCCATAAAGACTGGAAATATGAACCATTAACACTGACAGGAAACAGTGGGTGTTTCGTGTAAAAGGAACGACGTACAGTCACACAGGGCGTTACCTCTTTCTGCATCCATCTGTAACATATATCATTATACTATATTGGTTCACGCCAACCCCATCATTGCGAAATGTTTGATGTCGCTATGGGATTGCCGTGTCTCAACCGGATGTCTTTGTTTATCTCCCCTACCACATTCACAATCAGTCAGTGCAAATTGTCGAATTATGTGCCTCAAACAAAAATCACTAGTTTTACCTGTATGCGTCTGAAATAGTGTACTCGGATTTATTAAGATCGTGAATTTCTTTCCTTATACGGCGTTACATGTATTAATATTGTTAATGATATATATATACTCAATGGGTTTTGGGCGTTTAAACATTAAAATGGGAACATCTGCGTCTAAATGTAAACCCTTTAGTCGGTAAACTTGTTTATTTTCGACCCAAACAAGTGCAAATTATTTAACATCTGGCGGTAGAAATGGATCCACTTGAAGGAGCCATATTCTAGCATTGAACGGCCCAGGGGTATATATGCAATCAGATTTGGGAATGTGTTGGAGATTACAGTATGTCTACAAAAAACTGATGCGACATGTGCCAAGTCGTTCTGAAGTACTGGTTTATCTGTCTCTAAGACTCTGGCAATTCTGTGCCATCACCTTCATATTTCACAAATAATGCAGCGGTATGGTTAGGTTATATTTGACAAGAAACGGGGGTAAAATTGCATTACAAATTGAGGGTTAATTATATACTTTTTATTCTGTTTTTAAGTGCTCGTCTAGTCCGCTTTAATTATCGTTCAATGCTATTTTGTCTTTTGATACATTTCTTACAATTCACGAAACACGACCTAAATGTTATGCAAAATACCACGGCGGATAACCATGCCTTTTGAAAGGAAAGCACAACAAATTATTGTAAATACATTATTTTATTTCTAACAAACACGTAAAATTAGAGGATCCTAAAATCGCAGAGTAACGCTCTGGAATACACTGCAAAGATATGCTATATCATAAACGTCATAATATGTACATTTCATACAGGATTTCAGACAGACGATACATCGGCACATGACAAAAAATATACAACATACAAACAGGAGAAAATATATTATCTGGTTGCTGAACAGGATCCAGCAGTCATAAACCATGACCAAAAACACCCTATATTAGATGAAGTGTAAATAAAAATTACTCGGGACACGATGGATGATGCAAATATATTAGCTTATTAATACAGTCCACGCATCTAAATATAGGACAGACTAAATGGAAGCAAAATAAAAGTCTTCCTGACGAAATTTAATGAAAACGCCCGCACGAAAACGCAGTAGATGCTCCAGCGCAGTAGACTACTGCAATCATACTGCAAATATGCCTCAAATCTGCTTTGCATTGGGAGCTAATTAGCATATTTGAAACATGCTTCTATCATGCTGCTAATCTACTGCATTAATGCTCCTCCTCTGTACAACTCTATGTAATTTTTGAAGTAGAATTGCAGTAGGCTATACTGCATTTCTACTGCAAATATGCTCCACACTACTGCGTTAATGCTTCTTTGCTACTTCGATACTACTGCATTTTCGTGCGGGCGAGTCCACGACATGTAATACAGGAAGCGCACAAGCATAAGATACCAGTACGTCACGTATATTAGTGCATGTTCAGACAACCAATGTTTGTAATCCTAGGTTTTATCTAATATAGTTTTAAGGCGGACAATCTTATTATTCGCATGTATGAGCCCATTAAAAGAAAGATGCATTTGTATATAAAACCATAGAATTCCACTCATGTAACGGTGTATGTAGTAATCTGAAAGAGCAATCCGATAAGAAATGTCTTCATTACTAATGGACGGTGTAACGTAAGAAAATGACGGAAAGAGCAGCAGTGTTGACGTTAGAAAAAGTATCCGTAGGCAAATTTGACAGCAGGCAGCATAAAAATGTTGATCTCATAAGCTACATTGACAACAATAACAGCATCGGAAGAAATCTTATACATTATCTTGAAAGCGTAAAACATGATACAACTATCCATGTTGCCGTTTAAGAATGATGACGATTCCGTATTTTCTCTACAACTAATTCATTTGAAATGTTTTACCTAAAGCTCGTTGAAAAAAATTCCCTAAGGTTATATGGCCGTCGTGTTTTCTCTTACAGACAGTCAGTCTGCAAGCCGGAGTCAACAAACCATAGGCAACACGAAGTATACTTCGCCAACCATACAAGTATAGTTTTTAAATATAGAAGATATGAATAAAATGAGATCCAGAAAGATCGTATTATTGTGTAAATATAGGTTCTCATACGGATTGTATCCTGTATATATTTTCCCAGTATCCGTCGTTTTCTAGGTCGCTTCTGTTTCACATATAAAGTTAATTGTACGACTGCATTGCTCGTCATCAAAAAGCTTGGTGATGGAATGGTATTGTACACAGTCTTGATTGCCCCCTTGGCTATTTGGTTCCCCTAGAATGGAAATAACTTGTGGGAAATTGATAATGCAAATAAAATCACCATCAGAAGATTTCGTTTGAATGACATTGTTTTAAACCTCCTTTAATGTAATATATAGAAACGAAAAATAAACCGACATCAAACATGGCATTTCCTGCTCGGCATCATCGCTCTATTTCCACTTCTATTTAAGAGCACTTCAGCTTGGCAATACATGACAACGAAGGTAAATACCAAGTAAGGTAGTCTTGAAAATATCTCAGATAGATTCGGTTCGTGTAATTTAAGGACAAAATTGTTGTAACTAAAATATGAAAATACACATGAAAATATACGAGTTTTATACCTGGACCCCATGCAATAAACGGTGCTGGAATGTCGCCCCACCCGGACAATACCCAGGTACCTTCAGAGGCATCATCTGTTAGTGAGGTCCACCAGCCGACGGCACTCCGTGCTGAAGATAAATAATTGACACGACGGATTAAATCACCAAATTTTGCATGTGGTTACCCTTTGACACACTATGTCGAATTAGAGCCGTAGCTCTCTGAAAAAATTACCGATGGGTAAAAAAATCCAAAATGGCCGCCAATGTATTGAATTCTACAGAAATATAATTGTGACAACTGGTACCAACTTATAAGAGACACAATTACTGTCTAAGTAGATTGCAAGACGAAAACATTGAGTAATTTGCAAAGTTTAAGTACGTGTGGATAACACAATTCACGCGATTGTACTGTTGTTGAGGCCTTTTTTGTTATAAATCACTGTAAAACGCACAAGTATACCGATGTCAGATGATGTAATATCATAAATTTCCCTTACCTTCGTCGGCCATAATATGTTGTCTAATAAAAGTGTGTTCCTCTTCATTGTCAACGGCGACAAGTCTCGCTCCCATTGACTCGCAGTGGGCTTTAGCCTGGTAGAAGTTGCCTTTCAGTGTCATGTTGAAACTGTAGCAACTTGTCCTGAACGAAACCTCAAACTGCGGTGGACACGTTACTTAAAGTATACAAATCATTCCATATAATTAATAAAAAATGTAACGTCTTTCATTATCCAAGTACACGTATATGTAAACTGATTTACACCATAAATACGAAGGCAATAATGGCAACGTGGTTCACTGTTGGAAACGCTCAATGGGATATTAAACGTTCATTCTTTAAAAACCACCAGTGAAAATATAATGGTCATCTTGAATATGACCAGTATGTTCCTAGATAATACTAACGTTCACAGTTTAATCCGCCGTAAGGGACAGGGCAGGCACATTTACCGGAACCCTCAGTTAATTGGACACAAGTCCCGCCATTTTTACATCCACATTCCTGAAATAATATAGTACACAAGCATTGCTGTGGTCCTTACTGCATTTACTGTGTCACTAAAGTCAGTGTTTGTATCTTAGACACCGTTGCCAGTTTTTT
>NW_019775421.1:234221-300133 GCF_001039355.2 Lingula anatina | reverse complement strand
TAACGTCTTTCATTATCCAAGTACATGTATATGTAAACTGATTTACACCATAAATACGAAGGCAATAATGGCAACGTGGTTCACTGTTGGAAACGCTTAATGGGATATTAAACGTTCATTCTTTAAAAACCACCAGTGAAAATATAATGCTCATCTTGAATATGAACAGTATGTTCCTAGATAATACTTACGTTCACAGTTTAATCCGCCGTAAGGGACAGGGCAGGCACATTTACCGGAACCCTCAGTTAATTGGACACAAGTCCCGCCATTTTTACATCCACATTCCTGAAATAATATAGTACACAAGCATTGCTGTGGTCCTTACTGCATTTACTGTGTCACTAAAGTCAGTGTTTGTATCTTAGACACCGTTGCCAGTTTTTTTATTTAATTACATATTGACACTCAAAACACAAAACAGTATTATAATTATATCCTCCTGTCTTACTCACATTCTTACAGGTTATCCTTTATTTTATAATATAAATAGCTACTTCGCTCAATTTATTATGTGCGAGTCATCTGTTTTGTATTTTACCATTTGATGGTGCATGATAGAAAAGGAATATTTTTATTACAGCTAATAGTTTGTGCGTTATCTTATATATACAGGGTCAAGTGTGATTTTGTCAGTCAACAAACAGGGATCTGGCCTAGTCCAAAAAGTTCACAGGTGACATTTTCATGTGAAACGCCGGGTTGGTCTTTCTGAACAGAAAACTGTACTAATGCCAATGACAAAACGATCGATACCACACGTACAAAAATTAATGCATTTCTTTTAATGTCATTTAAAAGCATCTATTTTGTGTAGTTCTTGATTTGGGGTAGTTTGATTGATTATCTTAACTTTCGCTAGTTTAATTGTTTCAAGCGAATTGCGTTGAGAAAATTTGTTTGCTGTTGTCAGCTAAAGGGAAGGGGTGCATAATTTAACCAGTGCAAAATCAGCATTAAGTCGCCTTGGATACACAAAACACACAGTAAATATATCACAGGCAAGATTAAATCCCAGGCCTTTAGAAATTTGATGAAATGGTAGTATTTGTTTGAATAAAAATGACATAATGGCAAATTCACAAAAAAATTACATTTATAGCATCTAATAATTTACCAATAAGGCTACACCTCTCAGGTCTTGTGTTTTAAATATTATAAAAATATTCTATTGCATCCTGAAATATCTTGGTCAAAATGTCAATTCTTTAATGCTTTAATAGCACTATGAAAACATTTAGTCAAAAACCCTTTTCTGAAACATAGTTATAACATTATGAAATATTTTTTTAATTATAAAAATAGCTAGCTTTATGATTATTTTATGCAAGAAGCGTGTAATCAAGTGGGAAAACCTTTGTTTAGCCTATTCGACGTGCGGTGTTGTTGCGACGCAGGCGTAGGGCTTTATCATTATTAATGAAGATACTTTTGTGTTTTTCTCTATTTGATACACTGCAATCTTACATTTATTTTAAAGGATCGTTCCTGTATGCCAAACGTTCACCTTGTACCAGATTTTTTGAAACTCTGCAAAAATTACTTTCAAGCAAATTGACAGTGTTTTAGATAAACGTGTGGATTGTGTGGATTTTGCTTTAATGTTAACATTCTAAGGAACTCTCTCGTAATTTCAGTTGGCATAGGTGTCGTAAATAACATCTGTGTATAAACTCAGAGCATGATATTGAGCTTAAACTTTTTGTGGTAAGGTACCTTTCAAAGATGTCTTCTTTGAGACTGAGTGCTTGTTACCACAGTTATTTTGACGAGGTGCTTTTCAAAGTGCATATTTCTGATGCCTTTCAAAAATAAATCTCAAAAAAATAAACATATCTTTTACATTATTAAGACGTTATCTTAAACATTTTAAAACATTTTCTAAAGTATTCGCACAACGTTTAAAGTGCCTTTGCTGGTTGGACTAAAAATGTAAATAATGCCACTGACCATAGAAAGTCACTTTCCTTACATAATTTATTTACGATTATTTTGAGAGCAAAGCAAAACAGTTTTTGTATTTACGTTTTTCTGCTTTCCAAAATGTGCATATTGGACTTACAAGCTTAACTGGCTTAAATGACTAACTAGCTAAATCATTTCATAAAAATTGGTATTAAACATGGATTTAAGTGCAGAGATGGATTTTTTTAAATCTCGAGTAAAATTCACATTGGCGTGAAAATCCCAGAAAGGTACTTTTAACTTCTAGAGCTTGTATTGCAAATTCGTTGTCAAATTATTCCATTGATATCATTCCATTGATATCGCTGTTTGTATTTTTAATTCCACATAATTTAGTTATTTTCTACTTTGGCCTTTTTCATTGGCGTGAAAATCAAGGAAAGGGTACTTTTAACTTCTAGAGCTTGTGTTGCAAATTCGTTGTCATATTATTCCATTGATATTATTCCATTGATATTATTCCATTGATATCGCTGTTTGTATTTTTAATTCCACATAATTTAGTTATTTTCTACTTTGACTTTTTTCATTCTTTTCAAGTTTTCTGTTTTAACATATATTGGTGTAGTAAACATTTGCATGACTTTACTGTTTCTAATGACATCAGCGATGATAAAAACACTGCAGCTAAAATCTCAAAGAGATCCGTGAAAAACAGTTAAAATGATATTTCGTTACCAGAGGATAATCTCATGATCTACACACGGCGTAGATTGAATTAAGATGAAATGCAACATTTTGTCTCGACATAAATCCCTTTAACTGATTAAATATAACTTACCACACAAGATACTTTGCGATTCCGTGCCTCTATGTAGAAGCAGTTTGGGTCACTCAACAAGAACCCCGCCTGAACGCCGGCACAGTTGAAATTGGTAAGAGCACAAGTCTTTGAGTTACCGCAGTAATATGCACCTAGGCAGCTTCTATGCCCCAGACATTGGAGAGCGCACTCCTCTTTAGACAATGAACATGTCGTCTGAAGAATTAAATCTTCAATAAATTTCGTCTGAGGCTGAACCCGAAACCATAAAGATGAAGAATTCGACAGGCCAAACCATATCATAAGTAGAGCACATTCTGACAAAAGGACAGTCACAATTTTCTTCGATGACATCTTCAGACTGCTTTTTGAATTCTTCAATATCTTTTACGTGAAATGTGTTCACAGTATCTATTGTTACACCAACCGCTGGAGCCTGCAAGCTCGTTTTCAGTTATAAGTGTTTAGGTTGGCATCCCCTGACGTTCTCAGTGAGAGATTAATGGGAAGCGTCCTTTTTTGTAACACTGAAACGCTGCTTATTGTGTACTGTGCCACTAACAAAAATTAAAAATTGATACAGCACTAAGTAAAGCGTATTCCATTTACTGTAACTGTGATCTTGAGGGATATTTCTTATGTGTTATTTGTAGTTTTGATTGATTGACTTCCATCCAATGTTTACCTCTATTACCAGTGTAAATCAGTATCAAGTGAAATGTATATATAAACAAAAAATTAGAATTAGAAAAGAAAAAAACGAAAGAGAGAAAAAATTCTGAAAATTTATCTGTGATGAAATTCTATTGCTAAAAAATGGACCCCATAATGACTCTTCCCACCTATCATAATATGTTAACAAAAAGAGTAATAACGGATAAGCTAAAAACAAATCTGACTTTCAGTGACATAAAATCACCTACGAGATATATTGGGTCATAGACGTGTGACTTTCTCCTTGTCCTAAATAATCCCCGAAACGCTTTCGTTATTAAAAAACATTTGTTTTATTACCGCGCTTGCAACCCGCTAATGGCTATTTCTGCAGATTTCTCATTTAGTATTTATTACTTCATTTCATGGAAAATATTGTCTTCCGGCATAGCCACTTTACTGAGTACTAGCTGATACCAATCACATCAATCATTGAACCATGATAAGAAATTAGTGTACATGATTTATATAATCATTTTATTTACTATATTCTGTGTGAAAGTATTATTTCCACACTTGCTCTTATTATAAATAATCCGGCCAGTAAATCCTGCTTTCTGATGTAATTTTCTTGACAATATATAGTGCCTGTACACATGTCGAAGATTATCGGAAACTGCCATGGCCACTATCTTCTCACTGCCCTAAGGTATTACTAACACGGGTGATCTGTTTATACTTGATAATTAATTTGCTGTGGTAGATTAATTCACCTGTAATTTACTTGGTCAATTAACATGCTCATTATGCTGTTAACAATCCAAAGACCCAATTGGGATGTGGTCTGGGCCAGGTCCTAATAAGGTTGTGGTCTTTTAGGAAGTTGACTACATCGGGATCTGGCCTGTGAGGAGGCCATGCGGCCTATTGGTAACGTTAGAATCCCGCGACACTGTACGACAACCTGTAGTACAGGTTGCACGCCATCCCCTTATCACAGTAGAGCCTTTGATGTCAGTATTGGAATGCGTTGTCTCAGCCAATCTTATTTGGATTTCCTCTACCACAATCACGATCAGTCGGTGTATGAAGTCGAATTCAGCGCCTCGAATAAGAGATCATTAGAATTCACTGTGCATCTCACATAGTGTCCTCAGATTTATTAAGAATGTGGATTTCTTTCGTTTCACGGCGTTACATGTATTAATATTGTTAATGTGATATATTCAGTGGGTTTAGGGTGTTAATGAGAACATCTGAGTCTGAAATTTAATTTAAACCCTTTAGTTGGTAAACTAGGTTGATTTCGACCCAAACAAGTTCAAGTTACTAAGCATGTGGCGGTAGGAATGGATCCCACTTGAAGGATATTCGAGCATTGAACGGCAAAGGGATATCCATGCGGTGCATTAACCGGATTTGTGGCTGTGTTGGAGATTACGTCTACAAAAAACTAATGCGGCATTTGACCAGTCGTTCAGTAATAAAACTGTGTCTGACGATTTCTGGAAATTTTCAGCCAGCACTGTAAACATCACAAATAGTGTAGCAGTATGGTTCCGCCATATTTGACACATGCTGGTTACAAGAAACTGTAGAAATCACATTACAATTTGAGGGTAAATTACATTGTCAGTTCTTTTTATTCTGTGTGTGTAAGAGCTGGCTTGGTCCGGGTTTTTTTTTTTTTTTTTTTTTTTTTTTTTAATTATTGTTTAATTCTCTTTTGTCTTTTGATACACGACTTGAATGTTATGCAAATTACCATGACAGATAACCACGCCATTTGGAATAAAAAGCAAAATAAATTATTGAAAGTACATTTTTTTCATTTCTGATAAACACGTGAAATTAGAGGAAAGTAAAATCGCAGAATGAGGTTGTGATTGCGGCCAAATAGTGATCTGGTTAGAAATGTCTTCTTTACAGATGGGCGGTGTAACATAGGAAAATGGCAAAGAGAGCAGCAGTGCTGACCTTAGAAAAAGTATCCAACGCAAATTTGACAGCAGGAAGCATAAAAACGTTGATCTCATAAGCTAAATTGACAACAATAACAGCATCGGAAGAAATCCCATAAAATATATTGAAAGCGTAAAACATGATACAACTATCTGTGTTGCTGTTTAAATATGAAGACGTTTCCTTATATTCTCCACGACTAATTTAATTGAAATGGTTACCGAGGGCCTGTTGGAAAAAATCCCTAGAGTTATTTGGCCGTTTTGTTTTTACTTACGGACACTCAATCTGTAAGTCGAAATCAACAAACCATAGGCAACAAGAAGCATAGTTTACATGTACATGCAGTTTTGAATATATAACTTATTGATAAAATTCAATCCAGGAAAATTGTATTATTATTAGTTCCTTCTCATACGGATTGCATCCTGTATATATTTTCAATGTGTGCGTCGTTTTCTAGGTCGCCTCTGTTTCACATATGAAGTTAATACTGTTACTGCATTGAATGTCATCAAAAAGCTTGGTGGCTTTATAGTATTGTACACAGTCTTGATTGCCCCCATTGTTATTTGGTTCACCTGGAATGGAAATTACTCTTGGAAAATTGATTCTTCTTATTATGCAAATAAAATTAACATCAGGTCATTTCGTTTGAGTTACATTGTTTGAAATCTTCTTCCATTTAAAGCCGATAATGGCAATTTTCAGTTCAAATTTGGCATTTTCTGCTTGGTATCATCGCTTTATTTTTACTTCTAACAGTATTTAAGAGCACTTCAGCATGGCAATACATACCAAGTAAGATAGTTTTGAAAATTTATCAGACACATTCCATTCAGGTTATTCAAAGACAAAATTGTGAAAATAAAATATGAAAATACACATGGAAATATGCGAGTTTAATACCTGGGGCCCATGCAGTAAATGGTGCTGGAATGTCGCCCCATCCGGACAATAACCAGGTACCTTCAGAGGCTTCTGTTGCTGCGGTAAACCAGGAGGTGGCGCTGCGAGCTGCAGGTAAATAATTGACATTTAGTGGGGTGGCTTAGGGGCAATGTGGCCAAATCGTGACACGGCGGATAAAAGCACCAAATTTTGCATGTGGTTACCTTTTGACATACTATGTCAAATTAGAGCCGTAGCCCTCTGATCAAATTTATCGACCGGTCAACAAATTCCAAAATGGCCGCCAATGTATTGGATGCTGTAGAAATTTAATTGTGACAACTGGTACCAACTTACAAGAGACACTATTACTGTCTAAGTAGATTGCAAGACGAAAATGTTGAGTAATTTGCAAAGTTCAAGTACTACAATTGTGGGTAACACATACTATTACACACGATTGTACTGTTGTTGAGGCCTTTTTTTTGTTATAAATCACTGTAAAATGCACTAGTATACCGACGTCAGATGATGTAATATCATAAATTTTTCCTTACCTTCGTCAGCCATAATATATTGTCTAATAAAAGTGTGCTCCTCTTCATCGTCAACGGCAACAAGCCTCGCTCCCATTGACTCGCAGTGGGCTTTAGCCTGGTAGAAGTTGCCTTTCAGTGTCATGTTAAAACTGTAGCAACTTGTCCTGAACGTAACCTCAAACTGCGGTGGACACGTGACTTAAAGCATACGAACGTGATAGAAATAATTTGATATAATTAGTATAATAAAATATAACGTGTCCTTTATTACCCAAGTATATGTAAACTGATTAATGATGGCAACGTGGTTCACTATTGGAAACGCTTAATGGGATATTAAACGTTATGTCTTTAAAAGCCACCAGTGAAAATATAATGTTTATCTAGAATACGACCAGTATGTCTTTGGATATTACTTACGGTTACGTTCACAGTTTAATCCACCGTAAGGGACAGGGCAGGCACATTTACCAGAAACATCAGTTAATTGGACACAAGTCCCACCATTTTTACATCCGCATTCCTGAAATAATATAGTATACAAGCATTGATGTGGTCCTTACTGTATTTACTGTATCACCAACGTCAGTATTTTTATATCTTTTCATTAATTACTTATTGACATTATTTATCCTCCACTCTTACTTGCATTCTTACACTATATTCTTTATCTTATGATGTGTACTAATATGAATTCTGTTTAATAAATTATGTGCAAATTCTCAGTGTTGTGTTTTATAGACCAGTAAAAGAAAGTCTTAGGACCACTAATTATTTTCATTAAATAAAGGTGTTACATGTACTTTATCTCCATATTGTCTACGTCAGATGTTAACATTCCAAGTAATTTTCCTGGCGCCAAATTACAGCTGTTATCATGTAAAACGGTGCTGATAGCTTTTCAGTTGACTGATATTCCTTTGAAATCGATATTACAGTATTCACACACACTCAGAGTACAAAATGTTGCTGTAAAGGCAACAACTTGCATTAGCAAATTAATTCACTCTGATGTATTTTTGATGTGACAGTATTATTTCATAACATGGCAATATTTATTTCCGTACTTTAAAACGGATAAGGTAAACAATCTTTACGTACATTCTATCGCACCGCCTGAACATTTTAAGGATATTTTCACCCTTCTCCCCAAACTCCTTTTTACTGCTTTTCATACATTTGGGTAATCGATAAATCTTCGTTTTTAAGAAAGGTTCAGGACGCTATCAAATTGCTGCTTATTATTATTACACAACAGAGGACTTTTTTCCGAAGCCTTTCAAGCCTCAATATTCAGTGTTTTTTTTTATTTCTTTCCACACTGATAAAAGTCTACAGGTGTCATCATTACAGGCATATTCAGGATGTGATTTTTAACATATCCATGTGTAACAAACACTAGGAAATGAGTTTTTCTAGAAAACATTAACTATTGCTTTTCGTGTTTCTATTGAGAATTGCGCGGGTGAGTGATCTTTTGTTTATTCAGAACAGAAAACCATGACGAAATGTAGTTGACTTACTTCTCTTAATTGGATAGTATGGAAAGTGAAGTTTATACATAAAGAGTTTTAACAGCACACAATTTATGTTATGAAGGAACCAAAGGCATAGAAGCCTTGAACTACAATTTCAATTTGATACCTGGTTGATCTTTCTGAAAGGAAATTGGACTAATGACATTGGCAAAACGATCGATACCACAATTACAAACATAAATACATTAACTTAAATGTAATTTAAAAGCATATATATATATATATATATATATATATATATATATATATATATATATATATATATATATATATTGTATAGTTCCTGTACTGGGGTAGTTTGATTGATTATCTTAACTTTCGTTAGTTGCATCGTTTCAAAAACTTACGTTTCGAAAAATCTGTTGCTTGCTATTGTCAGTTACAGGCAAGTCTCACGTCGGTCTGATGAAGGCCTTCGACCAGGTTGGCCGTAAGCTAACGGTACGGAAAATTTTAGGCTTGTGTTTGAGAATTTTCATGTATATCCAACAACCAAGCCTATGAACATTTTGCTTATTTTACCACAGTTAGAAATATATTGGCCAAAATGTCGATTCTTTCGTATTTTAATGATATTATGAAAACACTTTGTCAAAACACCTTTTCTGAAACAAAGTAATGACATTATGAATGTTTTTATTATAAAAATAGCCATGATTATAGATTATTTCATGCAAGAATCTAGTGTCTATGGAAACCCATTTGTTTAGCCTGGTCGACCTTGTAGAGCTATTGCGACGTAGGGGATGGGCCATATCATTATTGAACATCCCATGGTGCTTTTTCTACTTTTCATACCGTGCAATATTACACTATAACTATTCCTGTATACAGAACTGTTTATATTTAACCAGATTTTTTTTCAAACTCAGCAAAAAATTACTTACGAATAAATTAATAGTGTTTTAGATAAACCTGTGGATTGTGTGGCTTTTGCTTTAATATTAATATTCTTAGGAACTCGCTCGTTATTTCAGTTGGCATAGGTGTCGTGAATAATATCTGTGTGTATACACAGTTGATGATATTTAGCTAAAACTTTTCATGGTAAACTACTCAGTACCTGTCAAAGCGAGACTGAGTGCTTGTTTGGTTATTTTGACTTTTTAAAGTGCATATTTCTCGTGTCTTACACAGTGCTGTTACAATCTTTAAAATATACATATATATTACTTATTAAAGCGTTATCTTAAACATTTAAAAACACTCTAAAGCATTCACATAACGTTATAATTCTTTGCTGGTTATCCGATCATTTCAACGGCTAAAAATGTAAATAACGCCACTGACCATTTAGTTGGTCACTTTCCTTACATATTTTCTATACGATTATTTTAAGAGCAAAGCAAAGGTTTTTGTGTTCACATTTTTCTGTTTTCCAAAATGTGCATATTGGACTTACAAGATTAACTGACTTGAATGACAAAATGACCATTTATTTAAAGCTAAATGATTTCGGTAAAATTGGTATTAAAACAGCCAATGTAAGTAGGAAAAAATGATTTTCTTTGTATTTTTAATAATTCCATATAATTTAGCTATTTTCTACTTTGACTTTTTCATTCTTTCCAAATTTTCTGTTTTAACAGACTTTGGAATAGTAACATTTGCAAGACTATTTCTAATGGCATCAGTAATGAAAGAAATCCTTAATACTAAAATTTGAAGACATCCGTGAAAAACAAGATGTTTCATTACCAGTGGATGGTAATATCTATTAACATTTAATAACATATCCGAGGTGTAGATCGAGTTAAGATAAAATGCAACATTTTGTCTCGACATAGATCCTTTTAACTGATAAAATATAACTCACCAGACAAGATACTTTGCGATTCCGTGCCTCTATGTATAAGCAGTTTGGGTCACTCAACAGGAACCCCGCCTGAACGCCGGAACAGTTGAAATTGGTAAGAGCACAAGTCTTTGTGTTACCGCAGTAATATGCACCTAGGCAGCTGTTGTGTCCAAGACAGTGGAGTGCACAGTGCCCTTTAGACATAGAAGATGTCGTCTGAAGAATTAAATCTTCAATAAATTTCGTCTGAGGCTGAACCCGAAACCATAAAGATGAAGAATTCGACGCGCCAAACCATATCATAAGTAGAGCATATCCTGCCAAAAGGACGGCCACAAATTTCTTCGTTGCCATCATGGTTAACTGCTGTTTGGATCCTTCATTATCTTTTACGTGAAATGTGTTCACATCATGCATTTGTGACAGTGTATGGTTTCGTGTATTTTTACTATATTCATTTATCTATTTCTTCTTTCTTTCTTTCTCTCTTTGGTGTGCGTTCATTGGTTACTTCTCACACGTGATGAGAATCATCTTCACGTGATCTTAGTCGTAGTCGTTTGCCGCGCCCTTTTCACTTTGTCACTTGTATCTGACCAGCACGGTCATACATTTACTTCCTTTATTCTACAGGTGAGCTGAGTATTTTTTTTAAATGTAAATTGCCATGATACATTGTTAGTAAGCTATTTGTTTAGTTATTTATACTATTAAACGGGTTTGGTTATTTAATTAGTTATTTTGTTTAAATGTTTTATTCACTATAACAAAGATTGACTTTGTCACTTGTATCTGACCAGCACGGTCATACATTTACTTCCTTTATTCTACAGGTCAAATAAATCCTTGTCTATTACACAGAAGTTTGTTATTCATCCAATTAAAACAAACTGTGACACATGGGGGCTCGTCCGGGAGATTTGACAAAAACTTCCCGTCAGATTGAATAACTGTGTAATAGATTCCGGTACCTCTCGCATATGGTTCCCTCTACAACAGAGCGTGGACGATCGTTTGGTGTGAATATCGCTTCAGTAACTTCTGAACCTCTACAACAGAGCGTCGGTTGGTGTGAACATCACTTTGGTAACCTCTGAACCTCTACATGAGAGCGTCGTGGCGTAGACCTGAAGTACCCTCTTCAACAGAGAACGCCTTCATCCCCGAAACCTGGTCCTTGAAAATTTGGCCGAAAACAGACGTCTATTCTGATCTGAGCTCAGACTGAGTGGAGAAAGGTGAAGTAATAAAGCAGATACTTCACGTAAGTTGCAACAATTGACTGTATATATGTATATGACTTTTGCAAGTCGTTGACATTGATATTGAATCATTGATGATTGGATGAGTCCACCAGTGACAATTTGCCTTTGCGAACTGTATATAAATGTGCATCTAAAGTTGTGGATGCTGTTCAATGTGTTTCTTATATATTGACATTGATTGAGTGACTGTTTTATTACCCATTTGATTAGTTGAAGTACATTGTCCTTGTAAAAATTGTCTTTGCTGATTTTGGTATAATTTGTGAACCATATAATCAGAAGCTATCGGTATTTCTAGCTTGGACAAGTTTCCGTTGATAGACGTACATTATTTATATGATATTGTGGTTTTGCCCATATAATGTCCCTTATATTCACCTCTTGACCCTATCAGTGAGTAAGTCATTGTGTGTATAGTAATTTGTGATGTGTTTTTCTGAAAACTGAAAACCCTAAGGTGAATTACGCATGTGCGGAGGGAAAAAGCAAGCTACATTAGTTGGTCTAATCACAGGACTGCCTTTAAGTCCATTGTCGATTGTTAGTCTGTCAAGGTGAAATTTTCATAACACATTGTTTGTTTGTTTGTTTGCTGATTGTTTACGAGAGTAGTTTAGTGGATATTACTTCCCGTTACAGTTTTGTTGTTTTTGTTGACCGGAGTAATATTATGTTAACTCTCTTGTGCATTAGCGTATGTAAATAATAGTGTATATAGACTCTTATTTTTCATTAGGAACATTACATTTTATTTTTTGCTGTTCACTTACACCTGGGTAGCACGAGACAACTATTTTCAAGGTGTGTTGTTGTTATGCATGAGTGAACAACCCTCAAATCAAGTTACGCTACAGTGAACAATACCAAAATCAAGTTACGCTACAGCGAACAACAACCGCGATTCCACTCCACTTTGTATCGTAGTAGTGTGTATTTCACAGTAATTAGTAGCGTTGATTCAGCATTGCCGGTGTTACTGCTAAGCCTTTATTTCTTGGTAGCAGTGAAATACGTATAAACTTAGTTGACCTAGTTTATCAGTGTGCTGGTTTTGGTTTGATTATATTTCTTATCACTTTTGATAGGATTTACTATCCGTTGTAGTCATAATTTGGTAATGACAGTAGACCGATAGGTCGGATAGTTTTCATTTGTTTGATAGTACACTCATTGATAATTTTCAATTTTATTTGTGTGTAAATAGAAAAAGAAACGTATTTATTTATTTATTTATTTGTATCATGGCAAATTAAGCTATACTAAACCTCACCATTCTTTTTCTAGAACTGTTTATTTCGCATTCTTTCATCTATTCTGATATCAATCGGGACTTGCCTGTAATTTTTACATTTCTTTTATTGCTGTACTGTGCATCTCATTTCTTGAAATGGAGTCTTCAGATTCTGATCATGAGTCGGAGGAACCTGTATATAAATCTCCAGGCGACATTGGTGTCTCTGGAAATGTTGGAACTTCTCGTTTTGGTTTCAGTTCTTCTAAGACCAAAAGGAAAATACACTTTTCTCATTCCACCCCTAAGCCCCACAAATCCCCGTCTGAAGTAATGATTAGAACAACTGCAATACCCTATTTGGTAAAATTTTCAGGGGGTACTCAAATGGGAGAGGCTTCATATAAGCAATGGAAATATGAGGTGGAAGCTCTATTAAAGGATGAATCATATGATGAATCCATGATTTTGCAGGCAATAAGAAAATCACTAAAGGGAGTGGCATGTGAACTTTTACTTAGCCTAGGTCATGAGGCAGGTGTTACAGCAGTGCTGGACATGATGAATAAACATTTTGGCGACGTATTGCCGGCGGAAGATTTATATGAAAAGTTTTTTTCAGCAAAACAAAATCCCAACGAAAGCATCACACTCTGGGCATGCAGGTTAGAAAAACTTTTGTCTTCTATTTCAGATACAGAAAATTTGCAGGAACCAGAGGTGCATAACAACATGCTCAGAAATAAATTTTACAAAGGGTTATCGTCTGCTTATGTCAAAAATGGTTTGAGACATAAATTTGATAACGGTGACTCTTTTGCAAAATTACTTACTGCTGCAAGAGTTTTAGAACAGGAAATTGTGTCTAAGCCTGTACAAAGTAGAGCCCAGACTACAGTATCTTCTTCCAAACCTGTTCATTGTGAATCCCAAACTGCTTCTTCGGTTTCCACACCTCAGTCAGATATTTCTGATAAAATGGATGAGTTAATTAAACAAATCACAAAAATGAATGAACGTATTGAAAAACTGGAAATGAAACAGGAGAGAAGGAAAAGGGAGGTGAAATGCTACAAATGTGGTAAAGGGGGGCATATTCAAAGAAACTGTCCTTCTTTAAACTAGTTCGTTCTCAGCAAAACAAGGGGCAATTGTTGGGAAAGGTGAACACCAGCCCCATTGAAAACATTGTAGGCCCAGCTAATGAATTTCATATTCAGGTTGATGAAGTCCCTTGTATTGGATTGTGGGATACTGGGTCAATGGTGTCTACAGTAGCAATTTCATTTGTTGATAAGCATATGAAACACAGGGATATCATGCCTATGGAAAATTTGATAACAATTCATGGTGCAAATGGAATGATATTACCCTATACTGGTTACATAGAAGCAGATTTTTCTTTATTTCAGAATTTTTCTAGAATTTCAGAAAGTCCAATTTCTATGTCAGCAATCTTTCTTGTTGTGCCTGACACCGAGTACAATATGAAGGTGCCTGTGGTGATAGGAACAAACATCATGAACCAGGTCAATGATTTAAAATCTCCTTTTAAGTCCAATCTGGTGCATTCTACAAAATCTGTTGAATTACATCCGAATCAATCAGTCATTGTACATGGATTTCTGAGGGTTGCCTATGGTTGCAAAATCCCATTGTTGGTAGAGTCTCATAATAATCTTCCTGGTGGTTTGATGTTGACACCCGGTTTGATTGAAGTGAATGGTAGTTCAAAAATCCCAGTTGAAATCACGAACGTCAGTCAAAAGTGTGTGAATATACCTGCCAAGTGTGTTGTTGCGCAAGTGAGTGAGATCAGTCATATATCTAATCAATGTGTTGACAATGATGCTTGTGACAGCAACGAGATTGAAAAAATGTTGGCTGGTAGTGATCTTACAGTTGGTGAAAAGGAAAAAGTGAAAAAGTTGATGGATGAATGGTCGTGTGTATTTTCAAAGTCTGATACAGATTTAGGACACACCACACTTGTGAAACATGCAATTAAGCTCTCCAATGATGAACCATTCAAGGAACGGTGCAGACGTGTACCACCTGCTGTGCATGAGGAACTCAAAGCACATCTGAAGGAGATGCTTGCATGTGGTGCCATTCGTGAATCCCATAGTCCCTGGTCTTCCAATGTGGTTTGTGTAAGAAAACGGGATGGTAAACTTAGAGTTTGCATTGACTACCGCAAACTAAACAGCCGTACAATTAAGGATGCGTATGCATTGCCTCGTGTGGATGATATCCTCAACAATATGGCAGGATCCAAATGGTTTTCTTCGCTGGACTTGAAGTCAGGGTACTGGCAGGTTGAAATGGAGGAAAGTGATAAAGAGAAAACGGCATTCTCAGTAACAAATGTAGGCCTTTTTGAGTGCAATCGTTTACCTTTTGGGTTGACAAATGCCCCAGCAACTTTTCAGCGCCTAATGGAACGTTGTTTTGGTGACATGACAATGCGCGAATGTTGCATATACTTGGATGACATAATCGTTTTTTCCAGTACACTTGATGAACACTTGGATCGTTTAAGAAAAGTGTTCAAGCGCTTGAATGAGTGTGGTCTGAAGTTGAAAGCCTCAAAATGTCAGTTCTTCAAAAGAAAGGTGAAATATCTTGGTCACATCATTTCAGAAAATGGAATTTGCACAGACCCTGAGAAAATCAACTCTTTACAAAATTGGCCCATTCCTACCACTCTCAAAGAATTAAGACAATTCCTTGGTTTTGCAGGTTATTACAGAAGATTTGTGAAAGATTATGCAAAGATTGCCAAACCTCTTACCGATTTATTGAAGGGAAAACATGACAAGAATCACAATATTTGTTTCAGCAAACCCCATCTTTCCTCTTTCAATACTCTGAAAGACATTCTATCTTCACCACCTATCCTTGCCTATGCAGACTACAATCTTCCTTTCGAATTGCACATAGACGCCAGTCACAGCGGCTTAGGTGCAGTCCTATATCAAAAGCAAAATGGTGCTCTCCGTGTGATAGCCTACGCATCAAGAAGTTTAAGTCAATCAGAAAGAAACTACACCACTCATAAATTAGAATTCCTAGCATTAAAGTGGTCTGTCACTGAAAAATTCCATGATTACCTCTATGGCCAAACTTTTCATGTTGTCACAGACAACAATCCTCTCACCTACATTCTCACAACAGCCAAATTGGATGCTACAGGGCACAGATGGCTAGCAGAATTAGGGAATTATAACTTTTCAATATCTTACAGAAGTGGCCTAAATAACAAAGATGCGGATGGCATGTCAAGAATTCCTCATTCTAACACAATACACTCCAATGTCTTTCATGCTGTGTCTGATGGAGTATTAGGTGAACCTTCTTTCATTGATACACTAGCACTCTCTGCAAGTGTCACCGAATTTTCTCATGAAGAGGGTATGTGTTCACAAATTGATTGGAAAACTGTCCAGGAATCGGACAGGGGTATTTCCAAGGTAATTGCATTTTTACTGAACAACAACAAACCATCGCTAAGACAATTAAAAAATGAAAGCAAGGAAGTGCGGTGTTTGTGTTATGAGTGGAATCATCTGACTTTGAGGAATGGTGTGTTATATAGGAAGAGAAAGGTTGGTGAGAAATACATGTATCAACTTGTATTGCCGAAATGCAAGAGAGAGTATGTTTTGGAAATGTTACATGATCATATGGGACACTTTGGAAGAGACCGTACTTTACAGTTAGTAAGAAATAGGTTCTTTTGGCCATCTATGGCAAAAGATGTATCAGAAAAAATAAGTTCTTGTGGTCGATGCGTAAAAAGAAAAACCCCTGTTTCAGTGCCCGCTGCAACACTAGTCAATATTCATACAACTCAGCCTATGGAATTGGTTTGCATAGACTTCTTGAGCCTTGAACCTTCTAAAGGTCGTTTTGATAGCATTCTAGTTATGACCGACCACTTTACAAGATATGCATTGGCGGTCCCTACCCGAAATCAAACGGCCAAAACTACAGCAAAAGCGCTCTTTGAAAATCTTATTGTGCATTACGGTTTTCCTGCTCGTCTGCACAGCGATCAAGGTCGCAACTTTGAAAGTTCTATCATAAAGAATTTGTGTGAAATTGCCAACATTGAAAAAAGTCGTACCACCCCTTATCACCCTATGGGAAATGGCATGTGTGAGCGTTTTAATCATACTCTTTTAAACATGCTGGGTACTCTCGAGGAGGAAGAGAAGAAAGACTGGAAGAGTCATTTGCCATTTTTGGTTCATGCGTACAATAGTACCATTCACAACTCCACTGGTTACTCACCTTTTTCATTAATGTTTGGCCGGGAACCTCGTCTTCCTATAGACACTTTGCTTGACAGTGATAGCCATGAAAAATCTCAGGAATCGTACACACAATATATGAAAGACTTTAAAGCCAAATTGTTCAAAGCTCACCAATTAGCAAAAGAAAATATTCAGAGAGCACAAAAGAATCAAAAAGACGTGTATGATTTAAAAGTGAGAAATGCGACTCTACATCCAGGTGACAGAGTTTTAGTAAAAACTGTGGCATTTAAGGAAGGGGGGAAACACAAATTGGCTGACAGGTGGCAAGATGAAGTTTTCGTTGTTTTATCCCAGCCCAACAAAGAAATCCCTGTATATCAAGTCCAGAGGGAAGGTGGAAAACAAACCAAAGTATTACACCGAAACTTATTGTTACCAATATCGTCATCAATGTCTAAGTCAAATAGCTGTGTCAAACCAAAGAAAAATAAAACCCGTATATGTCAGAGTAAATGTGTCAATAAGAGTGATTCAGACAGTGAGGAAGAAAATCAGCTTTATGTTGATATCATTTTACCTGGAAAGGCAGAAAGTATGAGTGAACGTGACGTAGAGGAACGTATAGAAAATGATAATGAGTATGAAAGAATTTCTCAGAGTGTTGATACTGAGTGCACAGATGATGCATATGTTGAAGAAAAGAATGATGGAATTTCTCAAATTGGTGAAACTGAGTACACAGGTGATGTATATGTTGAGGAAAAGAATGACAGAATTTCTCTGAGTGGTGATAATGTGTGCACAGGTGAACAGAGTAGTGAGAAGAATGATATTGAAGAAAAATCTTTGAGAAGATCAAAAAGAACCAGAAGAAAACCTGCGTGGATGACGGACGCGTACATCATGGAACTACATGCAAGTTTGAGTGAGTTGTCAGAGAAACAAGGGAAGATTTTAAAAGATTATATTGAAATAATGGTCAATGTCAACACAGAAGACCAATCTGTGTTTGTTTAAAAGTATACTTTTCAAATGTATATATGTAAATAAATATCTTGTATAATGTCTTGTGTTTTCTTTTGAAAATTGGGTATTTCCAGCCCAATTTATTTTGATGGTGCCTCAAAGATAATTTAAGATTACCTCTGATGTTTGTAATGGTGAGGACACCATTTCATTAGGGGGGGTAGAATGTGACAGTGTATGGTTTCGTGTATTTTTACTATATTCATTTATCTATTTCTTCTTTCTTTCTTTCTCTCTTTGGTGTGCGTTCATTGGTTACTTCTCACACGTGATGAGAATCATCTTCACGTGATCTTAGTCGTAGTCGTTTGCCGCGCCCTTTTCACTTTGTCACTTGTATCTGACCAGCACGGTCATACATTTACTTCCTTTATTCTACAGGTGAGCTGAGTATTTTTTTTAAATGTAAATTGCCATGATACATTGTTAGTAAGCTATTTGTTTAGTTATTTATACTATTAAACGGGTTTGGTTATTTAATTAGTTATTTTGTTTAAATGTTTTATTCACTATAACAAAGATTGACTTTGTCACTTGTATCTGACCAGCACGGTCATACATTTACTTCCTTTATTCTACAGGTCAAATAAATCCTTGTCTATTACACAGAAGTTTGTTATTCATCCAATTAAAACAAACTGTGACACATTGAAACACCCACCCTCGAGTCTGCAAGCTCTTTTTATGTCATTAGTGTTTTGGTTGGCTTCACCTGACGTCCTCAGTGAGAGATTAATCTGAAGCTTCTATTTTTGTGACACTGAAATGCTGCTTATTGTGTACTGCGCCATAGACAAAAATTAAAAATTGATATGGCACTTAATAAAGATTCATCCATTTACTGTAATTCTGATCTAATTCCATCTCTCCTGTGTGTTGTTTGTAGTTTTTATTGATTGAATTGTCTGCCATTGGGTCTATCATATCTAACATATGGTGTTATGAATATGTGATGTTTGCTATTGTAAGTTATAGGGAAATGTTACACTCTGCCATTGCAAATCAGCATCAAGTAATGTATATATGAACAAAAACTTTTCATTAAAAAAGCAAAAAAAAAAGAATGGAAAGAAACAATACTGGAAAGTTATCTGTATTGAAATCCCACAGTGGTTTCACGGGGTTCGAGTGGTTTAAACGAACCGCCATTTTATGCCAAGAAAATAAGGTCTGCTCCTGGTAAAATTTGATCTAGGTACACGAATGTTTCATGATAAAAGGTTAACTTCTTCAGAAAAATACCCCCTTTGCTGGATACAGAACTGCGTTAGAATCCTGTAAAATATATAAAAACACATGCATTTGTCTCTGAAATTATATGTCATGAGATACATGTACCAGTACATCATTTTAAGGCTGGGTCACACTGCGCTTGCAACCTTTTGGCAACCTCTTTGCAACCTCAGTCGCAAGGAGGTTGCCCTAGGTTTTAAAGTGGTCGCATTAGGTTGCAAACAGGTCGCCTGCGATCGTTGACACACGAAGGCCATTTTTTTGGCACCGACAACCAGTGCGACTGATAATGAAAACGATTGGTAACTGAGAGGTTGCCTATAGGTCTCCTCTTGGTTGCCAGTAGGTCGCTGTAACCAGACTAAAACCAGTCGCATACCACCTGTAACTGCACGGTCGATTGACGGTCTTTAGTCGCTTAGTTGCAAACAGGTTACTAACCGGTTGCAAGCGGTGGGCAGCAGGTCGCAAGGAGGTTGCAGTTGAAACTTCATGGTCGATTAACGGTCTTTAGTCGCTTGGTCTCTAACAGGTTTCTTACAGCTCGCATGCACTCGAAAACATGTCGCGAGAAGGTCGCAAGCAACCGTGATAAAATAAGCGTAGGATGGTGGCCACTAAATATATAAATATATTTTTCATTTATATCATGCCATTAAGGCTTTCTAAATACCTTGACAAAAATCGTTATTTCTCAATTAAAACGTAGATTGTATTTGTTGTCATCCTTTTAAATTTATTTACAAGGTTTTCATAAGTATTTTTTTTCAATAAAATAAATAAATGTATGAGTCCCTATCAGCCACCATACTTGACTAAAAGTGTTGTAAATAGAAGCCGCTGAGCCCGTGTCTTCAGTCCCCAGTATGTCATCCAACAGCGTGGGAAGGGTGGCCAGAATGTATTTTGAGAAAGCAAATGCCCGTGAAGAAAGTTCTTCACAAAGTTCCAACACAGACTCTGCTTCCCACGAAGAGGATCAACCGAAAGATGATGAACGCGGAGGAGACAGGGAGCCTAAATTTACTATTAAAGAGGAAGAAGAATTAGTTGATTTTTTTTAAGGAAAACGAGTTTTTCTATAACCAACAATTGAAAGACTTTAAAAACAAATCAAATAAAGTGCCAAAACAATCAATAATGATTATCACAATGTAAACGATAAACTGTTATCTTTTTATCCATTCCTATATCATGGCTAATTTTTGACAACTATTGTTGTCAAATCTACTGGAAACATTTTTAATGACTAAAGCAGCCGGAAATATCTTACTTTTTAATTTGCCAAGTCATAATTTGCCAAGTCACAATGGAAGAAAAATTAAGCAAATAGGCGGGCGCAGAGAAAAAAGTAAATAGCAAAGTTTGATTCATACTTTTTACAATAAATTTAATTGTCAGGCATTTTTATAACAGTAAAACAGTGTCACCAATATAAAGAAGGTCAAATAAATACAAATTAACTTCCTCCCAGTACTTAGAATTCGTACCACAAGGACGGAAACAAATTGATGACGCGCAGGATCCTTCACTATTTAAAGATGTTGTATTGTAAGTGTAACGCTTGGGGCTACAAAGACAAAGGGAAAACCACACAATCGGTCGCAAATCAGTTGCTAAGCAGTCGGCGACCTTTTAGCAACCGGTTGGATACCACAAATAGGCTTTTCGGTCGCCAGGAGGTTTTCGGTGCTGCACCGAAAACCGGCGCGACCGGATAGTAACCCAGCGTTCATTTGGAGACCACTTTGCGAGTTGTTGCAACTTGTCGCCCACCTTTCTGCAACCGGTGACAGTTGCAAGTCGCAAGGAGGTTTTATGTTCAGTGTGACCGTAACTGCACAGGCCTTGCGACCTCAAAGATACCAAGTATTGAAAAAAGAAACTATGCATGCCTATTATTACATTAATAAGGCTGAAAAAACATCCAAATATGTGTTTTATTACACCACTGGTTTGATATAAATGCCAATATATAGTACAAATATATTTCTTATTTATTATTGTAAGTTTGACAATATTGGTAGTACAGAAATCGACTGTGACGTTATAACAGAATCTCATAGCAGAATCATACTTTAATATTCAAAATATTAAATCATTTGAAGCTGCTACGGAACGGATCCAATCGTTGTATAATGTTTAAAATATTCCCTCTGTTGTCATCCGAGAGGGAAATTTACGAGAAGGCAGCTATCGTCACAACTTATAAAATATATATAGTCTGTGCAACCTTGCTGCTACCAGTTGGCAAGCGATCGCTACAGTCCTGCAACCGGTTTTCAGTCTCCAAGTGGTTGCTGACAGGTTGTTTATCGCTCGCCTAACGGTGTGCGACTGGTAACCTCTGACTTGAAGATTGTCTGTAAGAGGTTGCAGATACCATACTGTAACCTTGTTGCAACCGGTTAGCAACTGCTTGCCGATCAAAATATGCAAATTAGGTCGCAAAGTGATCGCAAGCGACCACCAGATTTTGTGGTTGCAAAGAGGTTGCCAAAAGGTTGCAAGCGCAGTGTGACCCAGCCTTAACAGGGTGTATCCTGCAGACAGTTTAGACACGTTGTGTATGTGACGAGCTCGAAATACAAAAAAAAAATCTTAGTTGTAAGATAAATCAAGGGTAAAACATGGATCCTAGGCTAAATGTACAGTCCAATAAAGACTGGAAATATGAACCATTAACACTGACAGGAAACAGTGGGTGTTTCGTGTAAAAGGAACGACGTACAGTCACACAGGACGTTACCTCTTTCTGCATCCATCTGTAACATATATCATTATACTACAACCTGTAGTACAGGTTCACGCCAACCCCATCATTGCGAAATGTTTGATGTCGCTATGGGATTGCCTTGTCTCAACCGGATGTCTTTTTTTTTATCTCCCCTACCACATTCACAATCAGTCAGTGCATATTGTCGAATTATGTGCCTCGAACAAAAATCACTAGTTTTACCTGTATGCGTCTGAAATAGTGTACTCGGATTTATTAAGATCGTGAATTTCTTTCCTTATACGGCGTTACATCTATTAATATTGTTAATGATATATATATACTCAATGGGTTTTGGGCGTTTAAACATTAAAATGGGAACATCTGCATCTAAATGTAAACCCTTTAGTCGGTAAACTTGTTTATTTTCGACCCAAACACGTGCAAATTAGTTAACATCTGGCGGTAGAAATGGATCCTCTTGAAGGAGCCATATTCTAGCATTGAACGGCCCAGGGGTATATATGCAATCAGATTTGGGACTGTGTTGGAGATTACAGTACGTCGTGCCAGTACATGTGCCAAGTCGTTCTGAAGTACTGGTTTATCTGTCTCTAATACTCTGGCAATTCTGTGCCATCACCTTCATATTTCACAAATAATGCAGCGGTATGGTTAGGTTATATTTGACAAGAAACGGGGGTAAAATTGCATTACAAATTGAGGGTTAATTATATACTTTTTATTCTGTTTGTAAGTGCTCGTCTAGTCCGCTTTAATTATCGTTTAATGCTATTTTGTCTTTTGATACATTTCTTCAATTCACGAAAGCACAACAAATTATTGTAAATACATTATTTTATTTCTAACAAACACATAAAATTAGAGGATTCTAAAATCGCAGGGTAACGCTCTGGAATACACTGCAAAGATATGCTATATTATAAACGTCATAATATGTACATTTCATACATGATTTCAGAAAGACGATACATCGGCACACGACAAAAAATATACAACATACAAACAGGAGAAAATATACTATCTGGTTGCTGAACAGGATCCAGCAGTCATAAACCATGACCAAAAACACCCTATATTAGATGATGTGTAAATAAAAATTACTTGGGACACGATGGATGATGCAAATATATTAGCTTATTCATACAGTCCACGCATCTAAATATCTGACAGACTAAATGTAAACAAAGTTCTCCCTGATATGACGAAATTTAATGAAAACGTACGTGACAGGTAATACTGGAAGCGCACAAGCATAACATACCGGTACGTCACGTATATTAGTGCATGTTCAGACGGCCAATGTTTGTAATCCTAGGTTTTATTTAGTCTTAATATAGTCTTATATATAGTCTTAAGGCGGCCACAAACATTGGATTTTTGCCTGAGAGAAACAATTACAATTCTTATTATTTGCATGTATGAGCCGATTAAAAAAAAAAAGATGTATTTGTATACAAAACCATAGAATTCCCTTTATGTAACGGTGTATGTAGTAATCTGAAAGAGCAATCCGATTAGAAATGTCTTCATTACAAATGGACGGTGTAACATGAGAAAATGACGGAGAGAGCAGCATTGTTGACGTTAGAAAAAGTATCCATAGGCAAATTTGACAGCAGGCAGCATAAAAACCTTGATCTCATATGCTAAATTGACAACAATAACAGCATCGGAAGAAATCTCATAAAATTTGCTGAAAGCGTAAAACATAATACAACTATCCATGTTGCCGTTTAAATATGATTTCGTTTCCATATTTTCTCTACAACTAATTCAATTGAAATGTTTTACCCAGAGCCCGTTGGAAAAATCCCCTAGAGTTATTTGGCCGTTTTGTTTTCTCTTATGGGCAGTCATTCTGTAAGCCGGAGTCAACAAACCATAGGCAACAAGAAGTATACTTAACTAACCATATATTTTTAAATATAGAAGATATGAATAAAATGAGATCCAGAAAGATCGTATTATTGTGCTAATATTGGTTCTCATACGGATGGCATCCTGTATCATCCTGTATATATTTTTCCAGTATGCGTCGTTTTCTAGGTCGCTTCTGTTTCACATATAAAGTTAATTGTATGCCTGCATTGCACGTCATCAAAAAGCTTGGTGAGAAAATGGTATTGTACACAGTCTTGATTGCCCCCTTCGCTATTTGGTTCCCCTAGAATGGAAATAACTTGTGGGAAATTGATTATGCAAATAAAATCACCATCAGAAGATTTCGTTTGAATAACATTGTTTTAAACCTCCGTTAATGTAATATATAGAAACGAAAAATAAACCGACATCAAAGATGGCATTTCCTGCTCGGCATCATTGCTCTATCTCTACTTCTATTTAAGAGAACTTCAGCTTGGCAATACATGACAACGAAGGTATATGCCAAGTAAGGTAGTCTTGAAAATATATCAGATAAATCCATGTATTTTAAGGACAAAATTGTTATAACTAAAATATGAAAATACACATGAAAATATGCGAGTTTTATACCTGGACCCCATGCAATAAACGGTGCTGGAATGTCGCCCCATCCGGACAATACCCAGTACCTTCTGAGGCTGTATCTGTTAGTGAGGTCTGTAACTGTGATCTTAAGCGATATTCCTTATGTGTTATTTGTAGTTTTGATTGATAGACTTCCATCCAATGTTTACCTCTATTACCAGTGTAAATCAGTATCAAGTGAAATGTATATATAAACGAAAAATTAGAATTAGAAAAGAAAAAAACGAAAGAGAGAAAAAATACTGAAAATTTATCTGTGATGAAATTCTATTGCAAAAAAAAGGACCCCCTAATGCCTCTATCCACCTGTCATAATATGTTAACAAAAAGAGTAATAACGCATAAGCAAAAACTAATCTGACTTTCAGTGACATAAAATCACCTTCGAGATATATTGGGTCAAAGACGTGTGACTTTCTCCTGGTCCTAAATAATTACCGAAACGCTTTCGTCATTAAAAACATTTGTTTTATTATCGCGCGAGCAACCCGCTAATGGCTATTTCTGCCGATTTCTCATTTAGTATTTATTACTTCATTTCACGGAAAATATTGACTGAGGTTACTGAGCACTAGCTGATACCCATCACATCAATCATTGAAGCATGATAAGAAATTAGTGTACATGATTTATATAATCATTTTATATTGTATATTCTGTGTGAAAGTATTATGTCCACACTTGCCTTTATTAATAATAATAATAATAATAATAATAATAATAATAATAATTTAAAAAATAAAAGAAAACAACGGGACTGAGTGGAAAAAGGGCTAGTATACTACGCGTAGCCAAGGACGTTACCACCCGGCCAGTAAATCCTGCTTTCTGATGTAATTTTCTTGACAATATATAGTACCTGTACACATGTCGAAGATTATCGGAAACTGCCGAAGGCTAGAAATACCTTCCAAATATACTTTTAACAGTTTTAATCAAATTCAAATCATGGCCACTATCTTCCCACTGCCCTAAGGTATTGCTAACACCTGTCAGTTGTCAACAGATTGTTGTAATTTGGGAGAAAAACGTGAAAAGGAGAATTCGGGTGATCTCTTTATACTTAATAATTAATTTATCGTGGTAGATTAATTCACCTGTAATTTACTTGGCCAATTAACATGCTCATCATGCTGTCAACAATCCAAAGACCCAATTGGGATGTGGTCTGGGCCAGGTCATAATAAGGGTGTGGTCTGGGCCATTTAGTAAGTAGACTATATTGGGATCTAGCCTGTGAGGAGGCCATGCGGCCTATTGGTAAAGTTAGAATCCCGCGAAACTGTACGACCACCCCTTATCACAGTAGAGCCTTTGTTGTCAGTATTGGAATGCGTTGTCTCAACCGGATTTCTTGTTTGGATCTCTTCTACCACAATCACGTCGTCGGTGTCGGTGTATGAAGTCGAATTCAGAGCCTCGAATAAGAAATCACTAGAAACCACTATATGCATCTGAAATAGTGTCCTCAAATATATTAAGAATGTGGATTTCTTTCGTTTCACGGCGTTACATGTATTAATATTGTTAATGTGATATATTCAGTGGGTTAACTATTAGGGTGTTAATGAGAACATCTGAGTCTGAATTTTAATTTTAACCCTTTAGTTGGTAAACTGGTTTGTTTTCGACTCAAACACGTTCAAGTTACTAAGCATGTGGCGGTAGGAATGGATCCCACTTGAAGGATATTCGAGCATTGAACGGCCCAGGGATATCCATGCGGTGCATTAACCGGATTTGGGGCTGTGTTGGAGATAACGTCTACAAAAAAACTAATGCGGCATTTGACCAGTCGTTCAGTAATATGACTGTGTCTGATGATTTCTGGAAATGTTGTCCCAGCAATATAAACATCAAAAATAAAGTAGCAGTATGGTTCCGCCATATTTGACACATGCTGGTTACAAGAAACTGTAGAAATCACATTACAATTTGAGGGTAAATTACATTGTCTGTTCTTTTTATTCTGTGTGGGTAAGAGCTGGCTAGGTCCGTTTTTTAAAATTATCGTTTAATTCTTTTTTGTCTTTTGATACATGACTTGAATGTTATGCAAATTACCGTGACGGATAACCACGCCATTTGGAATAAAAAGCAAAAAGGAAATATTGAAAGTACATTTTTATTTCTAAAAAACACGTGAAATTAGAGAAAACTAAAATCGCAGAATGAGGTTGTGAATGCGGCCAAATAGGGATCTGGTTAGAAATGTCTTCTTTACAGATGGACTGTGTAACATGAGAAAATGACGGAGAGAGCAACAGTGTTGACCTTAGAAAAAGTATCTGTAGGCAAATTTGACAGTAGGAAGCAAAAAAAAACGTTGATCTCATATGCTAAATTGACAACAATAACAGCATCGGAAGAAATCTCATAAAATTTGCTGAAAGCGTAAAACATAATACAACTATCCATGTTGCCGTTTAAATATGATTTCGTTTCCATATTTTCTCTACAACTAATTCAATTGAAATGTTTTACCCAGAGCCCGTTGGAAAAATCCCCTAGAGTTATTTGGCCGTTTTGTTTTCTCTTACGGACAGTCAATCTGTAAGCCGGAGTCAACAACCATAGGCAACAAGAAGTATACTTCACTAACCATATAGTTTTTAAATATAGAAGGTATGAATAAAATGAGATCCAGAAAGATCGTATTATTGTGCTATTATTGGTTCTCATACGGATTATATCCTGTATATATTTTTTCAGTATGCGTCATTTTCTAGGTCGCTTCTGTTTCACATATAAAGTTAATTATATGACTGCATTGCACGTCATCAAAAAGCTTGGTGATGGAATGGTATTGTACACAGTCTTGATTGCCCCAATGGCTATTTGGTTCCCCTAGAATGGAAATAATTTGTGGGAAATTGATAATGCAAATAAAATCACCATCAGAAGATTTCGTTTGAATAACATTGTTTTAAACCTCCTTTAATGTAATATATAGAAACAAAAAATAAATCGACATCAAATATGAGTTCAAATGTGTCATATTCCGCTCGGCATCATCACTTTATTTCCACTTCTATTTAAGAGCACTTCATCTTGGCAATACATGACGACGAAGGTACTATATGTCCAGTAAGGTAGTCTTGAAATTATCTCAGACAAATTCCGTTCACGTATTTTAAGACAAAAGTGTAATAAATGAAATATGAAAATACACATGAAAATATGCGAGTTTTATACCTGGGCTCCATGCAGTAAACGGTGCTGGAATGTTGCCCCATCCGGACAATACCCAAGTACCTTCAGAGGCTTCATCTGTTGCTGCAGTATACCAGGAGTTGGCGCTGCGTGCTGAAGGTAAATAATTGACACGACTGACAAAAGCACCAAATTTTGCATGTGGTTACCTTTTGACATACTATGTCGAATCAGCTCCCTACAAAATTAACCGATCGGTGAAAAAAATCCAAAATGGACGCCAATGTAATGGATTCTATAGAAATTTAATTGTGACAACTGACACCAACCTATAAGAGACATCATTACTGTCAAAGTAGATTGCAAGATGATAACAATATACAAAGCCAACGAAAACATTGAGTATTTTGCAAAGTTTAAGTACTTGTGGGTAACACATACCGTTACCCACGATCGTACTTTAGTTGACGGCTATTGTTTTATAAATCACTGTAAAACGCACTAGTATACCGATGTCAAATGATGTAATATCATAAATTTCCCATACCTCCGTCGGACATAATATATTGTCTAATAAAAATGTGCTCCTCTTCATCGCCAACGGCGACAAGTCTCGCTCCCATTGACTCGCATGGGCTTTAGCCTGGTAGAAGTTGCCTTTCAGTGCCGTGTTAAAACTGTAGCAACTTGTCCTGAACATAACCTCAAACTGCGGTGGACACGTCACTTAAAGCACAAAAAGTGATAGAAATCATTTAATGTAATTAATATAATAAAGTATAACGTGTGTTTAAAAGCCACCAGTGGAAATATTATGTTTATCTAGAATACGACCAGTATGTTCCTATATTACTTACGTTCACAGTTTAATCCGTTACGGACAGGGCAAGCACATTTACCAGGTCCCTCAGTTAATTGGACAGATGTCCCGCCATTTTTACATCCGCATTCCTGAAACAATATGGTAGACAAGTATTATTGTGGCCCTTCCTGTATTGACTTTGTCGCCAATGTCATTTATTTATTAATACAATTACTTATTGATATTCCATACATAAACACGATATTATTATTATATCCTCTTTCTTACTCGCATTCGTACAGGTTCTTTATCTTAATAATATAAATAGCTACTTCACTCAATAGATTATGTGCAAATCATCTGTTTTGTATTTTACCATTTGATAGTGCATGACAGTAAAAGAATGTTTTATTATTTTATTATGCGTTATCTTAGTTTTCTAGGTTTTGTACAGATTTTATGAAAACTTCTATCCATTAATATTTCATACAAGCATTTTAGAAAATATCAGAATTTTCTTAAGCATACATATCATATGTATAAAGAGAAGTGTGAAATGTCAGCCACCCAAAAGGGATCTGGCCTTGTTCAGTTAGTAACTGGACTGGATTGGGATCTGGCAGGTGACATATATCATCTTAATGTGAAACGCCCGGTTGATCTTTCTGAAGACAAAACTGTACTAATGCCAATTGCAAAACAATCGATACCACAAAAATTAATACATTTATTTCAATGTCATTTAAAAGCATCTACATGTATTTTGTATTATTCTTGAAATGAGGTAGTTTGATTGATTAATTATCTTAACTTTCGCTAGTTGTGTCGTTTTAAATTGCATTGCGAAAATTTGTTGTTTGCTCTTGTCAGTTACAGGGAAGGGGCACACAATATAAGCAGTGCAAAGTAAGTATTAAGTCGTCTTGGACACACAAAATACGCAATTAATATGTCACAGGCAGGACTAAATTCCTTTTAGAAAACTTGATGAAATGGTAATATTTGTTTGATTAACAAATGACATCTTATAGCAATTCGCAAAATTTACATCGATAGCATCTAACAATTTACCAATAACGCTATACCTTACAGGCATTCTGTTTTAAACATTATAAAGATATTTATTGCATTCTGAAATATCTTGGTCAAATTGTCAATTCTTTCATATTATAATGGCATTATGAAAAAATTAGTCAAAACACCTTTTCTGAAACATAGTAATGACATTATGAAATATTTTTAATTGTAAAAATAGCTATTTTTATAAATGACTTTTTGAAAGTGTAATTAAGTTTCTGTGAAAAAAAAACGCTGTTTAGCCTATTAAACATATGGTACTGTTGCAACGCAGATCCTACGGCGTTTTTCTCTCATTGAAACTGTGCAACCATACATTTATTTTAAAATATTATTCCTGTATGGACAACTGTTCACATTGTACCAGATTTTTTCAAACTTTCAAGCAAATTAATAGTATTTTAGACAAACTTGTGGATTAAGTTGTCTGTTGACATTCTAAGGAACTCGCATGTGATTTCAGTTGCCATCTTGTTAGGTGTCGTGAATATTATCTATGTGTATACACAATCGACGGTATTTAGCTTGGACTTTTCATGGTAAACTACCAAAGCTGGTTATTTTGACGAGGTACTTTTCAAAGTGCATATTTCTGAAGGTTTTTACAGAATTTTTACAATCTAAGAAATATACATACACTTCGCATCATTAAAACGTTATCTTTCACATTTGTTTTAATTCTAAAACATTCACACAATGTTGTAAGTCTTTGTTCGTTATCGGATCATGCCAACAGATACCACAATATCTAAAATGTTAATAATGCAATTAAATTGACCGTATAGTGGGTCACTTTCCTTACATATTTTCTATATGATTCTTTTAAGAGCAATGCAAAACAGTTTTTGTATTCACATTTTTCTGCTTTCCAAAAGGTGCATATTGGACTTACAAGCTTAACTGGCTTAAATGACTAACTGGCTAAATAATTTCATTAAAATTTGTATCAAACATGGATTTAAGCGCAAAGATGGATCAACCATCGTCAGCAGGAGATTTTTTTTTGTCTCGAAGAAAATTCATTTCGGCGTGAAAATCCCGAAAAGGGTACCTTTAATTTCTCAAACAATTTCGTTATATTCTTCGAATGATATCGCTGTTTGTTTGTTTGTTTTTGTTTGTTTTTTAATAATTCTACATAAGTTAGCTATTTTCTACTTTGACCTTTTCATTTCTTTTTTTCAACTTTTCTGTTTTAATAAACATTTGCATGACTTAACTGTTTCTAATAGCATCAGCAATAATATAAATACTGCAGCTAAAACTTAAAAGAGATCCGTTAGAAACAGAAGAAACAGTTACAAAGATATTTCGTTACCAGATGATAATACGCTAATGATATACCCGAGGTGTAACTTGAATTAAGATAAAATGCAACATGTTGTCTCGACATGGATCCTTTTAACTGATAAAATATAACTTACCAGACAAGATACTGTGCGATTACATGCCTCTAAGTAGGAGCAGTTCGGGTCACTCAACAGGAACTCCGCCTGGATGTCGAAACAGTTGAAATTGGTAAGAGCACAAGTCTTTGTTTTACCGCAGTAATATGCAGCTAGGCAGCTATTGTGTCCTAGACAGTGGAGTGCGCACTCCTTTTTAGACAAAGAACATGTCGTCTGAAGAATTAAATCATCAATAAATTTCGTCTGAGGCTGAACCCGAAACCATAAAGATGAAGAATTCGACATGCCAAACCATATCATAAGTAGAGCACATTCTGACAAAAGGACAGTCACAATATTCTTCGTTGACATCTTCAAACTGCTCTTTGAATTCTTCTATAACCTTTACATAAAATTTGTTCCCAGCATCTATTGGTACACCTACCGCCGGAGTCTGCAGACTCGTTTTAAGATTAATCCGAAGCGTCCTTTTTTGTGACACAGAAACGCTGCTTATTGTGTATTGCGCCACTGACAAAAATTAAAAATTGATATGGCACTTAGTAAAGATTAAACCATTCACTGTAATTGCGATCTTAAGCCATCTTTCTTGCGTGTTAATTGCAGTTTTGATTGATTGGCTGGATTTCATCAGATTTATCATATAAAACAGATGGGGTTTTGAAAAAAATTGTTTGCTATTGTCAGTTATAGGAAAATGTTAAACCAGTGCAAATCAGTTTCAAGTGAAATGTATATATAAACGAAAAATTAGAATTACAAAAGAAAAAACGAAAGAAACAATCCTGAAAATTTATCTGTGATGAAAATCTATTGTTAAAAAAGGACCCCCTAATACCTCTTCCCACCTATCATAATGTGTTTACAAAAAGAGTAATAACATGTAAGCAAAAAATAATCTGACTTTCAGTGACATAAAACCACCTTGGAGACCTATCGTGTCATAGACGTGTGACTTAAATTTCTCCTGGCCCTAAAGAATCCCCGAAACGCTTTTGTCATTAAATATATTTGCTTTATTATCGTGCGTGCAACCCGCTAATGGCTAAATACCTCTGCAGATTTCTCAATTAACATTTATTACTTCGTTTCATGAAAAATATTGTCTTGCGGAGGAGCCACGTTACTGTCTACTAGCTGATTCCCATTACATCAATCACTGAACCATGATAAGAGATTAGTATACATCATTTGTAGAATCTTTTTTATATACTACACGGTAAGTAGTGCATTAATCAGATTTGGGACTGTGTTGGAGATTACAGCACGTCTACAGAAAACTAATGCTGCATGTGTCAAGTCGCTCTGAAGTACTGGTTTATCTGTCTTTAAGACTGGAAATTGTGTGCCATCACCTTAATATTTCACCAATAATGCAGCGGTATGGTTAGGTCATATTTCAAAAGTGCGGTTTACAAGAAACGGGGGTAAAATTGCATTACAACTTGAGGGTTAGTTACATAGTCTATACTTTTTATTCTATTCGCAAGTGCTGGTTCAGTCTGCTTTAATTATCGTTTAATTCTCTTTTGTCTTTTGATACACTTCTTGCAATTCACGAAACACGACCTAAATGTTATGCAAAATACTACGGCGGATAACCACGCCTTTTGAAAGAAAAACACAACAAATCATTGCATATACATTACTTTATTTCTAATAAACACGTAAAAATTAGAGGAATTTAAAATCGCAGAATGAGGATAATGCTCTGGGTATCGCTGAAAATATATGCTATATCATAAACGTCATAATATGTACATTTCATACAGGATTTTAGAGATATTCCGACAGACGACAACATCACACCACATCCAAACAGGAAAAAATATACCATCCGGTTGCTGAACAGGATCCAGCAGTCATGTACGATGACCAACAACTATACCAGATAAAGTGTAAATAAAAAATTACTCGGGACACAATGGATGATGCAAATATATTAGCTTATTAATGCATTCCACGCATCTAAATATCTGACAGACTAAATGGAAGCAAAATTTCTTCCTGACGAAATTTAATGAAAACGTACACGACATGTAGTACTGGAAGCGCACAAGCATAAGATACCAGTACGTCACGTATATTAGTACCTGTTCAGACAGCCAATGTTTGTAATCCTAGGTTTTATTTAGTCTTAATATAGTCTTATATATAGTCTTACGGCAGCCACAAACATTGGATTTTTGCCTAAGAGAAACAATTACAATTCTTATTATTTGCATGCATGAGACGATTAAAAGAAATGTGCATTTGTATACAAAACCATAGAATTCCATTTATGTAACGGTGCATGTAGTCATCTAAAAGAGCAATCCGGTTAGAAATGTCTTCATTACAAATGGACGGTGTAACATAAGAAAATGACGGAGAGAGCAGCAGTGTTGACGTTAGAAAAAGTATCCTAGGCAAATTTGACAGCAGGCACCATAAAAATGTTGATCTCATAAGCTAAATTGACAACAATAACAGCATCGGAAGAAATCTTATTAATTATCTTGAAAGCGTAAAACATGATACAACTATCCATGTTGCCATTTAAGTATGATGACGATTCCGTATTTTCTCTACAACTAATTCAATTGAAATGTTTTACCCATGGCCAGAAATGCGCAGCATTCAGGCCATACGCCAGGGCGCTACAGTAGGGCTTCACGTGACTCAACTAGCCAATCACAGCACAACAATGGCATCGCACACACACACTCTGTTATAAGTGCTCAGCCCATTGTCAAGTAGTGTTAGTTCATGGTAACAAGCGTCTGACATGTGCAGAGAAGTTTATTGTAATATATATTGTTGTTATTGTTACATTATTAAATCTAACTCTGTATCCAAGTAGTAACTATACTGTACCAAGTCAGGTACTGATGATGTGCAGAGGTCATATATTCCGGAATAAGCCATTACCACTAATTTATAACTTTAATTTTGTTTAATATGTTATTCATGAAAGAGTTCATGAAATATTATTTTAATTGGTTAAATCGTGATCTTATTCTTTTTATATTCAAAAAATTGAATAATGTGGGTAAAACTGGTCTTCCACTTCTCATTTGCATTTTTCCTTTACTACAAGATTATTTTGGAACAGTTGCAGCATTAAAATTTAAAAGAAATAGCAATCTGAAAGAAGAATTTTGCATTATTATTAAATGATGATAGGAATTTTGGATTAAGAGATTAGTTAAATACTGAGTAGCGATATTGTCAGTCAATTTATGTAGAATCTGATAATATGATTGAAATACTGATTGAATTCTTGGCCTTGCACTGGGCGGTTTCACATTTGTGCCAAGTGCTTTTTTTGGACTCCATTGTACAGTGGTAAAAGTTCTTCAATTGCCATGAAAGTTTTTAATCACACTCTGTATGGTGGTGCTATCTGCTGGTGCTATCGGCAACGAATGAGTTTGCCTTTGTTTCTGAGTGAATCAACCGTCTAAAATCACTATTTCTGAAAATATGTGCGTTTTGCTGAGGGTAGGCTAGGCAATACACGGCAAACTTCTTAGTACGTGTGTACAACAGAATTTTTTCTAAAAACCTAGCGATATTTGGTGAGGAGTTGCTTGAAGCATAGCACAGCGTTGCTGTCTATCGGCATCAGGTCGTTAGTTTGTCAGTTATCACGAATTACCCACGAATCGTGAACCCATTCATTTTCCTATGACAATCTAGCAACTCATTAAAAGTACACGCATGCGCAGTTGGCTAAGTGTGGCGTCATGCAGTGCATTTCTGGGGATGCCAGGGCTCGTTGGAAAAAATCCCCTAGAGTTATTTTTCCGTTTTGTTTTCTCTTACGGACAGTCAATCTGTAATGCCCCTATTTCACACAGACCACGAATCCCACGAATCGCCAGGAATTGACAAATTTCAGGATTCGTGGTGGAATCGTAATCAGTTCGTGAAGTTCTTAACAGATTCGTATATATTCGTAGTCAGTTCTAGCAATTCTTGACCAACATACCCTGAGTGTCAGAGCAACGTGAAAGTTAGTTTGTTTAATATTTAATATACCTTGGACTCACTTTCACCAGCTCTGACGAACAGCGACAATCTGAGGGCGTTCTTCTTCAAATTTTTGCCTGGGGCGCTTCCATATTTGGAAGTCACGCGTCACAGCTGTGTCCGCCTGGATCCATATTTGGAAGTCATAAGTCTCGTACGTCACAGGTTTAGCCGCCTGGAGCTGACCTTATCTCGTGCAGACGAGACAAGAATCAAAGTGTCTGACGCGAATTTAGAAGTTTGAATTGAAAATATCTTGCAGTCGAAGGTCAGTGTCACAATACAAGCAACATTCTGCTTTAAAAATTGATTTTGGTGTAGCCGTTGCTCACCCTTATAGTGGTATCGGGCATCCAGCGTAGCTGACAAACTTGGCACAAAACGGCAAGGACGTGTATTGTGTCTATTATCTCAGGACTAAATGTTCTTTTATAAGCAAAAATACAAAAACATTGGATATACCTTTTTCTTTTAGGAACATATTATTTATTTCTCATTTAACATATCTTAAATACAGCAAATAAAATTGAATAAAGCAGAATTAAATCTATTTTACGTTTCATTTTGGTCTGATGACATTCAACTGCACATTCACTGCGGAGCAGTTCTGTTTGATTGACGGGAGCCTAACGTGGCCGCTGTGCACTAGACCCTGGTATTGCGATATGGGTTATATATGAAATCAAGATCGAGCTGGCAATACCGGAATCTAGAACCTAGGGTAGACCAACAGGAATTCGTGGCAAATACTTTGATGCCCCTATTTCACACAGACCACGAATCCTACGAATCGCCAGGAATTGACAAATTTCAGGATTCGTGGTTGAATCGAAATCAGTTCGTGAAGTAGTCTACTTAACAGATTCGTATATAATCGTAGTCAGTTCTTGCAATTCTTGATCAATCGAGAGCTTTTCAAAATTTTGGTCACGAACTCCCGATTCCAAAAAATCTTAGTGAATTTTTTGACAATATTCGTGCGATTCCAGCCGAATCCCACGAATATTCATAACACTATCGCACCTGTATCGTAACTGGGGCCGGTTTCACGAAGCGGTAGTTAGTTAGCGATCGGTCGTTAGCCTCTCGCTAGTTATGAGTGCCGTTTCACGAAGCAATCGCTCGTTCTCTCGCTAGTTATTGTCTCGTTGTTACCTTGGATATTTAACGATTGGTCAGACCAGTCGCTAACTCTAGAGTTTAATCGTACGCATGCGTAATGAGTGAAATAAAAAGGTTGCTTAGTTACCGTTGTCTGTCGTTTGTCTTTGTATCCTTTCTTGCTATTCGCCAGACGGCAACGTAGACTACGACGTTTTCATGAAAGGCAGAATATATTAGAATATACACACGATGATGCAATTTACGAGAGATTGCGCCTAGCTGTGACAAAAAGAGCGGCAAAAAGGTGGTGGAGATCCTTTACAACGACCTCAAAGCAGACGTTCTTATGCATTTCCAGCCACCAAAAATTGGAGAGTTAGTGCTTTCGTGACACTTTTACGCAAGAGCTCCACTTCCGGCAGACGGTTTCAAGACTACGGTGAGTAACGCGAGAACTAACGACCGAACTTTACGACTGAACTTAGCGATGAGTTAACGACTGCTTCGTGAAACACCCTTCAGTTTTCTCGTTAGTGAGATAGTTCAGTAGTTAGTTGTTCTAACTAATGGGGCAATCAAGACTGTGTACAATACCATCATCTCACGAAGCTTTTCTGTTCTAACTAACTACTGCTTCGTGAAACGGCCCCTGAATTGTAGGCCTAGAGCATGTCAAATTAGCCAGAAAATTTGCAAAATCTCGCGAATCCTCACGAATCCTGAAATTTGTCAATTCTTGGCGATTCGTGGGATTCGTGGTCTGTGTAAAATAGGGGCATAAGCCGTGGTCAACAAACCATAGGCAACAAGAAGTATAATTAACTAACCATATAGTTTTTAAATATAGAAGGTATGATTAAAATGAGATCCAGAAAGATCGTATTATTGTGCTAATATTGGTTCTCATACGAATTGCATCCTGTATATATTTTTCCAGTATGCGTCGTTTTCTAGGTCGCTTCTGTTTCGCATATAAAGTTAATTGTATGACTGCAGTACACGTCATCAAAAAGCTTCGTGAGATGATGGTATTGTACACAGTCTTGATTGCCCCATTCGCTATTTGGTTCACCTGGAATGGAAATTACTCGTGGGAAATTGATTCTTCTTATTCTGCAAATAAAATTACCATAAGGACATTTCGTTTGAGTAACATCGTTTTAAACTTCCTTTAATTTAATATATATAAATGAAAAATAAACCAACATCAAATATGAGTTCAAATGTGGCATTTTCTGATCGGCATCATCGCTTTATTTTGACTTCTGTTTAAGAGCACTTCAGCTTGGCAATGCATGACAACGAAAGTATATGCCCAGTAAGGTAGTCTTAAAAGTATTTCAGACAAATTCCGTTCACGTTCTTTAAGAAAAAGTGTTATAAATAAAATATGAAAATACACATGGAAATATGTGAGTTATATACCTGGGCCCCATGCAGTAAACGGTGCTGGAATGTCGCCCAATCCGGACAATACCCAGGTACCTTCGGAGGCTGCATCTGTTACCGAGGTCCACCAAGAGTTGGCGCTGCGTGCTGAAGGTAAAAAATTGACACGACGGATAAAAGCACCAAATTTTGCATTTGGTTACCTTTTGACATACTATGTCGAATTAGAGCCCTACAAAATTTACCGATAGTCAAAAAATCCAAAATGGCCGCCAATGTATTGAATTATATAGAAATTTAATTGTGACAATTGGTACCAACCTATAAGAGACACTATTACTGTCTAAGTAGATTGCAAGATGATAACAATATACAAAGCCAACGAAAACATTGAGTAATTTTCAAAGTTTAAGTACTTGTTGAGGCCTTTTTTGTTATAAATCACTGTAAAACGCACTAGTATACCGATGTCAGATGATGTAATATCATAAATTTTCCTAACCTTCGTCGGCCATAATATATTGTCTAATAAAAGTGTGCTCCTCTTCATCGTCAACGGCAACAAGCCTCGCTCCCATTGACTCGCAGTGGGCTTTGGCCTGGTAAAAGTTGCCTTTCAGTGTCGTGTTGAAACTGTAGCAACCTGTCCTGAACGTAACCTCAAACTGCGGTGGACACGTCTCTTGAAGCACAAAAAGTGATAGAAATCATTTGATATAATTAATATAAGAAATTTAACATGTATTTTATTACCCAAGTATATATGTAAACTGATTAACACTATATATATAAATACGAAGGCAATGATGGCAACGTGGTTCACTTTTGGAAACGCTTGATGGGATATTAAACGTTAAGTCTTTAAAAGCCACCAGTGGAAATATAATGTTTATCTTGAATATGACCTGTATGTTTTTGGATATTACTTACGGTTACGTTCACAGTTTAACCCCCCGTAGGGGTCAGGGCAGACACATTTACCGGAATCCTCAGTTACTTGGACACAAGTCCCGCCATTTTTACATCCACATTCCTGAAATAATATAGTACAAAGCCCTACAAGCATTGCTGTGGTCCTTCCTGTATTATCTTTGACACCATTGTCAGTATTTTATTAATTAGTTGTTTGATTGATTATCTTTACTTTCGCTAGTTTAATTGCGTTGAGAAAATTTGTTTGCTCTTGTCAGTTTCAGGGAAGGGGCACAGAATATAACCAGTGAAAAATCAGCATTAAGTCGCCTTGGATACACAAAACACACAGTAAATATGTCACAGGCAAGATTACATCCCAGGCTTTTAGAAAATATGGTGAAATGGTAGTATTTGCTTGAATAAAAATGACATAATGGCAAATTCACAAAAAAATACATCGATAGCATTTAATAATTTACCAATTAGGCTACACCTCACAGGTCTTGTGTTTTAAATATTATAAAAATATTTTATTGCATTCTGAAATATCTTGGTCAAAATGTCAATTCCTTCATACTTTAATGGCATTATGAAAACATTTAGTCAAAACGACTTTTTCTGAAACATAGTAATAACATAAGGTTTTCTAATTATAAAAATAGCTATTTTTATAGATTATCTTGTGCAATGATGTGTGCTTAGCCCCGACCTGTTCAACCTTTACAGTGAGATTATTATTCGAGAAATAACACCATTAGAGGGAATTCATGTCGGAGGAAAAAACATTAACAACTTGAGATATGCTGATGATACGGTCCTGATTGCTGAGTCAGAACAAAAGTTACAAGAGATACTAGACAAAGTGGTTGAATCCAGCAAAAAGAAAGGGCTCACCATCAACAGTAAGAAGATAGAATGTATGGTAATCAGCAAACAAAGAACAGCTAAACATTGTAAGATATTGATTAACAACATCCTAATAAAACATGTACAGAAATTCAACTATCTTGGCAGCATGATAACTGAAGATGGCAAATGTGACCAAGAAATTAGAAGACGTATTGGAATGGCAAAAGCTGCATTTGAAAAACTGGGCAGCATAATAAAGAACAACAAAATTTCTATGACGACAAAGATCAGAATGTTGAATTGTTAAGTGTTTTCCATTCTCACTTATGGGAGCGAATGCTGAACTACATCCCAAGGTATAGAACAACGAATAGAAGCGGCAGAGATGTGGTTTCTCAGGAAAATGATGAGAATATCTTGGACAGAGAGAATGACAAATCAGGAAGTGTTGGAGAGAGCAGGAACAAAGCGTTTCCTTCTAAAAAGCAAACGAAAGAGACAGTTGGAATTTTTGGGACACGTAACGCGGAAGGAAGAGCTGGAACATCTTAGTGTGACAGGTAAGATCAATGGAAAGCGAAGCAGGGGCAGGCAAAGATTAACATACACAGCAAGCATAAGAAGATGGACAGGAAAAGCGGAGCTAGACCTGTTGAAGACCACAAAGGACAGGAAGAGGTGGAAGTCCATGATCGCCAACGTCCTAATGGGACAAGGCACTTGAGAGAGAGATCTTGTGCAAGAAACGTGTAATTAAGTTTCTGTGGGAAAAAAAACTTTGTTCAGCCAGTGCAACGTATGGTGCTGTTGCGACGCAGGTGTAGGTCTTTATCATTGTTAATGAAGATCCTTTGGTGTTTTTCTCTAGTTGATACCGTGCAATCTTACATTTATTTTAAAGGGTCGTTCCTGTATGCCAACTGTTCACATTGCACCAGATTTTTTGGAACTCTGCAAAAATTACTTTCAAGCAAATTGCTAGTGTTTTAGATAAACTTGTGGATTGCGTGGCTTTTGTTTTAATTTTAACATTCTAAGGAACTCGCTCGTGATTTCAGTTGGCATAGTTGTCGTGAATAATATATATGTGTATACACAGTCTATGATATTGAGCTTAACCCTTTTTGTGGTAAGCTACCTTTCAAAGCTGTCGTCTTCGAGACCAAGTGCTTGTTATCACTGTTATTTTGACGAGGTACTTTTCAAAGTGCATATTTCTGATGTCTTTTAAAAAAAAAATCTTTAAAAATAAACATGTCTTTTACATTTTTAAAACGTTATCTTAAACATTTAAAAACATTTTCTAAAGTATTCACAAAACGTTCAAAGTGCCTTTGCTGGTCCAATCATTTCTGCAGAGACCATAACGGCTAAAATAGAAATAATGCCGTTGACCATAGAAGATCACTTTCCTTTCATGTTTTCTATACGATTATTTTGAGAACAAAGCAAAACAGTTTTTGTATTTACGTTTTTCTGCTTTCCAAAATGTGCATATTGGACTTACAAACTTAACTGGCTTAAATGATTAACTAGCAAAATCATTTCATTAAAACTGGTATTAAACATGGATTAAGTGCAGAGATGGATCAACCATTTTTTAATTTTTAATTCCACATAATTTCGTTATTTTAGTTTGACTATTTTCAATCTTTTTAAGTTTTCTGTTTTTAAATACATTGGTATAGTTAACATTTGCATGACTTAACTGTTTCTAATGGCATCAGCGATGATAAAAACACTGCAGCTAAAATCTCAAAGAGATCCGTGAAAAACAGTTATAATAATATTTCGTTACCAGAGGATAATACGTTATCTCATGTTCTACACAAGGCGTAGATTGAATTAAGATAAAATGCAACTTTTTGTCTCGACATGGATCCTTTTAACTGATAAAATATAACTTACCAGACAAGATACTGTGCGACTGCATGCCTCTAAGTAGGAGCAGTTCGGGTCACTCAACAGGAACTCCGCCTGAACGTCGGAACAGTTGAAATTGGTAAGAGCACAAGTCTTTGTATTACCGCAGTAATATGCACCTAGGCAGCTTGTATGCCCCAGACAGTGGAGTGCGCACTCCTCTTTAGACAAAGAACATGTCGTCTGAAGAATCAAATTTTCAATAAATTTCGTCTGAGGCTGAACCCGAAACCATAAAGATGAAGAATTCGACACGCCAAACCATATCATAAGTAGAGCACATTCTGACAAAAGGACAGTCACTATATTCTTCGTTGACATCTCCAAGCTACTTTTTGAATTCTTCAATATCTCTCACGTGAAATGTGTTCACAGCATCTATTGTTACACCAACCGCTGCAGACTGCAAGCTCGTTTTCAGTTATTAGTGTTTTGGTTGGCTTCACCTGACTTCCTCAGTGAGAGATTAATCTGAAGCGTCCTTTTTTTTTGTAACACTGAAACGCTGTTTATTGTGTACTGTGCCACTGACAAAAATTAAAAATTGATATGGCACTTAGTAAAGATTAAACCATTCACTGTAATTGTAATATGAAATCATCTTTCTTGTGTGTTAATTGTAGTTTTGATTGATTGAGTTTACTGAGATTAATCATTTCAAACAGATGGGGTTTTGAAAATTTGATGTTTGTTACTGTCAGTTACAGGAGAATATTAAACCAGTGCAAATCAGTATCAAGTGAAATGTATATACGAAAAATTAGAATTAGAAAAAACGAAAGGAAAGAAGCAATACTGAAAATTTATCTGTGATAAAATTCTATTGCTTAAAAAGGACCCCCTAATACCTCTTCCCACCTATTATAATATGTTTACAAAAATAGAAATAACATATTAGCAAAAAATAATCTGACTTTCAGTGACATAAAATCACCTTCGAGATCTATCGTCTCATAGACGTGTGTCTTTCTCCTGGCCCTAAATAATCCCTGAAACGCTTTCGTCATTAAAAAATATTTGCTTTATTATCGTGCGTGCAAACCGCTTATGACTAACTACCTCTGCAGATTTCTCATTTAACATTTATTACTTCATTTGATGTAAAATATTGTCTTGCGGAGGAGCCACGTTACTGTCTACTAGCTGATTCCCGTTACATCAATCACTGAACCATGATAAGAGATTGGTATACATGATTTGTAGAATCTTTTTTATGTAATATAATCTGTGTGAAAGTCTTATTTCCACACTTGCCCTTATTATTAATAATAATAATGATAATTAAAAAAATATATAAGAAAATAACGGGACTGAGTGGAAATCGTACCAATGACGATTAGCCCAGGACGTTACCACCCGGCCAGCAAAACCTGCTTTGTGATGTCAATATATAATACCAGTACACATGTCGAAGTTTAACGGAAACTGCCGAAGGCTAGAAATACCTTCAAAATATACTTTTAACAGTTTTAATCAAATTCAAATCATGGCCACTATCTTCCCACTGCTCTAACATATTGCTAACACCTGTCAGTTGTCAACAGATCGTTGTAGAATGGGAGAAAAACGTGAAAAGGAGACTTCGGCTGATCTGTTTTTACTTTATAGGGTATGGCGCTTGCCTACAGATCAATTTGCTGTGGTAGGCAGCTCACTCGTAAATTACTTGGCCAATTAACATGTTCATTATGCTGTTAACAATCCAAAGACCCCATTGGGATGTGCTCTGGGCCAAGTCCTAATTGGGTTGTAGTGTGGGTCATTTAGAAAGTAGATTACATTGGGTTCTGGCCTGTGACACACACACACACACACACACACACACACACACACGTCAAACAGGGCGTTACGTCTATTGTTTGCTCATGTCGATAGCAATTTCTTTCCATTAGCGACAAAAGAAAACTGACGTGAGTCATTTTAGGAGCCGAGTGTGTTCGTTGGACCGACTGATTTGATTGTTCGAAAAGGATTATTGCCAATGCTCCTACCCTGTAATTATCGTGCATGCTCTATTGTCCGACCATGCGGTGCAGGGGTAGGAGTCCATGCGGCCTATTGGTAAGGTTAGATTCCAGCGGCACTGTACTACAACCTGTAGTACAGGTTACACCGCCAACCCCTTATCACCGTACAGTAGAGCCTTTGATGTCGATATTTGATTGCGTTGTCTCAACCAGATTTCTTGTTTTAATCTCCCCTACCACATTCACGATCAGTCGGTGTGTGAAGTCGAATTCTGTGCCTCAAATAAGAAATCACTAGAAGCCACTATATGCATCTGAAATAGTGTCCTCAAATATATTAAGAATGTGGATTTCTTTCGTTTCACGGCGTTACATGTATTAATATTGTTAATGTGTTATATTCAATGGGTTTAGGGTGTTAATGAGAACATCTGTGTCTGAATTTATATTTATAACCCTTGAATTGGTAAACTGGTTTGTTTTCCACCCAAACATGTGCAAGTTACTTAACATATGGCGGTAGGAATGGATCCCACATGAAGGATATTGGAGCATAGGACGGCCCAGATATATCCATGCAGTGCATTTACCGGATTTGGGGCTGTGTTGGAGATAACGTCTACAAAAAACTAATGCGGCATTTGTCCAGTCGATCAGTTATATAACTGTGTCTGACGATTTCTGGAAATTTAGTCCCAACAATATAAACATCACAAATAATGTAGCGGTATGGTTCCGCCATATTTTACATGTGCGGGTTACAAGAAACGGTAGAAATCACATTACAATTTGAGGGTAAATACATTGTCTATTCTTTTTATTCTGTGTGTGTAAGAGCTGGCTTGGTCCGTTTTTAAAGATTATTGTTTTTCTTTTGTTATTTTCTTTTGTCTTTTGATACACGACCTGAATTTTATGCAAATAACCACGACGGATAACCACGCCATTTGGAATAAAAAGCAAAAAAATTATTGAAAGTACATTTTTTATTTCAATAAACACGTGAAATTAGAGGAAACTAAAATCGCAGAATGAGATTGTGAATGCGGCCAAATAGTGATCTGGTTAGAAATGTCTTCTTTACAGATGGGCGGTGTAACATAGAAAAATGGCGAAGAGAGCAGCAGTGTTGACCTTAGAAAAAGTATCTGTAGGCAAATTTGACAGCAGGAAGCAAAAAAAAACCTTGATCTCATAAGGTAATTTGACAACAAAAACAGCATCGGAAGAAATCTCGTAAAATATATTGAAAGCGTAAAACATGATACAACTATCCATGTTGCCGTTTAAGTATGATGACGATTCCGTATTTTCTCTACAACTAATCCATTTGAAATGTTTTAACCAGAGCTCGTTGAAAAAATTCCTAGAGTTATTTGGCCTTTTTGTTTTGTTTTCTCTCAGTCGGTCTGTAAGCCGGAGTCAACAAGAAGCTTACTTCACCAACCATACAGTTTTTTAATATATAAGGTACGAATAAAATGAGACACAGAAAGATTGTATTATTGTGCTAATATTGATTCCTTCCCATGCGAATTATATCCTGTAGGCCTATATATTTTCAGTATGCGTCGTTGTCTAGGTTTCTTCTGTTTCACATATAAAGTTAATACTATCACTGCATTGAATGTCATCAAAAAGCTTGGTGACTTTATAGTATTGTACACAGTCTTGATTCCCCCTATTGTTATTTGGTTCACCTGGAATGGAAATTACTCGTGGAAAATTGATTCTTCTTATGCAAATAAAATCAACATCAGGTCATTTCGTTTGAATTACAATGTTTGAAATCTTCTTCAATTTAAAGCCGATAAGAAGTCATTATTCCAATAATAAACCGATAGCAATTATGGGAATCGGCAATTTTCAGTAAAAATTTGGCATTTTCTGCTTGGCATCGCTTTATTTTTTTACTTCTACCAGTATTAAAGAGCACTACAGCATGGCAATACATGACAAAACAAAAGGTATATACCAAGTAAGATAGTTTTGAAAATTCCTCAGACACATTCCATTCAAGTTACTTAAAGACAAAAATATTAAACTAAAATATGAAAATACACATGGAAATATGCGAGTTTTATACCTGGGCCCCATGCAGTAAATGGTGCTGGAATGTCGCCCCATCCGGACAATACCCAGGTACCTTCAGAGGCTTCATCTGTTGTTGCGGTAAACCAGGAGGTGGCGCTGCGAGCTGCAGGTAAATAACTGACATTTATTTGGGTGGCTTAGGGGAAATGTGGCCAAATTGTGAAAGCACCAAATTTTGCATGTGGTTACCTTCTGACATACTATGTCGAATTAGAGCCGTAGCCCTCTGATAAAATTTAACGATCGGTCAAAAAATTCCAAAATGGCCGTCAAAGCCTTGGATTCTATAGAAATTTAATTGTGACAACTGGTACCAACTTATATGAGACACTATCACTGTCTAAGTAGATTGCAAGATGATAACAATAAAATAAGCAAACGAAAACATTGAGTACTTTGCAAAGTTTAAGTACTTGTGGGTAACACATACCATTACCCACGACTGTACTGTTGTTGACGCCTATTTTGTTATAAATCACTGTGAAACGCACTAGTATACCGATGTCAGATGATGTTATATCATAAATTTCCCATACCTTCGTCGGTCATAATATATTGTCTAATAAAAGTGTGCTCCTCTTCATCGTCAACGGCGACAAGCCTCGCTCCCATTGACTCGCAGTGGGCTTTGGCCTGGTAGAAGTTGCCTTTCAGTGTCATGTTGAAACTGTAGCAACTTGTCCTGAACGTAACCTCAAATTGCGTTGGACACCTCACTTAAAGCACAAAAAGTGATAGAAATAATTTGATGTAATTAATATAATAAAATATAACGTGTCTTTTATTGCCCACGTATATGTAAACTAATTAATACCATAAATACGAATTCAATGATGGCAATCGAATCGATGGCAACGCAGTTCACTATTGGAAACGCTTGATGGGATATTAAACGTTGAGTCTTTAAAACCCATTATTGGAAATATAAACTTTATCTAGAATACGACTAGTATGTTTTTGGATATTACTTACGGTTACGTTCACAGTTTAATCCGCCGTAAGGGACAGGGCAGGCACATTTACCAGACCCCTCAGTTAATTGGATACAAGTCCCACCATTTTTACATCCACATTCCTGAAATAATATACCCTGTAGTATACAAGCATTGATGTGCTCCTTACTGCATTTACTGTGTCACCAATGTCAGTATTTTTATATCTTTTTATTAATCACTTATTGACATTATTTACCTTCCACTCCTACTCGCATTCTTACATTATATTCTTTATCTTATGATGTGTACTAATATCTATTTTGTTTAATAGATTATGTACAAATTCTCAGTGTTGTATTTTATTGACCAGTAAAAGAACGTCTTGGGACCACTTATTATTATTTTCATTAAATAGAGGTATTACTTCATCTCCATATTGACCAATATGTGCAATTTTCAACAGCTCTATCCGAGAAGGACATGTTCCTGCAATCTGGAAATCAGCTGATGTGGTTCCACTACCTAAAGTGCCACAACCTAAGTCAACTGAATGCGACGTCAGACCTATATCTTTGACACCAATTCTCAGCAAGGTTCTAGAATCTTTTATAGTAAAGTGGATTTGGGATTTTGTAATTATTGATAGAACGCAGTTCGGTGTTGTGCATGGCAGTTCCACAACACATGCCCTAGTAGAACTAATCCACTTATGGATGAGCGGTCTTGGGCCTTCACATAGAAGCAAGTCATTCCTCAGGATTCTTTTCCTTGACTTCTCAAAGTCCTTTGACCTAGTTGATCACAATATTCTCCTACGTAAACTTTACAACCTTGTCATCTGGATAAGATCTTTCCTTTGTGGTCGCTCTCAAAGAGTCAAATACAAAAACGTACTCTGTGACTGGCAGCACATTCACGGTGGCGTCCCTCAGGGAACATTGTTGGACCCCTTATTATTCATTAATTATCATGATAAATGACCTTAAGGCTAGCTGCCCAGACTACAAGTTCGTGGATGATACAACCGTGTTTGAGTTATGCGACTTTAATGCCTCTAGTAGATTACAACAGGCCGCAAATGAAATCATTGACTGGACAGAAAGAAACAATATGAGACTGAATGCTACCAAAACAAAAGCTATGACAGTAAACTTTACACAATCAGAGACAAAATGTCAGTCAGTTAATATTAGAGGAACTCATGTCAGTGAAGTATCCCAGTTCAAACTGTTGGATGTTTTTATCACTAACAAACTTAAATGGTCTGAACATGTTGATTTTATCTATAAAAAAGCATGCATACGATTGTTTTTTCTGTGCCAGCTTAAACGTGCTAAACTGTCATCATCTGATCTTGTTCATGTATATCAGAGTTTAATTCGGACCGTGGTTGAATATGGTTGTCCTGTGTGGCACCCTGGATTAACTGGAGAACAATGTAAAATAATAGAATCCATCCAGTCAAGGGCACTTAGGATCATTTTCCCTGAATTAACTTATGTTGATGCTCTAGCCAAAGCAAAACTTATTACATTAAAATCATTCTTTGCAAAAATACAAAATGACACAGACAAGCTGAACTACCTTTTAACCTGCAATCCACACAGGAGACTAAGAAATAGCCTGTCAAAGTTTAACATACCAAATATTAGAACTGAACGTTTTAAAAACACTTTTATTCCTTTCTCTTTGTTAAATCATTAGTGGTCTAACTTTTACTTTTAAAAATTATTTTGGCCTTTATTGCATTTAATTATCATTACTCCATCCTCTTTTACACTAACTTTCAGATGCCTGTGCAAAAATTTATTTTAATCATTTATTTTATCCTTTTTATCTCATTAAGTTCTGTTCGCATACCCTATATTATACCTGTAAATCATTATTTTAATTTGTAAATCTTTTCTCACTCCATTTTATGTATAACTTCAACCTTTTGGTTGCCATCTTTTAATAAACTTATTTACATATTTATTCATTTACATTTACAAGTCAGATGTTAACATTTCAAGTAATTTTCCTGGCACCAAATTACAGCACTTATATAGTTGTTAGTATGTAAAACGGTGCTGATAGCTGTTCAGTTGACTGATATTCCTATGAAATCGATATTACAATTTTCACACACACACACACTCAGAATACAAAAGGTTGCTGTAAAGGCAACAACTTGCATTAGCAAATTAATTCACTTTGATGTATTTTTGATGTGACAGTATTATTTCATAACATGGCAATATTTATTTCCGTACTTTAAAACGAATAAGGTAAACAATCTTTACATACATTCTATCGCACCGCCTGAACATTTTAAGGATATTGTCACCCTTCGGCCCAATATCCTTGTTTACTGCCCTTCATATAATAGGATATAATAGGATATAAATAGGATATAATAGGATATAAATAAGCAGATGTGAAAGTCTCTTTTTATCGTAATTAAGTTTTACTCTTTTCCAGCAAACACAAAACCTTTTCAACACATTTCAAACACGTTGTATTGTGTTCATAACATTATCAAAGTATTTTACCACAGTTAAAAATATCTTGGCAAAAAATGTCGATTCGTTTCTATTTTAATTATTTTATGAAAACTCTTAGTCAAAACACCTTTTCTGAAACATAGTAATTACATTATGAAATATTTTTTATCGTAAAATAGCTATTATTTAGATTAGTTAACGCAAGAAACGTTTAATCTAGTGTCTATGGAAAACCCCTTTGTTTAGCCTGGTTGACCTTGTAGAGCTATTGCGACGTAGGGGTTGAGTCTTATCATTATAGAATGTCCCGTGGGTTTTTTTTCTCTTTTTCATACCGTGCAATATTGAACTTACATCAAATAATTATTCCTGGATGCAGAACTGTTTATATTTAACCAGACTTCTACAAACTCAGCAAAAATCACTCTCGAATAAATAAATAGTTTTAGATAAACCTGTAGATTGCTTCAATATTAACATTCTAAGGAACGCGCTCGTTATTTCAGTTGACATAGGTGTCGTGAATAATATCAGTGTGTATACAGAGTCGATGATATTTAGCTAAAACTTTTCATGGTAAGCTACCTGTCAAAGCGAGACTGAGTGCTTGTTTGGTTATTTTCACGCGGTACTTTTTAAAGTGCATATTTCTCATGTCTTTTACAGTGCTGTTACAATCTTTAAAATATTTTCTACTATGACTTTTTCATTCTTTCCAAATCTTCTGTTTTAACAGACTTTGGGATAGTAACATTTGCAAGACTATTTCTAAAGGCATCAGCAATGAAACAAATCCTAAATACTAAATTTTTGAAGACATCCGTGAAAAACAAGATGTTTCATTACCAGTTGATGGTAATATCTATTAACATTAAATAACATATCCTAGGTGTAGATCGAGTTAAGATAAAATGCAACATTTTGTTTCGCTATGGATCATTCCTGATAAAATATAACTTACCAGACAAGCTGAGCGATTGCGTGCCTCTATGTAGGAGCAGTTTGGGTCACTCACCAGGAACTCCGTCTGAACGCCGGAACAGTTGAAATTGGTAAGAGCACAAGTCTTTGTGTTACCGCAGTAATATGCCCCTAGGCAGCTTCTATGCCCCAGACAGTGGAGTGCGCAGTGCCCTTTAGACATAGAAGATGTCGTCTGAAGAATTAAATCTTCAATAAATTTCGTCTGAGGCTGAACTCGAAACAATAAAGATGAAGAATTCGACGCGCCAAACCATATCATAAGCAGAGCATAATCTGCCAAAAGGACGGCCACAAATTTCTTCGTTGCCATCTTCAAATGGTTAACTGCTGTTTGGATCCTTCATTATCTTTTACGTGAAATGTTTTCACAGCATGCATTGAAACGCCTACCCTCGAGTCCGCAAGCTCTTTTTAAGTCATTGGTGTTTCGGTTGGCTTCACCTGAAGTCCTCAGTGAGAGATTAATCTGAAGCTTCTATTTTTGTGACACTGAAACGCTGCTTATCGTGTATTGCGCCACTGACAAAAATTAAAAATTGATACTGCACTTAATAAAGATTAATCCATTTACTGTAATTGTAATCTAATACCATCTCATCCTGTGTGTTTTTATAGTTTTTACTGATTGAATTGTCTGCCATTGGGTCTATCATATCTATCAGATGGTGTTATGAATATTTTATGTTTGCTATTGTCAGTTAAAGGAAATGTTACACTCTATTGCCAGTGCAAATCAGCATCAAGTACATGTAAAATGTATATACAAACGAGAAATTAGAATCAGGAAAAAAACGAAAAGCAAAAACAATACTGGAAAATTATCTGTATTGAAATCCCACTTTGGTTTCACAAATGTGCGTGCACAACTGTAAAAAAGGACACCCAAATACCTCTTCACGCCCATAACATGTTTTCGACAAAAAGTAACAACAAATTAGCAAAAATAATCTCGCTTTCAGTGACATAAAATCACCTTCGAGGTCTGTCGTGTCATAGACGTGCAACTTTTCCCTAGCCCTAAATAATCCCCGAAACGCTTTCGTCATTAAAAATATTTGCTCAATTATCGCGCGTGCAGCCCGCTGACAGCTCAACAGATTTCTCGTGTAACATTTATTAACTTTTTTAAAAAAAAATTTCGACTTACACTGGGTCCACGTTAATGTCTATAAAACTGAAAACTGAGATCACAACAAAAACAGGAAAGGTTTTTTAGGGTTTTAGGGACAGGAGCAACGGATTTCACCGCAGAAATAGATATCGCAAGCAATAAACTCCCCTTTACACTGGACGGCGTCCTTTCTGCGTCCTTTGTGCGACCATGAAACCAGCACGGCTGTGGTCGTCAAAAGGAGCCACAAGCATCTCTTTGCTTGCAGAATAAATGCTCAATGATCGGCCAATTGTCGGCAAGTAAAGTATTATGTTGCTTCTTTACTCTAAAATGAGGCGGTACTACGGTGTGCAGAAAGGTCGCCGTTTTGTGTTAAGGGGGCTTAATGGAGTGACGCTTGGAGAAGTTTGTAAATTTCCAAAAATAATCGGTCGACATCCTTACACATTCTGGGTGAGAGATAATATGGCTACTTTCATCTACACATAGAATTCTGTTTCATAGATGAGTTACAAATGCACTTTCTTTTCAAGAGAATTGAGAGCAAGTTGTGCCGAAGAATTTATAGCCATAACTGGTATCTACACAGTCACGATTTGAAGTGATTTCAAGGCTTTTTTTTTCGCAACTAAACCATGCACAGATTATCTGGGCACTGTCTCAGCATAATCGATTCTAGACAAAACTTTCAGCCCTTTCAGCTATTTCTCTTGAATGTATGTGATTATTCAACACAAGTATTGATTGCACTGTTTAAACTACAAGGCTTTAGAAATAAGTCAGCAATTATTGAGACTTAAAAGAATTAAAGCAATCAAAATAAGCACGTTCATGAGGGGCAGAGTTTTTTACGCTCAAGTAAAAAAATATGCGTGACAAGAAAAAAAGGCAGTTGAATCCAATTCAATCCTATTTAATCTCAACAGCCTTCAATTCACTGTATAATCTGATATTAATGACGTTGTGTAACGATTGCCTTTAATCCGGTCGAAAATCAAGTGGTTCAAATCGTTTGGTTAATCTAATAGAGATCAACTAATTTGACGTTTCAAGTGCCGGTGGACTTGTCGTAGGAGAGCGTTTCTCTGCATGAAGGTATTTTGGTTGTGTAGGGGATCGTTCCTAATAAAACGATCGTTCTACGCAGTTCGATCCAACTCCACGGGGACTCTCGCGATGAACAGATTAACACTGCTTCTTCTGAGTAGAGTAGAGAAAAGCTGGTGATTGTATATTCGTTGAAAACAAGGGGAAGCGTGTAAATCTGATTGCATTCCGCGAGTGTCCACGCTGAGTAAGATAGATCTACGCAGAACGATACCTTCATTGGTAATGGGCCCTAAGATAGCCGGGCCAATATGTGACGGAGGTTCGTGCAGAGGAGTTAACAAATTGAAAAAGGAGGAGGGCGAAGGGGAGGGGGTCACTAACTGGGAGGATAGCTGAAAGTAAGAATAGAAACTTAATGTCAGAAAAGTTTTTGTTAACAGAAGTTTCAGTTAAAATGGAGGTGAGAAAAGGGATGATTTTTCAAACACACACGCTTAAAGCACATTTATATGATTCTCATTATTGTGCATTTATAACTATATAACCTCCATGTATATTGTGAGATCATATCCGTTGTATCAAAATTTAGCTGTATCAGAGAAGAATTTCATCGGCTGTGTTATGATATAAGAATGAAGTAATTAATCTTCAGTCAACAATACTGAAATAGCTTTACCTCCAATATTTCGATGTCTAGCAGAATATCTTCATCAGGGAATTCCCTGTTGAAGATGTATTGTGTCAATAAAGAAACTAAATGAAATCATTTTTAACTTGAAACCAGAAAATCGCCTAGCGGAAATATTCATTGTGTTTTGCTTTGGTTGTCATGACTACGCAACGCTTACGGCCCAACCACTCCTGTGAAGATCGTGTCGGAATGCCTTATGAAGTGACGTTTTATCTCTCTCCTTAAATACCAACGACGTTGTTGCAGCCCACTTGACTTCTAAACACCAACATTTTGGACATATTTGAGATATTTGAACGTCCAAATTCTTTGTTTTTAAGATGAAGATGACCCGTTTACCAGTAAATTGCATAAGGAGATGGGTCATCGCTCTATTTTCTACGGTCAGAACTTGATTCAGACACATTTCTTTGGCAAAGAAATACTTTGGTACCAATAGAGCTAAAGTGCTTTTTGAAGAAACTAGTACTGAAAATACACCTATTTATTCAACAGTGTTAGTGTCATAGCTTACAGCACTGCGTTAGTAGGCTGAATAAAACTTTGATTTCAAAAAGAATGCACAAGGTGGCAGTTCATGTGATTAAAATGTCCCTATTATCCTACCTAATATCTTACGTCTCAACAAGGCCTGGTGTGTAATTCCCATGTGACTTACTAGGGAAATGGCGTGAAAGTGCGTTTCAAAGGGGTGCCAATTTTTTTTAAAAATTGTGTGTTACCGTTCAGTTAAGTCCTTTAAAGAACAAATGGCCGTAAACCTACCCATATGTACTGACAGTCAATGAAAACGCATCATTTATTTATTAAATAATATTTTAAGTTCCATTGGAACATTAAGATAATAACTATTTTCGTGTGAAATATGACCCATTATTCAGTCAAACAAGGTGACTCTCTTATAACCAAACAAGTGCATTTGTACTCGTTTATATGGTTGGAATCGATTCTCGGTAAAAAAAAAGTACAAGTTTTCTGATGCGTTTTCATTGACTGTCAGTATGCATTATAAACGAGCATGTAATCAGTTTAACTGACAGTTGAAAAATACTTCAATATTGCTTAAAACATACAGTTGGCTTCAGGGATTTTTACATTCATTCGACTTTCTCTTCTTTTCCTAATTATTCTCACACCTTGTACTTACACATATGTTGGACACACACAAAAAAAAACATGTCTTTTATTGAAACAAGAAATGAGTTCATAAAAACCGTTGCTGGCTCCTAAAGAAAAATGCATCGTGAAGCGGTTGCCAGAAAGATACGAGAAACAAAAACACGGTTGTTAAAAGAAAGAAGGAAGGAAGGAAGGAAGGAAGGAAAAATTAAGTGTGAATTTAAGTGAAAATTCGAAAATTGAAAAGATTGTGCTACGGTAAGAAAAAATAGAAAGCCAAAAGAAAGAAGGAGAAATCTTGTGTTCGGCTACAATAAATGAATGAATGAATAAATGAAGAAAAAACGTAGAAAAACGCCCAAAGACCCATTTCCTCCATCATTTTGTAATTTTGTAAATTTTCTTCTCGGTTTCAGTGACACGACGACCTCTGGCTAACATACGTGCTGTTGAATCACTATTTGTTTATTTCAGCGCCATCGAAACGATAAACTACTTGAGATATCTTTCATCGCGAATTAATCCAAGCCTAATTTATCACGAAACGGAAGCGGGTATATAAAAAGTCCCACTCCAGTCGCTGATTACACTTTTCGATACCAGTAATAGGGTTAGGTAATTGAAGGGGGCGACTGATGAGTCTCCAAGGGTGTTTTATTGAAACAGGAGCTCTATAAGGGAACGCCGGTCTCTCAATTCTTGTGTTACATTGTTAATATTTTCGTCACTTGGCAAAGGCTGTGGTTGAGGAAAAACAGTTATCGGGAAAGAGATCTAGAAGAGGTGGATTGTAACGGTGATAGTTTTAGTAGAACTTGAGTAAGGCGTTAGGAGAAGGCGTGAAGATAACAGAGCTGCAGTTGAAGTTGACCAAACCAAAGATTTCAGATAAACTGACTGAGGATGGCACAAAGATTAAGTGTGGGCTTACTGATGTTGGCCACTACGATCTTCGCTTCACCGCTGGTGAGTTTATTTTTCTGTATTTTATCTCTCGGTAATGAATTATGAAAGCACAGAGAAAATTATTTATCCGTGGCAAAAAAAAAACTTGAAATGGCACTCTTCTGTTTAGTTTGAAGATTTTTTTATCAAACTGAAAAAACTGTCAAACCGATATTTTAAATTTGTTTTGTTCTTATATTTTTTATATCTTATTTCTATTCCATTACTTTAACCTTCAGTCTTTCTTTCTTTCATTCATTTTTTTTTTTCATTATTGGACTAAACTGTGTGTTTGGAAATAAAACAAATAACAGGATGTTTATGTTTTAAGTGGTATGAAAGCGAGTGGCTTTTAAAAGAGTCATTCTTTATGAAAGGCTTTCTAAAAGGCATATCTTTAAAAGGCAATTTCACGGAATAAATCATGTTTAAGTTAGATAACTATGTTTGCAGTAAGCTATTTCCAGGTTGTGAGGAAGGAAAATGGTGCCATTTAATTGTCAAGAAAGCATAATCTTCACTCACTTTTTGTCAGTTTAGAATATAAATTTAGATCTTTGCTTACTTATTCAGTTTTTATTCTGAAAAAAATTGACAAAATACTTTGCGTGTCATGTGATATGTGTCTTTAATGTCCACAAAATAATTTCATATATATTTTGTAAACTTTTTATATCAATTAAAAGAGGTGAGCGTTATAAATTGGAACTTTACTACAATAATGTGAATAGTTTCTTCCAATGAAACGCTGGGTGTTTTTTTATTTCAGTTACCTCTGAAATATATTTATCGTAAAGCTGCAGCTTGCTCCATTTTCTTTTATTCAAAATTTACTTTAATTTTCAATTCAAAAACCTTCCCTCTTTATTCCAATATATATATATATATATATATATATATATATATATATATATATATATATATATATATATTTTCAAACAGTTTAACGTCTAATGTTTTCAGCCATACAAGGCGGAAATACCCGAGGTCCGCTGGGCTCCGCCTAAGTTCGGCCCGCCCAAGATAGTCCGCGAAGACAGCGCCAAGTTACCAGATAGCCACACTAAAGTGATCAACGCTGTTGGAAGTGACCAGGCTGTTGTGCTGCACGACAGGAACGCTGTGAGTCTCACTAAGAATAAAACCACTTTTAAGACGGGTATCGTGAGATGTTAAGATATGCAGTGCCTTTTTCTTGAAGTATGTGATATACATTAAAGAAGAACCCAGATATTAACGCCTTTCAAAAAGACTGAGATACACTTTTACTGAAGATTTTCAATATTTTGGACTCTCCCTGCAAAACGTCTTCATGGCATACCATACGCGTTTGAAAATGTTCCAAAATCTTATTCAAATATTGAAATATTTTTCAAAGATACTGATCTTTTCTAATTCAGTTCTTAAAATGATACATCTCATCAAAAACATTACCTTATTTTGATATTTCCTTATGAAATGTAAGAAAGACTATGGTAGTCTAAATACTTGGCCAAACATTCAGAGCTAATTATATCATTTGCAGTGGTGAAAGAAACAAGTTCAGGGAAGGATTGAATGATTCTCGAGAAGGAGATAATTGTTTTGTTTTTTCGAGGAAAATTCTATTCGGCGGGAAAACCCCGGCTAGGGTAACATCATGTTAAAATTTGCTTTAAAAAGTTTTACGCCCACCTTATCATATGTTTGGGAGTAACCTCTGTTGGACGTATGCGTTTCAAACGGAGGCAGACAGTCTCACAGCCAACTTACTCAATATCAAAAGAAATTTTTGTCAATAAAAGCAAATTGGCTGTCCCCTCGCCTACTTTTTGGGCCACCCCAGGTAACTGTATAAAAATTTGTTTCAATTTTTATTCACACGCACTTTCCAATACACGACGGAAGAGGCCTTTTTAATGATAGATACATAGGAATGAGTGTCTCCAATTCTGAATAAAGATAATGACTAAAACTTCATCACGTCAGGACAAATGGGATACCTTCAGGCAAATCGTTTTTCTACGTGCTCCCTCAGCTTCCATACAAGCTTAAACTTGTTAATGGGCAGTTCAAGGTTTAGCTGGGCAAAGATCTGATATCCCAATGCACACGAATATCAAAAGGGTCTATTTATTGTGGTACCAATATGGGGATTAGCCAAGAAAAGGCGCATTACGCTTGGGTACACGAGTAACAGAAAAGGGATGTTTGTTTTACTACGAACGATCTAATTATAACGCTGATACTAAATTGAGTACGGGACAGAAATGTGTCCAAATGTCAAGCCTTAAAAGTCAACATTCACATTGATACATGTGGCTATATTTAGGAAAATATTTCAACTACCAGGACGGTGTTCTCCTGAATTGGCGATTTTCTCCAATTTAGGATAGTCATTGGATTAAGGTTTTCAAAGGAGACGCCTTTGATTCAAGAAATATTTAGCTCAAATGAATAAACAAAATTATATCCGAACAAATTTCATTCTATGGCCTGAATCTAATATAAAATTACTAAAGCAAACTAAAGTGAAATATCGTTTCCTTTTTTCATGATCTTGCACGTTTGTGCCAAATCACAATTTTAAAATAACGACAGCGAGAGGGTGAGTGTACATGTATTGAGTAAACAACGAAAAGAAAAGAAACGACAGAGCGATTTTTAAACAAAATACAGGTAATGGACTTTCACTTCTAGGATGCTATCTTTTTTATTAAAAACCTGCTGTGGATACCATTCCTGAGGCCGACTGAATTGAAGGCAACATTTTGCAATAAGCTCAAGATTGTTATAGTAAAAAATGAATTAACGAATCATTGAACTTCACAGTGTAAAACTTACCCACCTTATAACTGAGATTTTGTAACTTCTTAACTTTAATTAATTATCACTGAAAGTTATTATTATTATTATTATTATTATTATTATTATTATTTAATATGTATTCTATTTATTAGACCATAGTCAATGTACTGAATTTTTAATTAAAAATGTACCGAACTTTAAATAAATCGATAAAAGAATAGGACAGAATAACTGAACACATAATAATATACATATATTTATTCCAGGGTTTAACGGCTATAAAGGATGAGACGTTGGGGGTCTGTTTCGTCACCGAGTTCGACCCGGAGTGGTCTCTCACTGCAGAGGAAATGCAGGAGCACTTGGTGACGGTGAGATGTGTTCCAAACAAGAAATCAAATAAAATTGATTTTCTGCTTGAAAGTGAAAAGCAAATAACGAATAACGGGCCTGTGACCTGAACGTACTCCACTGCCTTTTAATTAAACACTGTATCCAGAAATCTATAATTATTTTAATAGTTGAACTTTATTTATTCGTTAACTTAATAATTTATTCGTAATTTCAAGTATACCATGGAATCGATATGATAGTCTAACATTATAACTCTTTTGTCCATAAATATTTCAGCTCGGCACCGAATTCATGGACATCGACGAAAACCCCGAGCTTCGCCAGGAGGCTGGCGAGCTCATCACTACCTTGTGTGCCAATATGCGGACCTTCTGGCTCATACCACGTGAAGCGCCTCCACCAAGGCTCGTGAGCCAAAATGATGTCAACCAGATGGTGACGCCCATCGGCCCCCGCTTCATCGCGACCGACGTCGTGCCGCTCCAGAACTACCCCGTTCAGAAACAACGTCGCCCAGTACCAGTACCAATCGACGTAGAAGAGCCATTGGAGCCAATGGCGGTGGCCCCACAGCCCCTTCGCCTGAAGTCAGGGTCACCAGACAAGCTCACGCCGCCTAAACTTGCAGTTCCTTCTAAGAGGCCTGCTCTCCCCGAACCTGAAGAGCCCAGCTACCCAGTGCCGCAGCGCCAGATCCCAAGTGAGCCAAATTCCGTTCCCAACCGCATTGCTCCACAAAGAAAAGTCCCAACGCCGCCAAGAGTCGTCCAGCAGCCTGAAGAACCTTACAGAGTTCCACAGAGACAAGTCCCCTCCAAAATTCCTCAGGAACCCGAGGCACCTGTTCCCAAACGCCCGATTCCTAACAGGGTTGTTCCAGAACCCGAGGCACCCGCCCCTCCACCCAAGGTACCCACAAAAAAAGCGCCGTCATCTGTTCCACAACGCATCTCACCACCCACAAATGACCAGGAGCCAGAACCGCCTGTCCCAAGACGACAAACGCCAGACGATCTTGAAACACCTTTCCCAGTCCCGCAACGCAGAGTTCCTCAGAAACTGCCAGTAGTGGAAGACCTTCCCTCTTATCCAGTTCCCAAGCGACAGTCGTCCCCGGTGCGTAGTCCTCCCCAGCCAGCGTCGAATGAGGACGTAGAGTATCCAGTTCCGCCCCCTCTTCTCCGCAGCAGGAGATCAGCTTCACAGCAGGCCCGGAGCAAGAAAGATCCGCAGAATATTGTATTTGAAATCGGGAAAAGGGTTCTTGTGATTCCATTAAATGGGCTGAAAAATCACCGCTACGTTGTTTTGAATAACTAAGGACTGGGTTGATGTACCTGCTGAAAATAATTTGTTACGAAGGACGGAATTTTTGACATCTTATGCGTTTTCTTCATGGATAGTTATTATCCGGTATATTTTACAATTATCAAGAGTGTTTTGAACTTGCAAAGAACGTAGTTGAAATTTTTAACTGCATTGACTGCGTTCTCGTAAAACGCTTCCACCAAATGTTGGTGAAATTATATTTTTAAAAGTATAAATGTTTAATTCTAATTCTCTGTCGTCCAACGTGTGCGTCTCCTTTGAGATTTTTTTCTCATATAACCGCTAACTTAATTTACCAGAAATGAATTTTATCGTTTTGTTTTGCAAAATGCTATTTTTGTTATTTTACAAAAGAAACTTTTATTTTTTGGTCGCCTTTTATTTTGCTGCTTACGCTAACACAATTTGCTTTTGTCAGGTTTTGAAATGAATGCATAAACGGCAAAGAACACTTTCAGTAATCTTCAGTTGGCTGTCTTTATATAATCAAACGCACCATTAATCAATACATAGACCATTATTTTTATTATCACTAATATATTGAAAATGTAAGTTCCTGCAAGTGCTTTATTTGTTTAATGTGCCTTGTTTGTTCTGATTTATCTTTTTAAAGAATTCCCTATGCAAGCGAACGATTGTTGCTAACTATCACCAGCTATTCTTGTTATTGTTTCTTGGTTGAGCAACGTGCTGTTCCGGGTAAAACTTGATATTTAATTTTGGACAATGTTTGTATGTTATATTGAATGAATATGATGGAATGAATAAAATGACATACAATACGAATACAAATCACTTTGATTTAGTGGGATTACCTAGACTACTACTATGCTACAGTCGTTTTGAGTCATGGTCTTAGTCCTGTTGAATTAGATCATAGTCTTATTGAATCCAAGGGAACACCTTTTCATAGTAACAATTCATACACGTATACTTTGTGATAGGAACGCTTCTCATCATTAGATAACTTTGTCATGACAACGTGAATCAAACTGCAAATTGCTGTGGGGAAAAAGGCTTATAAAATGTCTATAACTTATTGTGAATATTTACATTATACCTTACCAAGCATTAATAGCCCAAAACATTTAAATGATACATTTTCGCTCTGTATAATTATTGAACAATTTTTTTATTATTTATTTATTTATTTTATTTTATTTTATTTTATTTTATTTATTTATTTATTTATTTATTTATTTATTTATTTATTTATTTATTTATTTTTGTGAGAGGGAGTCACCTGAAATGTCATCAAAATGATACCGCGTAAAGAAGTTTTGATTACACAGACCCATTCAATTTAGCCATATAAGAAGATTATAAACAATAATTATTGAAGGTGGCACTAGTTACGTGCCGGACCCCCAGGCACACGTGGGGGTTTTGTGATCAATGAAGATTTCATTGTGAGTAAAGAAGTTTGTTTCATTAGGATTCCCTGATAAATGAATCTTAAAGAAGTAACTGCCTTCTGAATATTTACTCTACAAGGAAGATTTGAATGTGAAAGGTGTTTCGAATTTCTGAGACGCGTTTACAGACATAAGAACTATAGCAATATATATGCTTTTTTAACAACAGTAAAATTTCAGAGTTTTTTACTCCTCTATAATTGATATTTTTACAGATCAATATTCTACCAGTTAGAAGAACTTGAATTCATTAATTACTGCAACTTTCAGTGCAGAACACAGCTATTAACATTCTTTGCTGAAGCAGATATAAATAAATAATCCCACACGTCATAGACATATACGAAAGCAAACGCCGGCCTTCCTCTTTGAAATATAGAAGTAAAAAAGAAATGAGATGCCAGCTAACCTTTGGAAAACTGAATGCTGAAGTGTTAAACACACTGCTACAGATTGCTAAAATGCAGTAGGTGAGACAGCGGTCGCATTCTTCACCAAATGCGAATATTCAAGAGTTGCGATGGTTGATGTGAAACCTGACAACTTGAGCTCCCTGGCTGCGATAATCAGGAAGCTGTGTTTGCATACTAAGTCAGTGTCTGACTTTCATCATTTAGATTCTAAGTGATAAGTTCGTCGAAGTCTGCTGGCTTACAAGTTATGTTAACCATAAAATTTGCAATATTTTCTATTTTGTCTTGAATTTGCTGAGGCAAGGTAGAATAACCTTGTGCCATCTATACATTATAATATGTAATATAACCAAAGAGATAAAATAGAAACCAGATGGGCATTAAATCTGCTGACCTTGAATTGACAAGTGGACTATTGCCATACAACCGAGCCTTCTCGTATTATGTCATCTTTTCCACGAAAATTGCGGTGTCTTGTATCCTTGAACTCTCTAATGGGTTTTTTACCCGGCCCTTGACCTTTGTAAATGTAACTATCTGCCACAAATACTTCGTTCAACTCTGACTGATCGTGCCTTCAATAAAGTATCGTGATAATATTTAACAGAGAGTCCAGTAGATTTATATATTGGTGGATTCTTAGTGAAATTATGTGCCCGCAGTTACAACCCCACCCCCTCAACACACACAAGTGTGTACTAACACACACGTGCATGCGCGCACACACAGAAGCATTGATACACACATACTCAAAGGAAATCATGCAGGCACGCTCATAGTCAAATGCGGGCGCGCTCGCTCTCGGTCCAGCGACCCGAGGTTTGAGAGGCCCAGTCGATGGAGCCGTTTCTATAATATTTGATATCTCTGTGAGCGACGATCTAACTCTTCATACCTTCAGCCTTGTCTATGCCCACTCAGATACAGTGCAAAAACTATCGCATCGCTTCAGAATATTAGACATATCTGTTTGTAAAACAGTCGCAGCTTCCCCGATTATCAAAGGATAAAAAATACTCAATTTTTCAATTTAGCACTAGAGACGAATTTTCGCAGAGGAAGGCTATGCACTGGCTGGATTAACAGGTCATTCGTGTTAATGTCACGGTACCCTTTAAGCTATGGTTATCAAGCCACAAATAGCTAACATACACAGCAGCTGTGATGGTCATTAAACAGCAAGTGTTCGTCTCCTTAGTACCAATCTGTTTCCACTTGATGCCATTATAATATACTGCACTCTACCTGGCTGGTCAAGTCGAGGGCCCTACCAAATTTTTTGACCTTGGCCATGTCCGTGAACTTTAGAACGCCACCAGGAACTTCACTCAGAGCACGCTGTACCCTGATATTCAGGGTAATTATGATAGCGTGTTACACTCACCGTTGCTGGAAATGGTGTAGATTACAGAGGCTAGATTGAAACAGAATCTGAAACCCAGGGTGACAAATACGACTGTCCATTTCCCGCCCTGAATTCCCACTTATTTTGTGTCCTTTAAATCGGGATTTCACCGGATAACCGAGTGCAGGAACAGAAACTTCCGTCTGCTGTGCCGCATTTAGCGTTTCGTCAGTGCCATATAACCATGCGTATAAAATGGCTCGGTTTTCAGTCGGCTCTGAAGCTCAGGGTGCACAGAGAGCATCGGCGATTGATGAAGGGCATGTTAGTATTTAGCCTGTAAACATGTTTTCCTGGACATAGGCGCAGTCGTGCATTGATAAACTGTCTAGACTTACCGGTCATCGGAGGACACCTGCTTTATGTCATGCTGACCGCGCGTTTTACAGAGAAACAAAAGCTTAGTTTTTCTGGTAAAATAAAAACTTCAAAAAATATCATATCATAGAGATCACAGTGTTACGACTGCTGTTAGAGCTGCATAGAGTTGTCATTTTTTAGAGTCGTTCCACTTACAGCTGTAGAATTTAGACATTTAAAGGTTTTTAGATTGATGATATGGGGAAATTGCTGAAGATCCTGGGACAATTAATTGATTTGGCATATATAGGTAGACAGAACATGGGGAAGTTGCTACTGACAAACTGTAAAGATATAACCCTTGTCCATCTATTGAAACAGAAAAATGATTTATTAAAAAGACAACGAGGGTGTTGTTTATCTATGAAAAATCGTTGGTGTTTCAGCAAACAGATGATTAAATCAGTATCTCAAGGCAAAGAACAATAACATCCGTCCCAAGTCTTAATTTAAAGATTAAAACAGACAAATAAGATAAACACCATACCGAAATATCTTTGTCTTTTCAAAAATTAGTTCAATCTAATTCCTATAAGCCAAAATAAGATCCATTTGGCTTAGTTGGTATTTCTGTTTCGTAATGAAAATAATGACCCAGTAATGATGAATTTCATTTGGCTAGTTTGGACGAAAAGAAACTCTCATTAAAGCAATCTTTCCCCAGCATTTCTTAAAATAATTTCAAGGAAAAACAAGAGAATGGTAACAGATCACTACCAGAGTATATTCAATGAAAAGGGGTTAATGCTGATTCTCTCCTCAAGTGAATCGGATCATTTATTTAAACAAACTGCTGCCTCTCTCATAAGGGTAATTGAACATTCTTGAAGTTCAGCTATGCAAATGTCAGGAAACTAATAAACCTCATATTCAAATTAAAGAAACAGAAATTGTGCTGGCTTTGTAGAGATTCAGCAGGTGATTATCTATTTATTTCGTATTCTATTGTCTTAAGCGTGTCTATGTTTGTTCACATTCAGTAAATTTTGAAAATAGCTAGATGAGAACACGAAACTGTTCTTCACGTATTTATGCTGTAAATAGAGAGAAAAATTGAATTTAACATTGTTTATTAAGACAGACTATCAAATGTTTTTCGTTTACTCGCAACATCCTCTTACGCATTTATAACAGATTGGTTCGACTTTCTGAACAAAGGAGGTCTAGGTCGACTGATTTATTAATTGTTACAGGTAAGGGCACATTCGTCCTATATTGCTTCTACTGGTACATGTATTTAAAATAACCTACTAAATGCCACTCACATGGCCCCTATTCTGACCGACTGATCCACATTTTGACACGCTGACCCGGTTTTTTGGAATATGACCTCCATTTCACATTGTGTCCCTTTATATGACTGTAAGTATTAATGAAATGCAACTAGGAGAATTACTAAAACATGCTTTGCATTGACAAACATGGGTGCTATATCCGCCAAATAAGTGTCTCCAAATACCCAAATGTTAAATATATAAACATGAATATATATAAAAACAAATGGTCGTGAATCTTTCACAGGTAAACATTAAGATCCCCGGCCTCTTGGACCCACTAACTTATCATAATGTCACTTGTCTTCTGTGTTTATATACACCCAGTTACAAGATAAGATTATACAGGTACAAATGAATTTGGCATGCTGTCACAATGTTTTATCATTCAGCAACACTATTGTATGAAAAATCCAGCACATTTTATCTTTTTTCTTTCTTCTTCTTTATCTTCATTTATCTCTTTTTACCTGAACCAACTGTTTAGACAAACTGATGCAATAAGCGAATAAGAGTTGGTCGGACGTTCCCTTTTTACGTGTTATATGGTCACCTAAGGTTGCACGAAATAGTTTGATGCCCCGGTGCTAAATCAAAATTGTCGACAATTTCACATTTGCTAAGAGAGAAAAGATATTTTCATCCTTGTACCTCCGCCCCTTGACCAAACCCTTGTCTATTTACTGTATACATAGAAACCACATCAGATTTATTATAGAGGTTGTCAACGGAGGTTTGTTGACTTGTCAACACGTGTCCTCTATCCCAGGGTGGCTCTTGAGATAAGACAGTACACTAGTGTATTTGGAAAAGAGTCAGCACCCTACTGCCTACTAGCAAGTTTGTACTGACGAATGTACTTACGTGTTATCAGCTGGAGTGCATTTGTTACTCTCCGCGCGATAGCCTCGTTGTGACGTTGATGCTAAACAAAACTCTCTGCAAAGAAACGAGCTTCTATTCGCAGCATCCCAGTCAAAAGTGTTAAAACACACCTGAGTCGTTTGATATCCTAGACTATTGTAATTTAGTTTTTTTCCTTTGGGCAGCTTCCATTTACCACAATTATGAGGAGCCCTTGTCAAGTACTATAATTTCTCTAACTTATATTATAATATTTTAAAACACATTCACCTTAATATGTATCCTAAGTCTGAGATTAGATAACAGGATTTGAAGACAGGACCAGAGGGCAATTTCTGTGCCCACTTTCACTTACTCAGAAATCAGAAATTAATAATCTCACTCTTTTTCAAAATTCTGCTTGTCACCCCCAGGTGTCACCCCTACTGACACTTGTTCCCAGTTTAACTACTCAACTGGTCCTAGGACGAGAATAATTATTTTCTTTTGACATGAGGGGGATGGAATGCTAAATTATATTCATGCAGGTCATTTGTACCGCCTGTGGTACTTATCTAGAGCTGACTGAGTTCAAATAAAAACCTTCCGATGAGTTGGGAGTAAAAAAAGAGGGCTTGCTCTTCTAAATGTTTCTTTTAAAAGCCTCTGGGGATCAAATATTGCTCCCCTATCCCAACACGTAGCCACCGCCCCTCAAGCTAGCAGTGCAAATATACATGTAATTCATATGGCAAGACTGGAAGAAGGCAGAATTTTAACATTACCTTTATCATTACATAGGTGGTGCACCAAGATGTTAACCCCCACTTGAAGTGAGTACGTGACAATCGTCGTGAGATCAACCTGGGGAGAATTACGTTTAAATATAGATTATATAATCAGAAAGCAATCAATAAATTTTTTATCAAGAAGAGTTTGTATCAATTTTTTGACTCCACTGACACTGAGTGCATTTTAGTGTACTTGATAGCACGCCTGAACGGACATCTCTAAGGTCAGGCGCATACAGTAAGCTATCTGCTGAGCTACCGATCTGTAGAGGTTTGAGCAATATTCATACCCTGATATATAAAATGTTTTATTTTGCAAACTCTTCAACAAAGAGAACAATAAAAATGCGTCAAGGAGCTGCAAGGTTGAGAAGCTGAGCGTATAATCATCGTGTGCGGGGGAATTATTATCGGACCTGAATGCAGGTCTCTTTACCTTAGTATGAACTTATTTTTCCACTGTCAATAATTTCTACTTGTTAACCCCATACCTATGTACAGATGCAAGTGCGCTTTAACAGTGCAAGGGAGGAGCCAGGATTGTTTGAA